>CM067357.1:20060608-20111011 GCA_034190875.2 Urechis unicinctus
TCTAGTTGTTGGATTGGACAAACAAAGCCACTTCCAATTCTTTTCGAGTAACGCCAATAAACTTTAATCACAACGTGACTGGTTGAATGCTACTCTACTCGTGTTCAGTCTAGTTATGGTGCCTGGTCCATAGAAAACGTGCGAGTGTGGTAATTTGATAGTAATGATTGTCAAGTATCTTAACTGGTAATGTCCAATATTTTTGAAACTGTTTAAATAGGAAGATTTGTCAACTTGCAGTACAAATGACAGATGCCAAATGGTTATATGCGAATTGGCTGTAATGCCTTTGATCAAGATAATATATGTTGATCACCACTTCGAAATCACCCAGGTAACTCATTGTCGCTCGCAGTACTTACAAAATATCCCCGGCAATTTCAAAAAAGATAGTCAGGTAGGGGTTGTTTTTGATGTCAGGCGTTCATACCCTACTAATGTTATGCTTTAATTCTTGTAGGGCTGATCGCTGACAGCACATAATTCATTTTTCACGGAAGATGGAAGACTCGCTTTAAAAGTATTGGCCAGCAAATCAATCATGGTGCAATCGTTAAAAATTTCTTTAACGCAATGGCAACAGCATAGATCTGTGCTGATAGAACATGAGAAAGGCCAGGCGATGGTCTTTTATATCGCATCAAATATACTTGGAAATATAGAACGCACGAGAAAAAACATGTCATTTTAGATAATAAACGGATATAATGACAATTTTATTATAGGAACTGGAATTTTAATGACGGAATAAACCATGCGTCGACAGTTATACGGCTGCAAAATTTGAAGTTGCATAATGGGAGTATTTACTATCTCCTTGATCTATAAGTGATGCAGTGGAAGTTACGACGTTGCACTGTCTCAAAACCATCTATGCTGTACGATTGTTTCTTCATTCAAGTTCAAGAAATCAGGATGGTCTATCATGTACTAGGCTGCTTGACATACGTGATAGTTGAGCCGCGCCTGATGTACCTATTAGATACCTATATATATATATATATATATATATATATATATATATATATATATATATATATATATATATATATATATATATATATATATATATATATATATATATATATATATATATATATATATATATATATATATATATATATATATATATATATATATATCACTGAGAGCAAAAACTGCCGTGTATCAAAATTCAACAATCACTAACTCATATGAAGCACATTGCTGAACCAATTTTAGCTCTGGATTAAGGCATCTTACATAAATCAAGTAGGGCACACATAGAGCGAATAAATCAAGGCGATTTATCTTTTTGTTGTAACACAATTAGCTGGTCAATCATGAAAAAACTTACAACAAACTCCTTAACAAGATACTAGCGCGCAAACAGCAGACACCAGGGGCAGCTGTTATAAGCATGGTCTATTGATAAATCATGTTATATTGTAGCTATTGTCAGGCAAAAGCAAGCATTAGAATAACCTGTCCTAAAGTTGCGTCCTAGTTGGCGAAAGTATAAAGCAGACGGAGCCTATTGCTTCGTTGTACAAAGCTGAATTTATATATGATATAATATATCACCCATGAATTGGGCATGTATATCAATTGTACCTATCGGCAGGAATTAAATTAAGTACTACTGTGGATTTATCTATAACAGGACATTTTCTTAAACATATATGAAAACCCTACTGACTCGTATTCTATTGAATGGAACACGCAATTTGTTATGTATTGACTCAATACCATTTAGTGATCTCAAAATAAAAGTATTCTTTAACTTTTTTAGCACTACATTACTAGTACAACACTACCAGGTTCATGGCATAGTGGATTCACTTATTTGAATTCTTAAATGCACATCAACAGTTCCAATTTATAGATACTGCCGCCCTGACAGCTGTAAACAGACAGCACACGCTAGATAAATACCTAGGGTATTAAGCTCTTAAATCTTCTTCGTAATCATTTACCTGGGGAAAGAATTGGACATGAGTAGATGTTCAGCTTGCTCCATTAGTCATCCAATAACGTAATCATCTGACCATCATATACTCTTTAATATTAAATGTCCACACAGATGATTATTGAATTTCTAAGACGTACGAAATTGTGCACCATGTACGATAAATCATTGGTTGCGACGCAACAGCTAATGCATAATCATTGAGTAACTCTAAAATACAAAAGCATGGAATTGTTTAACAATATATCAATAAACTTCGCAACACATTAAAGCATACGCTCGTTGGTCTCTTCAACGAGCGTACATGAGCTAGCGTATTTTAACAGCTGCTACGTGAATATATTTATATGATGATGAGATTCGCAATCTTCGTTGTCGTCATGTTTTAGCTAATAACCATGTGCCATTTAATGACGTACTATTGAATCTCTTTTCTAGGTCCATGATGTACATCCTATTCATTAATCTATATAAACCATCAAGAGCGTCAACACCGCCAACGCTGTCGAATTAGCGGGTGAAATGTTAACTCAGCAACATCCGTATTGTATTTACGGCCAACGATTGTTCCCAATAAAGGTGCACGTAATGTGAAGCAGGAAATTGTCGATTCGTTTTTTGGTTACCGCCATTGTTGAGATACACCGTTCGTTTGTTGAGTGGGATTGTCTGGTGTTCGTTTGTTTGATAACGTCGCTCATGGTTGAAATATCTTGAACAAACATATTTACGCCACATAGAATATGCGTCATGTTATTAATCGCTAGTTGAATGTCATTCTCAAAGATTGTGTAGATCTTCAACAACTGACAACCACATCAGCACATTTATTTCTCGTTCGGCGAAGCGTAAGAAGTATGCGCATAACTCATATGCAGATTCTACCAAAACCCTACCGATAACAAATAGCCAATGATACAATAAAAACTTTGCTGTCAAATAACAATGAAATAGTCGTTTTGATGAATGTATTACGTTGTAAAAAGTAATACCAGCCAGACTAATCATGTTGTTTTACCCTCTGTTATAAAATAATGCATCGGTAAGCTCCTTAAAACGAATTGTGTCTACGTGCAACAAGTGTTGTTATCTATATACAAGACATTGACATAACAAATCAGATGAATTGGTGCAAATACCACTAGGATACCATTTAATTGAGAGTTGATGAAAAATGTAATTTTTATGTGGTAATATGTACAGTAAAATATTGGCTAATCATGATTCTATAATAATGTATAAATCGAGCAGCAATATCAATTTCAATTTTGAATCATGTTTGTATTGCATGACCACTCAAGCGAATAACATCATTATTTCTTACACCATAGTTTACTTTTCTTCTTAAATAGCCCCGTTAAATTTTGTTGGTGTTATTGTCGTTTGCGCGGAAATAAAATTATGATTCTCAAAATCATATGAAGTAAATAAATGGCACATGTTGAGCCACACGTCGCACCTCTTCTTGTAACAACCTTAGCTATCAATCATTCATTTAAGCACCTGTTTGCGCTATCAATGATGATCTTTATTGCTAAAGCGTTCAATGTTATTTAACAAAACATGCAATCTTCAACGCACGCGGTACTGTTAAAAAATTATATCATACAAATATCCCACGTTGTCGTGATCATGACTATAAAACTAGCTAAGGGACCTTATATCTATCAGGCAATTTATTCCTAGACGAAATGCGATTAAAACAAATTATATTCATACATTATAGTGCCAATGTTAGATTCACAGTCCGTGAATTTGAACATAACGCTCCGGTTATATAGGCTTTGTTTGCGTTGATCTTAGTTCTTTGTTCAGCAAACCATGAAAAAGGTCATTTAAAATCCACATAAGGTTATTGCAATTGGCATTCTCTAAAACTATATTAAGTTAATTTAATATAACCCGCAAGCAAATATTGTGCTGCATAGCTGATATGCGGATCAAATATATGTATGCAACTGTATAATTCTTAGAGCAAACCAAGGTTTTTCTTACAACTATCACTCGATATATTAATATATATATTAATATATATATATATATATATAGAGATATATATATATAGATAGAGATAGATATATAGAGATATATAGATAGATATATATAGATATTTATGTATATAGATATATGAATATATATATAAATCAAATTATATCAAGAGAGAGATAGAGATATATATCTCTGTATACAGAGGTATTCATATATAGAGAGATCTTCTAGAGATAGAGAGATATATAGAGGTATAGATAGAGAATAGAGATATAGATTTCCCTCTTTCTCTAGATCTCTAGAGATCTCTCTCTCTAGAGATCTCTCTCTCTCTGTCTAGATATAGAGATAGATATCTCTCTCTATATATGTCTCTCTTATATCTCTCTCTCTCTCTCTCTAGATATATATCTCTCTCTCTCTCTCTATATATATATATATATATCTATATATATATATATATATATATATATATATATATCTCTCTATATATATATATATATATATATATATATATAAAAACAAATCCAAAGCAGCCAAGTAAAATATTTCCACTGGTGCAGCGATGGATTTAATCAAGGGTATGCCGTTATTATTTATATGACACGATTTGTCGTTATTGTTTTATTTGGCAGAGTCACTTACTTGAGTCACAACTACTGTCACTCAGGGCGTCCTGATTAAAATATTCAAGGCAGAATATAATTTATAAACATCCCCAATAATCGCAACACGAGCATACAAGATAGATCTACCTATCACGCGATCTTTAACAAACATAACAAGTCATAATGTATCCACGTTATGACCAGTTTGCAACAACCGTACCTTGATGATGCTAGTATTGCAGCTTAAAAGGTTTCATCAGACATTCGCTGACCAAATGGATGTAGCAAAATAACTGTGAAAGAGTTTCCTCAGCGTCACATTACTATTCTGTGGTTGAAGTTGCTAGGTAGTTTGCTGCGGATTTGCTAGCTCTAGTAATGACAGGCTATTACCTAACAGGGACCATCGTTCTTTTCAAATCGATTTAGGCGGACAACAAACGGCCAGGGCGGGCTTAATGATCTTTAATACCATTTAAGTATTCGCGTGGCTGACATATGCGATGCGTCAGAATTTCATATGCGATGCGTCTAAGAAGGCAACGATGGATCGCTGCACGGATCTATTATAATGTCTAGAATGTTAACCTGCACCGCAACAGCTGTGTATCGTGCAGTGCATGAAGTCATTCCTTATAAACTAGGATGGGTTAGTGAAAGGTAACAGTAAATCGGGTTTCATCATAACGTCATATTATCATCGGTCACGCTGTAAGCCAAACGAACCATCTTACACGTAAATGTCACGATGGGATAGGTTACTTTTCACCTGCAAAATAATACTCAATAGAACAAAAGAGTGTTATGTTATTTATGTACATCCAAACGACCGGATTGTTCCCAGCTACACCACTGCTGCACCATCCGTACCCTATTACTGGCTAATCTTCTCTACAATCTCAGTTATACGGCATACGAGATGATGGACACTCGCGGATATCGATGTGGCCTTGGCGACGTTTATGTTGTCGAAAGAGATAAACACATCATAGACATCTAGACGTCTCTACACAGCGCAACTAGCTCTCGTTGTTGAGATTGATATATAATTTGGTTGATTGGAAAACAATTTTCATGGTCGTCTGTGTGCGATGAAGAAGCTTCGTGTTTGTAATCGGGAGCAGCTGCTTACATGCTTGAGAGCCATCACCTGAATGCATGGTAACACATAGGTATCGATAGCATATCTGAATGCAATCTAGAGTGGCAGAAGTTGTTTAGCAGTGAATTGTGAAGTTGGCTATTAGCAGCTGTTGTAGCGTGGTGTCAAGGTTTATTCGTCTGCAACATTTACTTGCTTGTTTATGTTACGACCATTGACTCGGCTATGTTGTGTTGGTCAGACAAAATAATCTGTAGCAAATAATTCGGGCAGTGCCGTTAAATGCAAATCACTGATGAACAATAAACAATGGATGATCTAAAAAAATCATGGTTACTTCTGACCGATACTGTAAGTGAAATGTGATTTGAAGCGCAACGTTTAGGGTCGATTAAAGCTCAAATTTATAATCATATACAGCGTACCACTGCACCGGAACAATCAATTGTAGCTTACGGCAGGAATGAGTTATGTAATAAAAAAAACAACTTGCTAAAACAAATCAGCACTAGCTATAGTAAAACAATCTTTTCCTCATAAAATTACAATCACGACAACACTATCGCAATCGCGTACATAATTGCTCATTGTCGCGAAGATTTAGCACTGTATGTTAGACATGCAGCTCGCATTGAAAACGAAAAACCAGGGCGGCACTATTTGCACCATATCTATTGTTACTAAGCTGCTTGGTGGCAATATTTACCACATATACCGCCAAACCAAACCGCTGAAAATTCTTACTAATGACGACCCAAAGCAATCATGATAAGGCGGCTGGCGTCAGATCGATTAGCGGATCTGTTGCTGCCAACAATGAAGTTATCTCTGCAGTCAGTACTGATGGACTAGCGAATATCGTGCATCGGACGAAAGGACTGAAGGCAACTAATGCAGAACGAATTTGTTGGCAGGGTATACAATGCAATTTCGATACGTTTGAATAATTTTAACAGCACATTGACCCAATCAACCAGTAGCATGTAATTATTAACCACCGATCTACGGAGCAATTGAAATGCTTAACCTTTTTGGATGCATTTTAACTGAACATTTGGGTCATATTCTTATTGATATGTGATCCCGTATGCACAGTATTTCCGTAGTTTACTATGCTTTAAGAAGTATGACATATTTTCCTTAATCTGATAATGCTTTGGGCTAAATCAAACACCACGGAGTTGGCTTGAACGCAAAGTCGGTTAAGGTGCTGAACAGTAACTGTCAATCGACATCCGGTCGCATTAGGGCATATGGACCAGTAAAGGTACAATTAAGTTAATAATCAGGCATTCGTTGGGGTAAATAGCATTAGCAACGCAAAGTAGTCACATGAATTTTATATACAGAGTAGCATATCGTTATTGAATAGAGTTTGTCACTAACGAGCAGATAATGAAGTTACATGGTTTGCATAACTACCAATTGATGCTAAACAGCTGGGTCAAATATTGTTACACCCAATCAGATATACTGCAAAATGATATTACTTTAGTGGCGAACTTTCTTGGGAGGGATTAGGAAACGTTTATGGTAAGGCGGGGCCGCTGAAAATAAATAATGATCACCCAAACACGCTGATATGTAATTTGTCCTGTCATGGCGTTAAACATATTGCCTACTGTCTTTTTATTTTTCGAAACTAGCCGAACTTTGCTCTTTGCTGTTTAAACACTTGCAGTTGCACAAGGGTCGCGTATTTAAGACTATTGATTCGTGATATTCTTTTAAAGGTAGCACAATATGATGGCAACAACTCTGCAGCATAGGATAATTTTGATAACCTTGTACTGGTAGATCCAACCCGCTACAGGCTTTGCTTCGGAAATACAAGTGACGCATGTTACCTTTGCGCCTATGTTCAGACCAGATACACTAACATATGGACATTATTTCAATCGGTTGATAAATATATAACTTATATGATTAATTCTTATCATTTCAGAGTAGTGGCATTTCGCCAGTTCCCATGCATAAAACAACAGATGCATCTCGGACATGGAGCGCATGGATTTGTTAAAGATGGCATGAGGCTTTGATACGGTTTACTAATAATCGAGCACGCAGTCGTATACCCTACACATAACCGACCTCCAGTAATGGCTGCTGCCATTCAGGATCGATTGATGGCCTAAAGATTATATCAACGCATCCGATTGCTGCGGACATGCAATAATGCTTATCAGGGGAGAATATGCACTGTTTGTCACGGCAGCAGCGATCAACAACTGAGGTCTTAACATAAATAAGTGAGAATTCCACATTATTGTTTTCTACAACCACGATAAGAGTGTCATTTCGCCAAAAAACCCACTGCGTTTGTATGAAATCACGGTGGCAAATAAATTAAGCTATTTTATTTGTGCAAATCCCACCACCACGTTGTTGTAGGAGTCGGTAACCGTAGACATATACATTCAAAACTAATGCATTGCAGTCGTACTTAAGATGAGGCGAGCAAGATAATTTGTGTTAACATATATACAAATATATATACACATATGTAGAGACTGCTGACAACCTGGTCCGGTTCCACTAACGCCACAGCCTTCCTCAACGCGGTCACGAGTTAGATAGTTTCAGTTTGCATGAAAGCTATCATCGTTTCGACAAACAGTTGCATATGCACTAGGCGGGTTTGTCTTCAGCAGCAGTTTTCCACGCTTAGTCTCTGCAAAACAACTTGCGTACAGCGACACGTTCCTCTGACGTTGATATCAAATCATTGGCACGCTAGGCGTCGTCAAATGAGTCACGGTCTTTGGTCCGAAAGAGTGCAACCTAGCGGGTCTTCTCACTTTGGTCCTTCAGCACCAATTTATACTTTTGGCTGACGATATGTATATAAACAAATGATGTTTACCAAATCTAAGTGCACAAATCGAGCTAACAAAATAATTATGTTAAAAACACGCGCTTAAAGACCGAGTTCAAGCCAGTCAACAATAGCTGCATTA
This sequence comes from Urechis unicinctus, assembly GCA_034190875.2. NCBI lineage: Eukaryota > Metazoa > Annelida > Polychaeta > Xenopneusta > Urechidae > Urechis > Urechis unicinctus. The sequence goes on from CM067357.1 coordinate 20,069,213, forward strand.
ACGGGGTGAATGATCAACTATCGAACGTTCGAAAATGTCGCATTCATTCCTCCAGCTTTGCTTTGCCTATTCGTTTTAGCAAATAGTCTGTAATGCATATCTATTTCTTCAAAACATAATATATCTTATATTAAATTATGCTTACCCACAGTGTTCCTAGATATCTGCTTGCACTTTTATGCTCGCTTATGAGCACTTATATGCTCGCTTATCGTACGTGTTTATATGTAACTCCTGGTTTGATTTACATGGTATTTGACAATATCGCACACTTATATTCGTCAGCACATTAGCACTGTTTCCATTTTGTTTAGGTTAAACATAAACAAAAGATCAAATATTGCTGCAGAGACCAAAAATATGCTTTTGGTGATTTAGGTTCGGAGGTTAACGAGACAGCTTGGGTATAAGGTGTATTAACCTTGGATAATATAAAAAAGGGACCCAAGGGTGATTCTACCAATCGTGATATCGACAACGATAATCATTGGCCTCTTAAAATTCCTGATATAGCGCACTAGGTTCATTACTCCGCATTGTGCCTTAGGGCTTATATTCATGTTATTGGGAGGGTCCGTACTCTGATAATGTGTACATTCCCATCATCAATGTACGTAACATGGATCGAAGGCGACAATTCAGTAACATGGATTCTTGTTAGTTGATTGGAGTAAGCATAGTTTTTTGTTAATCAAGGAATATATATATATATATATATAAATATATATATATAAATGTTTATATATATACATGTATATATATATTTATATATATATATATATTAAATATATCTATATATATTTATCTAGATATATGTATATATATATATATATATATCTATCTATATATATATATATATATATATATATATATATATATATATATATATATATATATATATATATCTCTATATATATATATATATATATATATATATCTATATATCTCTCTATATATCTATATATATATGTATGTCTACAGCCCTTCGTATTTCTCTTTTGGGTTTGTCTTCGACAGCTTGAATTAGTTGTTATTATACGAACTGTATCCATAATACCCGATGAACGGGAAAAAGGATCAGTATGACTGATATAAATACTAAAAAGCAAACTTAGAGCGGTCAATCGGTCATTAATATACACCCGATTTATTTCAATCGCTTCTCTGTTCTTTTTGGTAAAGCTGTTCAAACAAGTTATGTGCCAAAGTTATTGCACTCAATAAGCTCGAGATGATTGGCGATAAGGAAAGTTTTTGATGGAAATAATTTCGAAGTATATATTGACAATACGAATTACAGGCAACTAGCAAATGAACTACCATTTGGGTACTTTTAATCTACATGCCATACAAAACAAGTTTTTGAGAGTGTAGTATATTGGTCATAATTAGGCTACGATTGATGCTTTGACACAATTTGACCCATATAGCCTAATGCACCGATCACAAAAACATGAAAATGTTGTTCGATTTCCACAGTAAATGGTATATATATATATATATATATACATATATATATATATATATATATATATATATATATATCTATATGTATATATATATTATATATATATATATATATATATATATATATATAAAAATATATATATATATATATATATATATATATATTTATATATATGTGTGTGTGTGTGTACATAAATACCTTTAACATATTGCAACCATAACACTACTGTACATTACTGCTTTTGATTATACACATTAAGGAAAATAAAACATAATTACCCACGAGCGAATCCATGGATGAACCTATGATTTACTGTTCGTTAATCCACATTTACAGATGTGCAACATTCCCTTTGAATAACAGCGTGCAGTTCAAAACCTTCGCTGTGTAACGTTGTGCTCATATTAACTATTGTGCATAGGTACTCAAAGTACTGTCTTAAAATGAATCGATTGCTGATGAAACCTTGTATCCAAACTAGAATTGGGACTGACAATTTCTGACATATAGAACAATAAAGAGGCCAACTATTTCTTCGAGTAAATATTATGATATAGAATTCTTTATCTTAATATTCATAGACAATTATGTATAGCATAAAGAGGTTTGCCTGCGCCGTGTCAAATGATAAATATTCAGCGATTGGCGTCACCAGCAGCGCTGAGCGATCTGTATGGAATAGGTAGATCTGTTAAACGGCAATATGTCTCTGTAAAAACTGTTTATGCGGTATTTAATATGTAGGCTATTGGACTCAAGACATTAACGTTATACGTGACGGATATAAGGATGGATGGCCTCATAGCCTCCAAGCTGATGTTAAAGTTATTTAACGTCAGGTACATTTACCCGTCTCAAAAGAATTTCAACACGATTTTTCAGGAATAACCAAACATCATAACAATAATCGTCTTATTCATTCCACGAAGTCGGGTCATTATACCATGAATCATATATTCTTCCAGGAAAATATAAGTTAAATCACTATGGCGATGCTTTTGACATGCAATTCTCTAAGTAGAAAAAAACCCCTATGTACTGAGGATATATTTAGGTCCTATCCATAGCCAACGCACACATTACGTTCTTCCTTGTTTTGTTTTGGAGCTCGCCTGCTTTCGTTTGCATATTGTTACTATAACAGCTATCCCTTTGCTTGTTTTTGGCGGTCACCAACAAATGAACGTTGTATATATATATATATATATATATATATATATATATATATATATATATATCTATATATATCTATATATATATATATATATATATATATAGATATCTATATATCTATATATATATATATATATATCTATATATATATATATAGAGATCTATCTAGATCTCTATATATAGATAGATCATAGATACATACATCATCTATCCTATATCTATATAGTATATATATATATACATTTTATATATATATGATATATATATATATCTATATCCATATATATATATATATATACATATATATATATATATATATATATATATATATATATATATATATATATATATATATATATATATATATATATATATATATATATATAGATATATATATATATATACTTATGTTTCTTCAATGAATTTAGCATGCTGACATACTATCATTCCAAGTTAGTGCTCGCAATAATTAAGTACATCGGGGAAATTCGCAGTTGCGAAGCGCATCTTATTAGTAACTGCCTATTATCTGATAGGCTCAGACATGGGCAAAATTACAATTCACATGTAGTTAATGCTGGAATATACTGAATACGGTAGGGTGTAAACGTAGACACAATGCATTAGCAATTAGCTTTAAACGAGGGATTCGTTTAAATTTTGCTGATATAATGATATAATGCATTACTAAGGCAGAACAATTCTATTTATGAGACCCAATGTTGCAGTTTAAATATTCGTTGCGCTGTGCATCCTAAATGATATATACAACATTTTGAAAGAATCCATCTGGCTTCCTGTACAATATAGCATCATTCCAAAGAAGTTTACTTTATGGAATCGTAACTTCAAACACAGAACCTCAACACTGCAGGGAAACATATCACTGGGAACACATTTTATATGAGTAATGTGACTACCCCATAAGCAATATGTGCTTGTTTTATGCCAGAATTCAATCTGCGTATCAACTTCTATTTCAGTGGCTTTGCATGAAGTTCACAAAACCGGTCCTGATAAGCTGTTGTTTTCGTTAATATATCGGAGAACTGAATCCTATAATTTTATCCATGCTTGCATATTGAACCTGTGGTAAAATGATCGTTCATCAGGTGATAGCATGCGGCTGCTGTTTCCTTTTCCTATCCGCAGAGAAGCCTGCCGGAAGAACTCACAAAACGAGGTCATTTAAGACTGGCCGAAATCTCTGTTTTGATGCACGGCAAGTAATCTCAAAAGAGCTGCAGGTACTTGGGCATCTCGAATTGCTTTTCCGCAACCCTGCGTCCGATACCAATTAGGTCAAACGACAAATATCATCATGGGATAGAGAAAAGAGTGTTGAATATCGCCTCTTTGTCTGAAAAAAGCAGTTGTACAATGTTATATGGCATGAATAGGACTCAATATCCTTGTTGGGGAAAATAATACTTCAGCGGCAATTCATAGTCATGCTTGATCTGTTTGTGGCTGATAGCGCTATCTGTAGTGAATGTCTGTTGATGTTATTTTTTACTCAGTTTGAGAATAGTAAAAAGGACTATGCTGAATGAGTAGTATAGGGAGTAGCGGTTCTGGCACACCAGTCTCATATGATTATGACACACCTATCTCATATGGTGCAACCCAGAAAACACACACACACACACAGAGGCTGACTCACATGTGCGAGCGGTACTGGCACACCTGTCTCATATGATTATGACACACCTATCTCATATGGTGCAACCCAGAAAACACACATATACAGGGTGACTCACATGAGCCAGCGAACCGCTCGCACCTCCCCCCACCATATGAGCCCAGCCCTTCCAGCCCCTATGGTATAGGCCCACACCAGTAGTTAGTCACCGTAGAGGTTATTGAGTGATAAATATCTGCGACCGTCGCTGTAAGTTCCATTTTTCACGTGGTTGAGGTCCTGTATAAACTGGGCAACCTTAGCGTCGTTCTTCTCGATAAAGTCGGGATCGGGACGAGCGGTTATCAATCTCATCGTAAAGAGCTTCCAACAGTAGAAAGCCCCCGTCGGCCTCTCTGTGGTCCCACTCGGTCTTCCCAAACAAGGACCGTGATGCTCCTGTTCCAAGTCCAGGCAAATATTAAATCTCCCGTTCGCACTATAGTCGCCGTCTTCAAGCCCCTCCACCCCCGCCCACCCCCAAGCCACCGTCTCCTTATACTTCTTCCGATCCTTGTGATACACCTGGTTATACGTCTCAGCTCTCCCCAGGTCCTCAAAGGAGCACAACCTGAAAACGCAGTCGACAAACACCCCGATGGTCGCCACCGGACTGTGGTGCAACCCCAACAGAACCTGAGGCTTATACATATTCGGAATCACCCTCCCAGGACTCCGAGTGTAGGGGCATTTTATCTCGAGCAGCACAACCTCCTCAGGATGCCCCAGACAGACAGCATCCACTCCAGCCTGTCGGATTGGGAGCACACAAAAGCCATCCGGAGAGTAGGCCGTCGCGTCGCCATCAATATAGATATTATTTCCGTAGACCTTGGTGTCGTACACCTTCTCCAATACCGCAATTGCAACCTCCTCAAAAGTCGTACCCCAGAGGCAGGGAGCGCTAAAGCGAACACCCCCGTTGCTAGTTTTTTCTGTCAGCTTCTTGCTATAGCTGCTGAAGTAGTTTTGCCCTATGATAGAGGAGTAGTCACTTCCTCCAACGCAGCCCTTCCTCATGGTCTCCCACTGGTCCGTATTTTGTTTGACTCCAGTATGATCGTTGCAGAAAGATTTTATCGCCGCCTCCATTGTATCTAGCAACCCCCACTCTTCAAATGGACTGTCCGGGTCATACCTTAGCAGGTCTAGGGGGCGATTCTGCCGCTTTCAAACATTTTGCTTTAATGTCATTTTTCATTTGACTATATTTCATGATCTCGACCGAAACGAGCTTAAACTCATCATCTGAGATATACCCATCTTCAAGCGCCGCCGATACAATGTCAGCAATGGTATTCAATTTGCTCTGAGCGAGAATGCGGATCTTGTCATGCTTTTTTTAACTTAATGGTCAGCCGCCTACTGATGAATTTTCCAGCAATTACAAGTAGCCCACAAGCGGCTCCAGTAGCACCCAACACTGTGGCAATAGGAATGGCAACTATTGTAGACATTACACCTGCACCACTTGCGCCAAGACACATACCCACAGCAACTAAAGCAGTGTCTACAGCGTCCACTGAGTTTACTGCACACCTATATTTTTTGTACATAGCACCATATTTTTCAATTTCTTTCTCAAGGTATTGCTTCTTAAGACTGATCTCATTCAGCCGATAGGAGTGCCCCAGATCACATGGAGGAGGCTCTGGATTTAACGGTGCAGTCGTTGGTTGTTGTTTCATACTGTCTTTGTATACATAAGTCTATATATCAAGTTCAATTAGGAGTGAAGCTACAGACCAAGTTGCCCCTCGGTTTTGTGTGGTTGTATAAAAATTAATAACGTTGCCTTCTTCTAGATGTAAAGCCTGGTCTAAAGTTATTACGACAGCCCGTTGGTTAGCAGGCTTACTTATTCCTACGGCTTGGTATGTTCCATTAATAACAGGAACGACTGCTATTGGAGCAGTATCAGCACCAACACCCGAAGACAACCCCATACGAATGATCTTGCCATTACATAACATGGTATATCCACAGCTTGAGTCTTGTGAGTCTCGACCCCTAGCCCCATGGCCAAACGACCACTCATATCCTCTTCGCAGAGCACCACTTGCTTCTGCCCATATAGTAATGAGTGGTTTCGTCTTTTCATCTACGTATCGTCTCAGGTACCTGTTCTGCTGTCTATATTCAGCATCAATATACTTTTTATGAACAGCATCCTTCGGTGAAATCGGGTCTCCCAACTCAACGATTTTATTATCTCCCATTTCAAGGTCTCCAGTCATAGTACCGCCACTTTTATATCCATTTTTTTTGAGTCACCAATAGATACATAGGTCTTTGTGGCATATTCCGAGAGGTCGGCGCCCTGAACAGTGTCTGACGGTTTTTGCCTAGGTCCATAAATACTCGTTTTTATTGACATCTTGTAAATTCAAGAACAACGCTAACAGGTAAGTTGTGGTTATCTAATAGCCTCCCTTTATTATCGCATAACTGAACCTTTAACTCATGCACTGTTCCGCTAGTAACACGCTTACATACAGGATTAGTTCGTGGTTATAATATCACCAAAAGAGCCACCCTCTAAGCCAACAACTTCAAGAAGCGTAGTGGGCGCACCATCTAGCATGTTGTGTGTGGTACTGACTTTATCGAGGTGAACATAAATTGTGTTAAAGATGCTAAAGTTGATGGGCCGGTCACTTATGTAAGTACCTGAAGGTATCCACCCCCCACTGAAGCCGTCAAGACCCAACATTGTTAACACTCCGCCTGTTATGTGCACACCCACATTGTCTGGAACTGTTAGGGTAATAACCCCATTTACAGCATCAACCTCCAAACCGATACCTAATGGTGTAATATTCTCCTGAAGAAGGCTTAAGCTCCAGAGGCCAGGTTTTAATGCAGCATATCCTCTCTCTTCTGAATTCCTTGACCGCCATGCAATGCTCTCGTCAGATTCTAGATTGTAACAGCCCACAGTATACGTGATTGACCTTAGGCCAACACATAGATCGCCCGCAGTGTTTGTCAATAGGTTTTTGCAGGGACACAGCGCCGCCGCTTTGAACATTTGACAGAGTGTGATACATAGCACTATGAATAAACAAGCCTTTAGTTTCAATAGAAAAGCTACCCCATATGGTGCGGGCGGGGTGTATCCAGCCACATATGGTGTGGGAGATAAACTAACCCGACAAACAATTCAAGTTGTTCACAATGGTGGTACATTCACAGCAAAGTTTCCTGATCTATTCAGTAACTATAAGGTGCCGCCGGTAACAGCGGACAAAGTAGTAAAAGACTGGTTGACAAATCCAATGCAGTTTTGGCAGAACCAGTTAAACTTTGCAGTGTGGTGTGCATCAGCCGGCTGCGGCGTGTCATCCCACGACCACCTCGAGGCTGGGATTCCACTCGTGAAAGCTCTCTACACCTTTCACCTTTATTACACAGTGCGTCGCCTATTAGCAGAACTGCAAGCGCCTCTACCTCAGGATCATGCCTATGACCCCTATAACAATACATATGACAAGAGGGCATATGAGAGACTCTGCACTAACTTTGGTGTTCAACCAAAACACAGACTGGCGCCAGAAGGCAACCGTAGCTAATAGTGGTCTTGGTATCTTATATGCACATGATGCTTATGGTTACGGGAGTGTCGTCAAGGTTGCTGGTCGAAACGTTCGTTATGACCCTACACGGATGGCCTTTGAGGCGGAAAAGGATACAAAGCCAGGTTTTGCTCACGCGAAAAACCTACAATCCTTTCAGGAGAGAATGGGTGCTGTTCTACATCTATCACAGGGACCTGAAGCAGACGAGGCCTGGAGTACCTTCATACTGGACACGTCTGAGGGCTTTACACAGACCGGCGTTGAGCGAATTAACGACAGCATTCGAACCTATGTCTGGGCCATTCTTAGTGCTCAGGCGCAGAACCGCTCAGAGATACTAGGTGTTGGAACGTCCTTTGATGCTCAAAAGCAATTTCAGGCCAACGTTGAGGATGCCATCAACTCCCCAGTGGATATTCCGTCATCTATCCGACGGTATCAGAACGTCCTCCAGAATGCCTCTTCAAAGGTTGATTACGTGTTTGGAACGGGCCTGTACATGGCTCCATCAGATATGAGCCTCGCCATTGGAGACGTTGCTGGGTACAACAATCTGATTACTATCGCAACTGAGGAGCAGCAGATCGGCAGCAATACTGATGTCAACGCGGTTCCGGTTGTTCCAGATAGAGGAAGCTTTGACCCTCCGCCAGATACAGGTACAGATATGGAACTCTCCTCTCCAGGGCCCGCTCCTATGGCCGAGACTGGTCTGCGTGGGGCGCACGAGGATGAGAAAACCGCTCTTATTATAGGCGTAATCGCTATAGGCTTAGCTGTGCTTTGGTTTGCTACGTAGTAAGTCACGGAGCATCAGCAGGATAACTCCCCCCACCGCCACAGCTGCGGCCCATACATGTTCTGCCATCCAACCAGCCACCTTTGCAGCTGACGTAAGCAGCCATGATACGATGGAGCCAATGATTCCTGGAAGGGCAGCTGCTGCCTTACCGGCTAGGCTCTTCAGGACGTTTGCCAAGGAGTTCAGCTGTTTTTTAATCCATTCCTTTAAACCAGGCTTATCAGCTGGTGTCGGCGTTGGTGCCGGGGTTGGACTAGTGCTCCCTCCGCCCGTCAAAGCAACTACAAGGGTCGAGATTGCCAATCCAATCGCAGTGAGTATGGAGGCGATTGTTATACCCTGCTCTCGGAACAGAGTGCGTACACGCTCAGCTAGTGTTGTGTCCTCGTTAAGAAGTCTGTTGATCGTTTCCCTGATGCGGTTAATTTGGGTCCTTAGACGGTTACGGTTTTCAGAGGCAGCCTCAATACGGGCACTCCGCAGGTCCTGCAGCTCTGCAAGCTCATTTGCTTGGAATCTCCATGCTCGACTATCACCCCTCCCTTCCTCCTCCAGGCTTGCCATTTTAGCTTCCCGCTGTTTTATATCCCTTTCTAACTCAGTTATCTTAGCTAGGTTGTTGACCAGCTCACCCCTCTGGGTCTGCATAGCCTTATCAAGCCCTATAAGCTCTCTGAGGGGTAGTTCGTTGTCTGTTTGTGTACCTAGGTCTTGGATGGTGTTATGAACGTCCTCTATGAAGCTTGTTTCTTCCACACCACCTTGCTCTGTCACGGCTTCAGGGCCCCTCATTTCTAATTTCTCTGCGGCTTTAGCAGCTGCTTGGTCAACGCCTTGGAGGGCTGTTGCTTCCTTTTGTGACACCCACTTGTGAGGACCACTCAGTGAACCCCAAACCATCACGGACAACCTTAGCCCCCCCTCTACTTTTACCTATTGTTCCAAGTGAAAGCGGGGCTTTAGTACGATAATTTGTAATACTTAAGTCAGGGTAGTCCTTCAAACGTAACTGTCCTCTAACAAGTTCAAACTTTGTATAATCGCGGCCGAGGGAGGGTGTGTGGCCTTTTTCAGCTAATGCATCGTAATAATCATTGACAGCGCCTATAACGAGTCGGCCTTCCGGTGGTATAGACCTATCCATCCCAATGTCCCCTTCTGTAACAGGTGGGAGAGTGGCCTCTGGGAGAGTCTCCTCATCATCAAAGTTAGTGTCATTCCTCTCCCACTCCCCCTCCTCCTCTGGATCGTCAAATGCTGGGTTATCAAACTCCATGTCTGTGTGTTAAAGATATAATTGTAATTAAACATTCAACATGACGAGTACTTACGGACGCAAACTAAACCCACACCGCCGGATACGCGAACCCCTTGGGGTAAAGGGCGTGCGACAATCTGTATGCGTTACAAACAATCCAAGCACTATTGACCAGAACCAACAACTGCTGGTTCGCTTCCCCAATCTAGGCGCAGACGACGTCATTGTTTCAGGGACAGCACGGCTGGCCTTTACAATCACGCTGACCTCGACTGATGTTAACCGCAGCGTTGTGCAAAACCTGGGCCGCGCCGTGGTTAAAAAATTGACAATCAAGATTTCTGGCAATGAGGTCATGTCTATTGATGACAGCGATGTGTACCACTGTTACCACGACTTGTGTGGCGGACTGCACAGGAGAGACAGGGCCTCCAGTATCAGGGCATTGACACATCAGATGACAGAAACGCAACTAAGATACGAGTGGGGGCAGGAGACAAGGTTGATACCGAGGAAGAGGACAAGGCCGTAGCCGATGTGTATGGTAACAGGTTCTACGTTCCGCTTGATTTTGAACTCCTCGAGAGCCACATGCCATTCTACCAAAGTGCGCTTAGTGACAGACTGGAATACGAGCTCACATTCAACGACTACAACCGCGTGATTCACGCAACAGGCGTCACCGCTGCAAGCTACAAAATTGATGGCATCTCGCTGGAGTATGACATGGTTACCCACACAGAGTTGGCCCGCATGATACGCACACAGTACACAAGTCGGCTCTCGATTCTGTATGACCGTGTGCTTCGTCACAGGAAGCTTGTATACAATAAAAGAGATACACTGTGGAACATCAACCTGAACGTGCCGGCTCGCAGCATGAAGGGCATCCTACTGCTCTTTGAAGACCCGACCAACGCCTCATACGCCAGGAAAACAGAGTCGTTCTACAACCCAAAGATTACGAAGGTCGAGGTGACCATTGAGGGCATCCCCAATCAGCTCTATGCCCAGGGCATGCGTGGCTACCAGCAGTGGGACGAGGTGAAGAAGGCCTGTGCAGCAACGAGTAAACGAGACCCCAGTGTAGCAATAGCATTAAAAGACCTGTCATTGTCAGACGTTTCCCTAGGAGAGTACCTAACCACCAAGTATGCTCTGTGGCTCAACTTAAGGACGAGTGATGACGACCAGCTGCACGGTAGTGGCAGAGCTGTGGAGAATGCGTCTGAGGGCATCACCATACAGATCACAAAAAAGGCAGAGGCGGCGGGCACATTGAACGTTTATATGTATATTGTAATGGATGCACAGCTTAACATTAAAGATGGCAGGTTCGTCAGCGCAATCTACTAAGTTTACATTTCCAGATGGTCCCTGTTCGGCAATTGATTGTGGGCAGACAGGATGTGGGAAAACCGCATTCATCCTCGACCTACTTGAAGGGCCCTTCTTTGGTGCCTTCGAGCATATTGTAATCCTCTGCCCTACCATACGTTTCAACGAGGCCTATCAGACGCGGTCATGGGTGTGGGATGATTCAGAGGTGTACGTGGTTGATCCAGGGGAGCGGCTCCATGACCACCTGAGGGCTTTCTACCATTGTTTTAAGGGCGAGCCAACCCTGTACATTATTGATGACTGTTCGGCAACAAAGGCCCTAACCAAGAAGAAAGACATGTTATCCGAACTGGCCTTTAGCGGCCGCCATGCGCAGCAAAGTGTCTGGGTCCTCACCCAAAAGTACAACTCTGTGCTGAAGGACTTACGTGAGCAGACTCGGTGGATGGTGCTCTTTCACACCAAGGACCGTGACTCGTTTGAAGACGCCTTACGTGAAAATGATGTAATTCCAACAAAGGAGGAACGAGCCACAGTACGCCAACTACTAGCAAAGACCAAGCACACAAAACTGCTGCTGAAGACTGATCAGCCTACTGCATATGCCGTCGATTGAAGTGATATTGGCCTTGATAGCAGCCGCTGCCTCAGTAATCAATTTAGGTTTCTTCATCTGGGTAGCGGTGCAGTATTTTGAAGCTCGAAGGCGTATACGTATATTCATGGATCCTGATACCATTATTGATAAACTCCTTGAACAGGACTCGACTGGCTTAGCAGAGACAAAGTCTGGGGGAGCGGAACCTAGTTGCACACCTGGTGTAGATATGTCTTCTAAGAGAGATAGGCTTGTTGCCGTCATAGCCGGCGGTCAGGCCCGTCAGTACCTTGGTTTGAAGCGCCTTACAATTGACCAGGTTGAATCAATGTCTGATGAAGAGATCATAAAGCTGTATGTGAAATACGAGGCTCGGCTAGGTGCCAGCATGACACGTACTGTAGGTCAGACACTGCTACAGCTGTACTCAGGTATTGCTTGTATGTTTCTACCAATCCCACCAGAACACCAGCCAAGGCTAATTACTGACCTCGAGACGGACCCGTTTGTTGGACACGCGCTAAGCACTGCCACTTGTGAGCTATATCATCACTATGGTATGTTTTTAGCTCCCTTAACTGCAGCTTTAACAACTGTTAAGCACTGTCAATTTGGAAAAAACAAGCACCGAAACAACAGGGGCCGGTGGAGAGGAAGACACCACTTCCTTGCTATAGTATGTGTTTAACTCTGATACAGCATGTGCTTAACTCCGCTATAGCATGTGCTTAACTCCGCTATAACAGGTGCTTATTAGGAGCTGTCAATTGGACAAATAAATTTAGTAAGTAAACATGGAAGAAACGAACACGAATCAAGGGGAGACAACACCGGTGGAGATAACGTCAGTGACAAAAAACGCTAAAAGGGTTGCGGCAGGACAAAAGGGTGCTGCAGCTCAAAAAGCCAATCAAAATAAGCTTCTGAGAGAGCTCCGAGAGGCTAAGGCAGCGCTTGTGGATGGTTGAGGCGAAGCTGTCGAGCCAATATCAACGAGCAAACCTATGGAAAGGTGGACGTGGCCAACATGGGCTGTGCCTTTAGTTGTCGGTGGTGTTGGCGTGTTGGCATTGTATTGCTACAGGCACCAGATGGTAGCCTCACACCCTAAACAGGTTGTGGTACAAAAGCCTCCAGACGCTCATTTAAAGGATCCGTTTTATATGGAATAAGATGACAACACCAATTACTGATGGGAAAATGCTCGTAAACGCTCTGTACCACGGTGTAGTTGTTTCCGGTATTTCAATAGGCTATGCCAAGCTTGCTAAGATGGCTCTGGGTGGTGGGGTGCCACGTCTTGATTTCACCCCACGGGACCTGGCTATGGCTGTTGTCGATGTATCACTAGCTATGGCCACAAAGGATATGCTAATTAAACAAGGAATCTTACCAGTTGATATACTGAAGTAATGGCCACACTCGCGCTACTTGTGGGGGGTGCTCTTGTTAACGCCCTTGCATTCTCTGGGAGCAACTTTTTATTCTCCAAATTACGAGGCAGCCAAATGGACGCGGAACATAAACGCCATGATATGGCAATCGAGCAGCTTCAATATGCTCAGGCAGCATGGGCCAAGAAGAGAACTGAGCGCTTAGACTTCATCAATGAGCAACTACGCCGCCAGGGACATGCCGAGCATACTTTTAGGGATGCGGACGAGGCTATGCGTGAGTACTCCCTGATTACGAATAAAACCATCGACCCGTTGGGCTCTGAGCCGCAACTTTCAGACTTCTACGAGCCCTCAGATGAACAGAGGGGGCGTGAGGTGGCGTTCATTATACTGGGTATGGCTGCGACTGGGCTGGTTGCATACAGGCTTGCTAAGTAGGTCATTTGGAGACTCGAACGTTTTACTGTATATGGATCGTCGCATGCAAAATATCTGCTATAGTCCTAAGGGATACTGGAAAGGCATTACAGCTATCAAGAAGCTTGCAACAGAAGCGAGGGTTTCTGAGGAAGTTGCCAGGGGGTGGCTAACAAAGCAAGCTATATGGCAAATCTACCTGCCGGTGCCAAAACACATTCCAAGGCCAAAGTTTGATGTTCCTGTCCCTAATGAGGTTCACCAAGCCGATCTCTTATTTCTTCCTCATGACGTTGTGAAGCGCCGGACTTACAAGTATGCCCTAACATTGGTTGATGTGGCCTCGCGCTACAAAGCGGCTGAGCCATTGACTACAAAAGAGGCTAAGGAGGTCGCAGGTGCACTTGAGAGGATATACAAACGAGGACCGCTGCATTGGCCTAAACTTCTTCAGGTGGACCCAGGACGGGAGTTTATGGGTGCAGCGAATCAGCTGTTAGTAAAACATGGAGTATCAGTCAGGCGTGGCCGTGTGAATATCCATCGAGACCAGGGTATAGTGGAACGCTTTAACCGAACCCTTGCTGAACGACTCTTTGGTCACCAGTATGCCGTAGAGTTAAGGGATACTGGAAAACGATCGACTGAGTGGGTTTCTCGACTGCAGGCTGTAGTCTCTGCGATAAATAATGAGGTGACCCGCTTGACTGGGAAAAAAACCTAAAGATGCTATAAAGGCAAAACGAGTTGCACAAAAGCCCTCGGCAGTCGTACCAGGGCGTCCTCTGGGGGTCAAAGAGCAAAAGCTTCCCTCTGATGTTGGCGTTCGCTACCTCTACCAGCCTGGTGAGGCAGAGCAAAACCACCGGCGGCGGGCCACTGACCCTGTGTGGTCACTCAATGTTTAACGGATTGGAAGCTCTGTCACTAAATCTGGTGAGCCTGTACTATACTATTTGCTGGATGGACCTCTCCGTGGCTTTGTAAAGGAGGAGTTGCTTGTGGTGCCGTCTGATACCCAGTTGCCGCCAGACGGTATTATCAATTAGACTAATAGATATCTATATATATAACAATGGTAGTATTTGACAATAAGTGCCCATGGATATTGCTCGGAAAGAAAGTCCCCTGTAACAGGCCCTGTACGCAAGAGCAAGAGTTTTGTAACTTACACAGATATAAGATAAAACATGGTGTTATTAATCGTCTTTGTACGGGTTGTCAGAAGGCTATAAAAAATAATAAGGTAGGATTGTGTATGGATTGTGGGTTCGATAAAGTCAACCACAGTCGTCTTCGTCTTGCCCAAAAGATTGTTTCACAACGGCCTATGGCTGGGGACAATGACACGTCAGTCGGCGTCACTGAACGGGGATTCCCCACTGTATAAAAATAGAAATCTTGTGGTGCTGTCAACAACATGGTTTGTCGGCTATGTGCGACGAAGCTTGGCCCCTTGTCAGAGACGGGTGTTTACTGCATAGGTCAAAGTCCGCTCGCTGTATTGTTGTTGCCTTTTGTGTATCAACGAATTCCCTTTTAGACTAATGGAACTGTATAGTAAACATGACTCATAATCAGCGAGCACGTGAAGCCCAAAATGATTATGTTTCAATTCACGGTTTTAAGCCTCCTTATCCACACTCTAAGGTTGCACTCAAAGCACTCCAGTGCGAATATATGACCGTACATACAAGGAGATGTTTGCTAGATTAAAGGCTGGGGTGGCACGCATCCCTGTCCCCACTGCTGCCCCACGCAGACCAGTCCCTGCCCCACGCATCCCCACAACCCAGTCCCCAGTCCCCACAGCGCGTCTTGCCTTCAAGAAGACTAAGTGGGCTGTTAAAAACTATTTGTGTGGATGGGTGATGAACGTTCCTGAGTCTCACCCCCTTAGCTCGGACCTTATGATGTTCTTTAAGGGCATGCGTCGGAAGATGCATAAAGTTTTGACTGGTGAGCTGGAAGAACTAGGTGGAATCAAGTGTCAGTTTGCCCTTAAGGTAAGACTCTCCAAGCACTCAGATGATGACAGTACTGAGTATTTTGAGCCTGTATTGCGTAATAAGCAGCAGGTGGTTCTCTCCCTAGAAGATATTAACGATGAGCTGGACCAGTGCAATGCTAATATCCAAGAGCGGTTGGAGAAGTGGACCAACCAAGGTTCTGGCTGGGAGTTTCAGGCGGTCACAACTCTGTGGATTGATATTGCCAACTACCAGCCATTGAAAGGTGGCTCCTACCTGAAACTGCCGAGAAAGCTGGCGGTAAAGAAGGCAATTAGAAACGTAAAAAACACAAATGACCCACACTGCGTTCTATATTCCATTGAAGCGGCTCTGCACCCGGTTGCCAAGAACCCGCAGCGACCATCGAAATATAACATTAAGCCGCTCTTAAGACTCTTAGAAGGAAAAGGCGTGGACTATCCAACACCTATCTCGCAGATTGAGAAGATAGAAAAAACATGCTAAAGTAGGCGGCTTGAATGTCTTTGGCTGGGATGAAAAGGCCACCATCGTTCACCGTATCAGCAGACAGCCTGGTCCATGTATAAACCTCATGCTGATTGAGGAGGACGGTAGGTTTCATTACACGCAGATCGAAGACCTGAACCGCCTGCTGTATGACCAGAGTAAGTACGAGCACCGCAAGTTCTTCTGCGAGCGACGCTTGCATGGATACACCACTGAGAAACTGCTCCTGGCGCACAAACCTGAGTGCATGGGTATCGGGCAGACTGCTGTGCGAGTTGACATGCCTGAGGAAGGGAAGAACATATTATCCTTCCAGAGAGCCATGTGGTTACGGCTATGTGGTTGTCCGATGTGATGGGCAGACAGATCCCCCTGTGGTTTATAGAGGAAGCGATGTTGTGGAGAAGTTCTTACAGGCTCTGCAGCAGGAGGAGCAAAAGATCAAAGCAGTTCTGTCCAAGCCTTTCCCTATGCGGATGACTCGGGAGGATAGAAGGGCACATAAGGCTGCAACTCACTGTCATGTATGCAAGAAAAAACTGGGCTGTGACTCTGTTCGCGATCACTGCCATATAACAGGCTTGTACAGAGGGCCAGCCCATAGCGTGTGTAACCTGAAACTTCGGCTGAGTCCCAAGACAACACCCATCCCTGTGGTGTTCCATAACCTGCGGGGCTACGACTCCCATCTCTTGATGCAGGGTATAAGCAAAGTGGAGGGCAATATCAACTGCATCCCAAATAACATGGAGAAGTATATCTCCCTGTCGGTCGGACAGTTGCGCTTCATTGACAGTGCACAGTTCCTCCTAGCCTCTCTTGACAAGCTTGTGTCTGCTAACAACCCAGATGCCTTTGCTGTGACGGCGGAATACGAGCCAGACCAGATGAAGCGGCGCTTGCTGCTGCGTAAGGGAGTGTATCCTTATGAGTTCATGGATGGCTGGGATAAGTTTGATGCTCCACTGCCGCCGATCCATGATTTCTACAGCAAGCTCTCTGAACAGGGTATATCTGCTGCAGACTATGAACACGCCCAGAAAGTCTGGAATGCGTTCGGTTGTAAAAACATGGGGGACTACCGTGACCTTTACTTACGCACGGATGTACTGCTCCTGGCCGATGTGTTTGAAACATTTCGCAAAACCTGTCTTAAGCAATACGGGTTGGATCCGGCCCACTACTATACCAGCCCCGGTTTGTCGTGGGATGCGCTTCTTAAGAGCACAGGGGTGAAACTCGAGCTTCTCACTGATTATGACAAGCACCTGTTTATTGAGAAGGGGCTGCGCGGTGGGATAAGCATGGTATCACATCGCCACGCTAAAGCGAACAACCCATACGTGGAGGGCTTTGAGCAGGATAAGCCAGCGAGCTATATCCAGTACCTCGATGCCAACAACCTGTATGGGTGGGCGATGAGCCAAGCCCTACCTACTTCGGGTATTGAGTGGGTGGAACGGCCAGAGAATCTAGAGATCCAGGACCATCCCGATGATGCTGAAACGGGGTATACTTGAGGTTGACTTGGAGTATCCTGCTGCGCTTCATGACGAACACAACGATTACCCCCTAGCGCCGGAGCGGCTTCTTGTGCAAAATGAGTGGTTGTCAGACTACCAACAAGATCTCCTAGGTGCATTGGGGAGCACCGGAAATGGAGTTGAAAAGCTGGTGCCCAACCTGAGGAACAAGGAGAAGTATGTGGTACACTACAGGAACCTCAAGCTATATCTGTCTTTGGGGTTGAGACTCACCAAGATTCATCGTGCGCTTGTCTTTGACCAGAGTCCATGGATGGAGCCTTACATAAGGATAAATACAGATCTGCGCAAGGCCGCCAACAGCGACTTTGAGAAGGATCTCTATAAACTTATGAATAACTCCGTCTTTGGTAAAACGATGGAGAATCTCCGGAGGCGAGTCGACGTTAAGATTGTGCGCTCATCGGAAAAAGAAAAAATACGTGGGCTTGTTGCCAGCCCCGCCTATGCTCGACAAAAAGTGTTTGACTATGATCTAGCTGCCCTGCATATGCACAAGACTCGCTTAGTGCTGAACCGCCCGGTCTACGTTGGCATGTGCATTCTGGACCTCTCCAAGCACTTGATGTATGACTTTTACTACAATACCATGAAGGCTAGATATGACAGTAATATTAACCTGCTTTACACAGAAACAGACTCGCTGCTGCTTGAGCTCCGTACCACTGACGTCTATGCTGATATGAGGGAGAATGGGCATCTCTTTGACACTAGTAACTTTGACCCTTCTCATGCCCTACACAGTGACAAAAACAAAAAGGGTCTGGGTAAGATGAAGGATGAGTGCGCTGGCGTGCCCATCAAGGAGTACGTTGGTTTGTGCCCTAAGATGTACTCTATCCTGATGTCTGATGAGGGCGAGATAAAAAGAGCTAAGGGTGTGAAGAAGGTGGTGGTGAAGAAGCATCTACGACACGCTCAGTACGTGGAGTCACTGTTCGACCAGAAGCAGTTTCGCCACGGAATGAACATGCTCAGGAGTGACTGCCATAAAATATATGGGCTCCACGTTAACAAGGTGTCTCTCTCCCCCTTTGACTCAAAGCGGTGGATAGCTCCAGGTGGTGTAGAGACTCTGGTCTATAGGCACGTGTCGATATGTTGAACATATGATAGCTGAGGTATAGAATGAGCACCGATGAACATATTGGGGTGGCCGAGCTGCAAGCAGATGTGGAACATATATGGGAGGAGAAGGTGGACCTTGAGAATGATGTGAGGGATTTGGAATCAAAGTATGAGGACCTTTTGGAGCGCGTGAGTCGTTTAGAAGAGCTTATTCCTCAGGGTCCTGGTGTAGAGGAGAAGGTGAGGGAATTGGAATCGAAGTATGAGGACCTTTTGGAGCGCGTGAGTCGTTTAGAAGAGCTTATTCCTAAGAGTCCTGTTGTAGATGGTTGACATTGCTGTCGCCCTCTTTAGTGGGCCTATACCATAGGGGCTGGAAGGGCTGGGCTCATATGGTGGGGGGGAGGTGCGAGCGGTTCGCTGGCTCATGTGAGTCACCCTGTATATGTGTGTTTTCTGGGTTGCACCATATGAGATAGGTGTGTCATAATCATATGAGACAGGTGTGCCAGTACCGCTCGCACATGTGAGTCAGCCTGTGTGTGTGTTTTCTGGGTTGCACCATATGAGATAGGTGTGTCATAATCATATGAGACTGGTGTGCCAGAACCGCTACTCCCTATACTACTGAATGCAATTCGTTTCAAACAATATCTATGTTCTTGCTGTTGCGTGATAAAGTTCTATCGCGCTTAGTTTGCAATATATATATGATCGTAATTTAGAATGTAAGCTCCCTCTTTGTGTCATTAATTGCTATCGTGCACCTCGATTGTAAGTAGGTAGATAGCCGTACGTAAAACGCTAACTGAACGGTTTTGGAAACAAAATGCAGTAGGTATCGCAGGACGGATAATGATTGAAAGTCGGCAAGGCTGAACGAGAGAGAGAGAGAGCGAATTAATTTATAATTCGGCCACGGTAGTTAAAAAGCTACGCAACTACATAATATATCACTGGAAAACATCATCTAATTAATTTAATTGCCATGTTTGTTACACTCCAGCAGGATAAGATCAAATGTTATAATAGATTTGGTTAGATGGAGCCGTCGGGTCGGTCGGGTCTCCTATCTTGCTGCCGTCTAGTGATGTGACAAATAACATCAGACATTAGGTTGTATGCCTAATCACTCTTCGCATGTGACATCGTCTTAAGAGAATTGTTTTCAGGCTAAAACTGGCAGCATATGTTAGCCAATGCATTGTCCGGCCAATACTGTCACATCCTATTAAACTGGATGTGGCTATGACCTTAGCATCAGTCGCCCGTACATCTGCCCACGATATTCCAGAGGCTGTCACCTATTCATCAACACAATAGTTCAGGTACTGTTTGAGCTTCGTGTGGATGTCAATGTGCTGAGCGACTCGGTCACTGATGGTGCTATGGTTCTATTCTGATCCTGACAGTAAGTAACTGATGGATCGGACGTAGCAGTTGCCATCTGTTTTGGTCTTTGGTTTCTTGCACGCTCGTATAGGCTGTAAAGGTTTAGAGGATCGGCCAAAGTATACTGAGTCAGGTGATGCCAGACCTAGCGCTGCTGTGTCTTTGCGAGCATTTCTCACGGAGTGGGTTGAACATCCTGGTCGACTTTGGCTTTGTCATGACACTTGCGGCACTTGCCTCGCTTTGCTCCTCCTTTGGTCTCTTGAGCTGCTTGGGTTTCTTCTATGTGGCACCACAGGGGCTATCAGTAATCAAGTCGCTGATTAGGATTAAATGATCCTTTATAGAGCCGTAGTTATTCTGCTGATTGTATTAACACGCAGATATACAGAAGTAAACCAATGGTTCAATCAGTAGACCGACTTATACCATAGATTATGCTGTAGGCAATGTGTTCAGCAAAGAGATTCGTGTTAAAAAATACTATGATGTGTCAAACATATATACAACAATATAATTAAAGAAGGGCTGTTATCTTTGATGCAGGGAAAATCATCTAAACCGACACTATCAGTAACACAAACAATGTGCAATTTCACGGCAAAATCTCAATTAACCAAAATATAACGCATGATTTACATGCTGAATGGACTGAACAAATACGTAGCACACAACTTCGCACACATATGGCCGGGAAAAACGATATTGGTTCAGGCGATGAAGCTACATTCTAGTGTCTTCTGTTCGACTTGTTGGCTTGCCTTCGTCATACAGCACTCGTTCTGGTATAATAAACATTATCGATAACTACCGACAACAACAACTTAATTCCGA
This sequence comes from Urechis unicinctus, assembly GCA_034190875.2. NCBI lineage: Eukaryota > Metazoa > Annelida > Polychaeta > Xenopneusta > Urechidae > Urechis > Urechis unicinctus. Next base: position 20,090,244 of record CM067357.1, read on the forward strand.
TCATATCCTCATGATCACGACAGATAATATTAAACGAAGAGCAAGAGCATGTTGTATGGCCAACTGACTAAACATAGATACTCATCTATGTACAACAAAGTAAATTGATGGTGCAGACATATTTGACAAATACGGTATTTGATGGGATATATATTAATCGTTACGTTGGAGTGCATATGATCATGACACCGCCATTGCATGATTAAGAGCACCTGGTCCAGATCAATCAGCTGAGACTAGAGAAATCTATTTGAACACCAATGGGATCACTGTTCACGAGATTGACTTCACCTTAAACGACGTACTCTTTTTATCCTCAAATTACATCATCTGAAAGGGACAGCATCGTTATGCCAATATTCCATCAACTCCTGCAATTGCTGCCTCCGGTGACTTCCGATCCACATACCATTAACTGCTATATGAAGACATACGCATTGTAAGGTCTACGTCGACCAAATTGGACAGGCCGTCGGTTAACACCCTTTCCCCAAATCGGCGCCTTCGGAAAAAAGAAGATTGTCCTGTTCTTTATATGTATATATATATATATATATAGATATATAAAAGATATATATAGAGAGAGATCGAGGGAGAGAAGGTAGGGAGCTATAGAGGGAGAGGGAGAGAGAGAGAGAGAGGGAGAGGGAGAGAGAGAGAGAGAGAGATATCTATAGAGAGGGATAGAGGGGAGATAGACATATAGAGAGACATATAGATAGAAAAAAAGATAGAGAGATATAGATCTATAGAGAGAGAGAGAGAGAAGAACTAGGGAGAGAGAGAGAGAGAGAGAGAGGGAGAGAGAGAGAGAGACAGAGAGAGGGGAGAGAGACAGGGAGAGAGAGACAGAAAGAGAGAGAGAGAAAGAGAGAGGAGAGAGAGAGAGAGAGAGAGAGAGAGAGGGGGAGAGAGAGAGGAGAGAAAGAGAGAAAGAGAGAGAGAGAGGAGAGAGAGAGAGAGGGAGAGAGAGGGAGAGAGAGGGGAGAGAGACAGGGAGAGATCTACATAAAGAAAGAGAGAGAAATATAGAGATATCTATATCTCTCTCTAGATCTATAAAGATATATATATAGATAATATTGATATATCTAGTATATATATATATATATCTATATATATATATATATATATATATATATATATATATATATATATCTCTCTACTATATCTATATATCTATTTTTATATACAACTACAATTCACAGCGAGTGCGTTATGCCAAAAAACCCACCTTCAACGTTAAAGTTACTCCGTATTAACCGTGCCAGACCCCTAAAAAAGATGTTTAATGTCAACCCTATGCTATGGCGAAGAATTGTGGTAATGAAATATATCATTGCAAAACCAAATTTAGGAGCTGTCTCCAAATATAATTGACTCGTTGATTTATGACGCACAATAAACATGATACACCAGAGACGCATTAAATATGGTCTTTAGTGCCCGCTAGTCATCCTGTGACATATATTAATGGCAATCTAGATGACTCCAGCAAACCATCATTTTTTTTATTCAGACAAATACAGGGAGAATAGAAATCTCCATACAAGCATTAACGGTGATTTTATAGGATGCACTTCATTTGCTGGTTCGAATGGCCACATGTATATGTGTGTTCGGAAGAATGTCATGTCTCACGTTTTTTTCAAAGCCAATCATATTATTAAAACGAGCGAGCATTCAAACAATGTTTTGTTGATGAGCTCATACATTTACATTCGTCCCATACAACACAGAGCAAATACAATGACTGCTTATATTATTCACATTAGTGTTCTCATTCAGAGGCCGTTAAACCTGGCTTGCTCATCATCGATGAATAGATTGTCAAAGAAGGTACAGATGATATAAAGGTTATCGTTATTTTCTTTGGCTTCATGTTAAGGCTATCTAAAGGGTGAAATACTCATATCATTATACGTATAAATTCATTACGATTCAGTTTTTCATCTACAATTTGAAACATTGTCACAAATGCGGGGATTAGCGTTTGAATTTAAGCTCAATTATTTAACTGTTTGAATCGCATGTGACTTACTTATGTCACATAGCTCCGAAAGTTTGTTAAGGCCGAGTTGAAAAAATGCAGGAGCATTTGTAACCTGTCATACGGCATATTCCAATGTAGAGAACTTCATAACGCAACAGTCATTGTGGGTCAGCACTTGGACACTTACGGTATTGCCATACAATAAATTCTGTTTTTAGAAGTATATATGGGAGTAAATAACGCAAATCATGTACATAACATCAGCCATTGACGTCCGCAGCAACACTGGGCGTTTTGTGGTGACGGTAGATCAGTTAACGTTGCAATTTGTCATTCTAGTGTGTGGTTATGTGGTTTATTTCGTAAAGACAATGAGGCTGACATTCTTTGCTTGGTCTGATTGAATCGTGCTCGCGTAAGAGCTTTATAAGATTAACCAATAACAATCGAATAATCACCACTGCTTCACCAGCCGCTCTTTTTGTTACTAAGAAGCACGACAATAAAGTAACCCTGTCTGTATATATATAAGTTTGTTGCCAGTATTACAAGTCAGATTAACAATTCACACAGGAACAATTCAGTAACTTAGGAACGATTCTTTCAAATATGAAAGGGGCAGCAGCCTAATTAGGCCCTGCATATGATTATTATCTAATGCAAGTTGACACATGCCACAGATAGCAGACTATTGTGCATAACAAGTTGCGAATTAGCCGGATTAAATTCTAATTCAAAATGTGATGGGTTTCTTTGTTATTGTACTAATAATCTAACCGTTTCTGTTTTTTGTTGCAAGTACCGATATCAATGTATTTAAGCGAATGATAAATAACAAGGCAATTATAATGGAAGCAAGTAGAGCACAATATATTGATACAGGTGGAAACATTTATTTTGCACTGAGTTTCTATGTTTCCGGCTCCAAGATTAATATTGTGATGCATGTGGTTATTTGTTTTACCCCTTGAGTCAATCACGGTACTTGACATAATTCAGTCACCACGGGGCCGAACCATACAGATTATTACTCAGTTAGTTCTCGATAAATATATGTGTTGGATAACCCTAAACGATGGCTATGTCTGAATCAACATTAAAGGAAATGAAAATGCCCAAAACCAGCTGGCGAACAATTAAAAATACAACTATACTGATATGCATAATCTTACACAATGATGTGACTTTGCAGTTTGAAAGGTTTTACTGTCATTAACAACGGGAATCATTATTAAAGTTTTTCACATAAAGCCCTGACCATATGTTCAAGATGTGGCATACAAAAGGAACCATTGGCTTGAGGTATTGGTTAGTTGCCATTGGAAACGACCTCTGAAACATTATGCATCTCAAAGACGAATGAGGTGTTGCAAAACCGGATTTCTTAATGGTCTGGACCTGTCTCTTAGCGGGTATTGAATTAGCAAGTAGGATGTATGTAGTCGATAACATCGCTGTTCAGTACGAATGAAGTGTCGCATGAAATATATGTGACGCACCCAGACGCAGCAGCAGTGTAGTCAGACGTGTGTCCCTGAAACTTGCAAGAATATCAAACAAATTAGAGCGCCCCGCATGATGTTCAAAGTGGCAGACAATATGCAGTTTTTACTGTAATAGCATTTTAGCATCGTGTAAAAGAGTGTGTATGCTTGCATGAAGTAACTTAGTTACATATTCGTACTTTTAGTTGCTTTAAAATGGACACTCGGTCAATAGATAAGCTATGAAAATTCCCCGGCTCTTTCAAGAGAGTAATAGTTTAGGTTGGCTGTAATGTTTGCACTGTGCCGCCTAAGTGCCATCACCTGCTTGGCACTGATCGGTTGCATAGACCGGGCCTCCCGCCATGACCAATAAATTATCACTTGGCGGTAAAATCTCGACGTGTCTAAAATTATTAACATGATAATGCTGCATCATGAATCCGAGATTCTGGTTGCATATTATATATATATATTAAAATAAACTCACATAGGATAACAATGGCATCTCAGCTTTTCTCATTAATGCAAACACCATTAAGCATCTAAAACGGCTGTTAGGACGCTACCCGTTGATTGACAAACATTACATCTTCGGAAGAAATGAACCAATAGCAATACATACATTTTTACTCACATGATTTTCACCTGCCAAGGGCGGAAAAACAAACAATATTTATATTAATATCCGTTATCTCAGGATGGCCAAACTTACATTTCTTCATCGCCAGTCTAACTTTAATATAACTTAATTAGTCATCCAACCACCTCTTTTTGTAACAAATTCATATGCCCGCGTTCGACAAATTCCCTATGTCTTTGTCAAATATAGCTCAAAGTGGTATTCACACATACTTATTTGTCTGTCAATAACTCTTTTTAACAGAGTATCCTATATGTTATTTGTCAACAATATGATGCTAGAAGCAAGAGGGTTATTCTGTCAGTAGTGCCAAACAAAAGCACTATCACCATACACGTCGTATTTGCGCCGTCTACTTCTTCTAGTTGGAGGCAAAGGTTTGCGTTCCAAAGCTTTACATTATACACAATACTGGATGCGTACCATCAACAATTGATAAGTAACCATATGTTTTATAAATGTTTGCTAATATGTGTCCTGACGTAACGCGTGTGACATCCTCGGGCTATTTGACAAAACTCGTAGAGGTCTAGAGATTTGTGATAACTATGTCAAATGATTTCTTATTCAATATTCCGCAAATGTCATACCGTTCATGAAAATGTGCATACCAGTTGGATTGAATACCAAACATGCAATATATCTCATACAGATCGCAAGTGCAACTAAAGCCTCGTTTATAAGAGGGTCGTGGTGGGAAGAAATGGATGGATGCGGGTTTATCGTGTTCAATAAACGATTTTATGTACCAGAGGAGGTTTTCATTTACTAACAAGGTAGATATAACGTTGGCTGTTAACCTGCGCATGGAGTCATGGATCATTCACTAGCAATTGTTGACACTTTGCCATCCATGCTCATTCTCTAAACCAATGAACAAAGTGAAAATGGTTTTGATAAAATTACAGTTTTTACTATTTACATGGTTAATTGATCTCTTAAATAGCTTACCATCGCACTGTTGTTTTGAACAATATGTCAATGTTGTAGCCATTCTACCTATGTTGTTCAGTCTCTAATATATGACGGCATCTTTCGTTATGTTGAATGCATAACTAGAATAAAATTGACGTGGCAACAATGCATAATTATTGCGGTAATGTGGATTATTTAAACATAATTGGAAAGCATATTCTGAACTAGAGAATATAGAGAACGCACAGTTTACGACATTACCACACCAGATTGGGGAACCATAAATGAGCCACCTTTATTTGGTGCCAGTTCGAGAATCCACCAATGTTTGTTGAATGAACTGTAAAATTAGGTTCATATAAATAAAGGTCATCTAACAACAAAATGAGTGGAACAACAATGTATGGTCCGGATGTGGTTTATCAAAATAACAATAAGATAGAATACATATAGAATCAGAGTACACATATCGAATTACAGGTCATATAGAACTCACAGTTTACGACATTATCCCAACATGTGTTGGAACAAAAATGAATGCATTATCATGCTAGATTGTGACGCAGTTATTAATAACGCGGGATATATCAAAGAAGTCATATAGAAATCTTTCTGATATTTTTTAACCTTATATTTGTTATTGCATAGCTGTCACAACCTTATACTGCCTCTTTAATGAGTGGCTGTAGCACAGATGCTGATTGATGTTTGGATCATCACGTATTGGAACTATTTTACTAGTATCAGTAGCAGAGGGAAAAGTCGGAAGGATAAACGCTCAATTGTACAAAGACTTGCAAAATGACCGAACATTTTTCCATATTATGTCAAACAAGCTTATACATCACAATTGTATATATATACATATATATATATATATATATATATATATATATATATATATATATATATATATATATATATATATATACACATAAATATATATATATATGTAGCTATTTGCTAGTTACATGTTTTTAAGGTAAACAAATATCTACAAGTCGTTAGATCTTCGCTCACGTAGACTGAGAAACAAATCAATACTTATACGGTATAATCCAAAGAGCATTTTGTGTGCATGTATGATACCACATCGGTGACAGTGTGCTCTGCGGAAAACGATGGTAAGCATGTCGCAAATAAATGCCATATCATTCCGATATTTGAGATAGATGTCGGAAAATATGCAAACATTTCTGTATTCGCAACACATGCCACGCTGTTGTAGCATTAACAAACTGACTTAATAAAAGCGAGACTTAATAACATTCCTAATTTATAGAATGATTAGATTATACATACACATGTTTCTCATGGAAGTTGCCTCGATGTTATTAATAATCGCAGCTGCTGTTATACCCTGACGTTTCAAGGTCGATATATTTGACGTTCGTATGTAATAACCCTTAATTATTGAAGATTGGCGAGAGTGGCTTCCCACTGTGGATTCTTTGCTAATGTAACTTCAGCATAAATACATTAACGGTATCAAGCAGTATTGTTTTACGACATAGTACATTGCACAATATTCTTAGAATATGCAATGAACCCATTATAAAACAGATGCTGAGTTTCTTGATGTTTATTTTTTTAATCTAGCAAATTTTATTGCGCTTAGTCTGTAAAAAAATTGCTCCAAAATGCCTTATGTTGAATGAAAAATGAAAGTGCGTACTTCATATCTGAAATAAGTTAATGCCCATGATCAGTCGAAATAGCAGATTTTGTGAATCCTAAGTATTGGTAATCGTCGAAATTCTTATTTTCGTTAAAACCTATCGAACAGAGTTGGATACTTAAATGGCATATAATTGTAAGACACGCTAAAATAGATGTGTGGTTTTTATGTTAAGGTAAAAGACTGAATTGTAGTGCAAGAGTACAGTCTAAAATGAACAGTGAATATACCAAATGATACACTTATTTGGCAAACATCACTGACACGGTGTTCTATTTCTTGGAAGCTGATATCCTTGGCAAATTCACTACCGTTATATAGCCCTCGGCAATTATTTTGTTTTGCAGAGAGTATATTCAACTAGGAATATTTGGAATTCCTTGCTTCACAATATTTATTTACACAAGGTCTTAAAGATCAAAATTGTATATTTCATTTGAAGGTTACAGCATGGTTGTGTCACACAAAGACAACGGAGACCTCCGGGTGTATCTTGACCCCAAAGACTTGAACAAAGTGATAAAACACACATATCACAAAACCTCAACCCTGGACGAGATTACATACAAACTACAAGGTGAACCGTTCATCGGAAAAATGGACGCTAAAAACGGCAACTAGTCAGTGCTATTAGATGACATGAGCTCCCGACTCACAACATTAAACACCCCACAACGCATGCTCTTCGGGTTGGTAGTGTCGCATATGTATATCAGTAAAGGGTGGACCAAATATTAGAACATTGTTCAGGTACAATAAGCATAGCAGATGATGCAGTAGTCGTTATCATGCCTAGAGTAAGGCTTAGATATTTTATTTGTTCCTTTATTGCGTCTTCCTTTTTACTTCTCATTTACCAACACGGCTTATGAGTGCACAGGTAAACGAAGGACTAAGCGTAATCCGGAAACAAACAGAAAGCGAGGTAGAAATGGTTTTTTGGAGTCAAAGTGAGTGAGTTTTAAGGGTCTGTTCCTTGGATCTTATATACCAAAGAATTGGCTTTACCGCCACCATATAAAGAAAGAAATTATCAACCACCCCAAAGCTACCTACTCTTCCAGCACATTCGTATGGTATGCATCATACGAGGCTTCAGAAACAGACTGTAGTTGGTTTTTTTTTTTTTTGGGGGGGGGGGGGGCGAAGGCAGTAATATTGCAGAGGTCGGTCGGTTGGCCAGCATGGCTGGAAGAGGATTAAGTTGCTTAGCACACAGCACTCAAACCACCAGGGCCGGACTAAAATGGAATGCCGTAACTCCTTGGCAACCTAAAACTCCTTGGTAACCCAGACTAGTAAGCAGCCAGCATACTGTGCATATATTAATAGACCTACAGATAGTAACAGCCTCCCCCTAATACTGCCCACCAATCTCGTGATAACATTTCTTTCCTAACCGGCAGCCATCTTTGTCCAAACGCCCTCCATAAATAAAATAATAAATTTCTAACCAAGTATTTAAACATAAATAAATATGACTGCATCTCATTAAGCAGCTTACAACAATAACCATTTAAAATAAGTTTAGCAAATCGTTATCACTTCAGGATAGGATGGTCACAGTCTTAGGACGTATTGAACAGGAACATGATAACAACCTCAATAACTTGATGTCAAAATATTCAACAGCGCAAAATGTGATTTCAACGAGCCTCAAATCAAATTCTTCGGTGCTCTCTATGACAAGGAAGGCATGCATCCGGATCCCACTAAAGTAGAAGCTATCAATGCCATTAGTGCCCCAACTAACAAAAAACAAGAATTTCTGAGTTTTTTACCTACATTGGAACATTTATTCCTAACTTATCATCACACACTGCCAATCTACACAATTTTTAGTAGTCGGACACTGAGTTCAAATTGTGCTAATATCATCAATTATCATTTCAACAAGTTCAGAACTTTATCTGCAGTGAAGTGACCCTGGCGCTCTTAAACCCAAGCAAACCAACAACAATTTTCATGAAAGCACTTACGGCTGTGCTTATCCAGGACAACAACAGACATATAGCTTTTGCTTCCAAATCACTGTCTGAAACAAAGCGGAGATATGCCAATGTAGAAGTGGAAACGATCGCCGCAGTGCTTGGATGCGAGCGATTCTACACATACGTGTATAGAAAGCAATTCCTTGTGGAATGTGACAACAAACCATTAGAAATTATACAACTCAAAAACCTGAGAGCAGCTCAACCGAGACTACGTAGAATGCTGCTCATGATACGAAGCTTTTGTGTGACAATCAAGTACAAACCCGCAAAAAGACATGTTCATTGCTGACAGTTTATAGCAACAACCATAACCTTGCACCACATGCATCAACTTAAATTTGCAGGCTAACTTCATGCAATTCACTAAGGAAAAAAATAAACCAAAATATCATTGCAGCACAACGTGACCCATTTATGACTACACTCGTGCAAACTATCACTGAGGGCTGGCCCGCTACAATGAAGGATCTGCCAAAACCGTTGTGCCCGTATTGGTCCTTCGGCGATGAAATGTCAGATGAGAATGGACTCGTTTTAATAGGTGAACGAGTGATGATTCCTCGATCTATGCTGAAATACATTCACGAGGAGATACGTGAGGGACATCAGGGCGTGGATAAATGGAAATTGAGCGCTAATGACTGCGTTTATTGGCCTGACAATAATAAAGAAATAGGAGCCAAGACACAACAGTGCGAATTGTGTCCGCATTGTCAGATGTCACAGACCAAAGAAACACTGATCCCTCATGAAATACGAACTCGACCATGGCAGGTGGTAGAGATGTTTTTTCACTTTCAGGGAGACACAAATTTGTCAGAAAATGTCTAATAAATGTACAAGCCAGGCTGTTTTCATCGCGACCGAACACAAATATTCTCAGTAAAAGGTGTACTTGAGAAAGTCATAGAAGCCAATGGCAGACCTCATGACTCGGACAACCAGCTCTCCGCATTGCCCTCTGTCTAACGGTCTCATCTAAGGAACTATAAAGACTGTAAAAAACAGCCTCAAAAAGCAAAGATGAGCTGATCAAACCCATGCATGAGTCTTCTTTGTGTACGATGTACACCCCTGGACCATTCACTACCTAGCGCAGTAGAACTAGTGTATCATAGGAAGATAAGATAAACTTACTTGTACATATTCCGAACCACGCTGAACTCAAAGATCAAGTGTATGAAAAGCTAAAAAAGAATCATGATGCTCAGAAGCAGCACTGTGGCCAGCAAGTTATTGATCAACCACCCTTGATCACTAGTCAGAATGTCCTCACGTATGATGTCAGAAATGGTTGTTCGATGCCTGCTACAGTTTTGAGAAAATGTGAGAAGCCACGTTCACATGCTATAGAAACCCCAAATGGATCCACTTATGAGAGGAATAGGAAACACTTAATATAATTAGGTCCAGAATGACCAAAGCAAATACAATTCAGCTCTTACCCAACAATTAGTGCTCCACTTATGCCCATAAATAGTACCCCGGACACACAAAAAAAAAATCATCTCCTATACAACAATCTCCAAACATGCCTCGATACCAAACGCATCCACACAAGACAAACCAAAATCGTACCAGATATGGACGCATGATAAAGAAACCAGATCGACTGGATATGTGAACTATATGCGTCAATAAAACGGAAGTGAACACTGTGCTTCTTTAATATAATCTATAGAAACAGCTACATAATTAAATAAGCGACCTTAAAATAATAACGTTATTATGTTGAACACCAGTAATTTCTTCACGAGCTCAAATGTTCAATATACATAATATTCCTTGAATGATTATATGGCTATTATCATGTTTAACCAAATCTTCCTATGAGAAAGAGGGATGTAGCATATCCAGTTCCAACGTTATGACTCAACCATAATGATCATATATTTAACTTGTCGTAAAAATGTTGTAAGCCGGCAAGTCTGTAGAATAAAACATAACTGACTTGACAACTCCAAGACTGTTACCTTTAGAAACTTATATAAACATATATATTTATGCATATATATCAATATACATACATGTTTTTGTTAATATATTTGTAAACATATGTATGTTTTTATTTATATATATGTATATGTATGCATATGTATATGAATAAATTTGTATATATATATATATATATATATATATATATACACATATATAATATATATATATATATGCATCGATATATATATATATGCATATATATATATATATATATATATATATATATATATATATATATACATGTACATATATATACAAATAAAATATAGGTATATTTATATACATAAAAATGTATATATATATATATAAATATATATATATATATAAATATATTTATATATATATATATATATATATCTCTATATATATATATATATATATATATATATATATATATCTATATATATATCTATATATCTATATCTCTCTATATATATATATTTATAAATATATTATAAATAACCTGGCGGGCATTAATGAAGGAAAGGCAACACAAAACGCCGCAGATGTGACAGGCTCCTACAAGTGACTGTTATGTTATGGGCAACTTCCTGTCATATTGCGATTAATATATTTGGTATATAAATATGGACTTTCATTATTTGTATTTAATTATCATTGAACTGTCGTTAAATCTTACATTAAATTGCATTATCATATTCTTTTAATTGTGATGTAAAAACCTAAGGAGGATATTTACACCTTGGCAAAGCAATTTATGTGATAACCAACATCTGAGATCGAAATACTGCATATATCACCTTGGCATTACAATCAAGTATAACAAAGTGTCTTATTCGCTGTGAAGAATAAAGTTAATCATACACATGAGGGACTGCTAGAATACAAAAGAATAGCCGAATGGATATGATAAGGTCGAGATCGGTCTGCTTTGATTAATCACCTACCTCTCTAGCAAAGCCATTGTTAATGCTAGCGGACGAAAATTAAATTAATGTATTAAAACCGTTTCCAGGGAGTGAATGTGTTATTCTGGTTCAAATATTAGGTGCCCAGGTATTTGGAAGAGCTTCTGTGGGTGGTCATATTTTATTTTTTTATGTGAGGACTGCGTACACAGATGCGGCAATACTAATCAAAGTATTTTCGGAATATAGCAATCATCGGTTCCGGGTTATAGCAGGCTTTTACATATCGAGGGAGTCATCTTTCCAAATCAAATAAACATTTGCACTATTTTTGTTATTCAACCCGCCACGCAATTTAGCGACAGGAATTGCGTTAACATATATTGTCACTACATCAGAAATTGACCAGCTGGTCACGCAACAACACAACTTATCATGTTCGGTTTGTACACTCCTACTTGCTCTATTGATAGAACATAGGTTGGCCTAGTTACAAATACTTAAAGTCGATGTTTTTTTTAACGAAAACTGTCATGATCCCACTACTGCGAACAGATATTTGATGAAATCAAATCAATAGCAACACAGCGCACCTATTTACGCTAGTATCCAGTGCTTAGCTGATGTTGGTCAACTGGTGTACGTGGAAATAATAGGCAACCGTGACATTAGGGTTGGACGGACTGATTAACAGCTATTGAGTTATGTGAATTACACAATTTCCCCACCCACAATTTAAATATATTCCTTTAACATGATAGCGCAAAAAGTATCTGTGTAATTACTCTTTCAGAACAATACGAGGGTATGGAAAACCGTCACCGAGCGAATCTTAAAAATTCCCAGATCGGAAATCCTAATACCTGGAAAAAGTTCAAAAGCATATTATCGTATTCCGAATGTTGCTTTTATTGTAGGTTTAAACCTCATCGCATTTTTGAATGTGCAATATACATCTGTTCGCCAAATTATTCACAAAACCACCATACGCACCCGTTAGCAAAATGCACCTGATTTCGGATATTCTTAGAGAATGACCGAACATTTGCGTAGTGTTTGTGGTCACTAGGCGTAAGTAAACCCATAATTGCGTTCATTATCCTTGGAGATGGTATAGTATTGGCAGGTCACAAAACACTTCCGTTTTAGTTGACAATATCATTCACTGGCTGAATGCAATGTATACACCATGCTGTGCAATAAAATCAAAAAACTAGTTCCAATGGCAACTTGCATAGTTTGTTGGGTGTGATTTTGATAAAGCTTACATATTAGAGCTACATTAATGTACGGCACTAGCATCATACGATTATTGGATTGGCAAGTACATTTTGATGATGTTCTCCAGCGCGCATGCGTGTAGATGTTCATTACATCAATGCGTCGTGTTGTCCACAAGCATTCTGTAAACTTCACATATTGCATTGGCGCTTTTAGGATATTCCCAATTCTCCTGATTGTCTTTACTTAAATATTAACCCCCTACTTCAGTCACCACGCCATGTAGAAACATAGAATTATATGATTCGCACGCCACCTCGCATGTTGAAACAGCGTTTTCCGAATCGTGGCGCCCCCTATGCTGTCTTTTCGATTGTCGCAAACTACCTATCCACAAAATCAAACCCGAGTTGCTGGCTGAATTCTAAATCAACCAAGCAAATATTATATACACTAATTACGTTTCATTATCTTTGGGTCAGATCCCTCATCAGTCAACACGGAATAATGTGGACACAACGCCGCACACTAGGGAACCTATACCAAGGACATGCAGACAATCTGAGAATGACCGACATGTCATTATGTATTTTATCCTGACATAATGCACAGTAAGTTGTTTGCAATAACGAAGAGTGGGTCAATTTGTATGTGGTGTCCCACCTGAGATCTATATATCTAGGTGTCTAAAGGTGTCACAAAAGCAATCAGAAAGGTGGGTTAACAGACGCAGGCAACTTGTATGCATCGTACGCTGATCATCATTTCGTATGTATCAGACAATGAATCACCGCCTTTGGTAACTCCCAAAGTTGGAGTATTTAAGCTAGGATATCGATGTGTTGTTCCCGTAGATAGCCTTAGGTCTTACATATCATCCTCAATAAGCTGAAAACATATCATGTGTCGATATCATACATCATAACATTGCAACCATTCTGCTTTATATTGTTCACTAGGACTTAAGGATCGACGCACCTGCTAGAAATCTTAGTTATTAAAGAGATAACAGCGTTATTGGACATTCGTGAAATGCAATTTATCATTTCGCAAGAGCCCTATCACCTCACACAGGGTCTAGTTTAATAAATGCAACCTGGCTAATGTATCCAATTCCATAAAACTTACTTCAGACAATCTGTTAAGCCAATATTAAGTATATCTGAGTAATAGTATTCGGTGTACATCATTGCAAGACGTGAATGTAAGGTATCAATCTACTATGGGTATTTTCGTACTCTAAAATACATAAGCATGGGATTGTTTAACAATGTAGAAATAAACTTCGCATTCGTAACATATTAAAGCATACGCTCGTGGTCTCCACACCGAGCGTCCATGGGCCTGCGTATTTTCACAGCTGCTACGTGAATATATTTACATGATGATGAGATCCGCAATCGTTGCTGTTGTCATGTTTTAGCTTATGACCATGTGCCATTTTCCTGGCGTATTATTGAATCTCGTTTCTAGGTCCATGATATACATCCTATTTAGTGATTTTTATAAACCATCACAAGCGTCAACAACACCAACGCTTTCGAATTAGCCGGTGAACTTTCTCACTGGCGACTGAAAGGCAATTTACTCGCCAGGTTATAGGGGCCTGCCTTAAATTAACCGATATGAGCGTGTAAAATGTTAGCTCAGCAACATTTGTATTGTATTCACGGCCAACGATTGTTCCCAATAAAGGTGCACGTAATGTGACGCAGGAAATGGGGCATTGTCGATTCGTTACTTGGTAGCCGCATCAGTGCAGTTACAGCGTTAGTTTGTTGGGTGGGTTCGTCTGGTGTTCGTTTGTTTGATAACGTCGCTCCCGTGTGAAATATCTTGAACAAACATATTTACGCTACATAGAATATGCGTCTTGTTCTTAATCGCGAGAGGAATGTTATTCTCTAAAGAATGTGTGGATGTGCAAGAACTGACATCCACATCAGCTCATTTGTTTTTCGTTCGGCAAAGCGTACGAATCATGCACATAACGCATCGGCATATTTGCCAAAACATATAGCCAATGATGCAAAAACACTTTTAACGGCAAATAACAATGAAATAGTCGATTTGATTAACATATTTTATTGTAAATAGTAATGAAAGCCAGACGAATCATGTTGTTATACAATAATGCATCGGTAAGCTGCTTAAAACGTATAGTGTTGTTATCTATATACAAGACATTGACATAACAAAGGTGCTGATGCATAATATCAGAAGAGTTGGTAACAAATACCACCAGGAGATTAAATTGAGAGTTGATGAAAAATGTAATTATTATGTGCTAATATGTACTGTGAAATATTGGCTAAACATAATTCTATAATAATATATTAATCGAGCAGCAATATCAATTTCATGTTTGTATTACATGACCACTTAAGCGGATAACATCATTATTACATACACCCGAGTTTACTTTTCTCCTTAAATAGTCCCGTTACATTTTGTTGGTGTTGTTAACGTTGCCCAAAATAAAATTATGATTAGCAAAAGCATCTCTCAAATAGTGAGACCGACAGCAGCTTCCACTATCCATGACAGCCGCTTCGTATGAAAAAAAGAAATGGCGCATATTGAGCCACACGCCGCACTTCTTTTTGAACAACCTTAGCTATAAATTATGCATTTCAGCACCTGATTCCGCTATCAATGTTGATCTTTATTGCTAAAGAATTCAATGCTATTTAAGAAAATATGGAATCTTGAATGCAAGCGGTACTGTTAATAAATTATATCATACAAATATTCCACGTTGTCGTGATCATGACTATATAATTAGCTAAGGTACCTTATCTCTATCAGGCAATTTATTCCTAGACGAAATGCGATTAAAACAAATTATATTCACATCTTGTAGTGCTAATGTTAGAGTAACAGTCCGTGAAGTTGAACATAGCGCCCCAGTTATATAGGCTTGTTTGCGTTGCTCGTAGTTCATTGCGCAGCATACCATGAAACGGTTATTTAAAATCCACTTAAGGTGAACGCAATTGACATTCTCTAAAACTTTGTTAAGTTAATTTAATATAACGCGCATACAGATATTGTGCTGCAAAGCTGATATGCGGATAAAATATAAGAATGCAACTATATAATTCTTAGAGCAACCAAGATTCGCTGATGTTAATGACCCTGCCATTTAGAGTTTATTTACAACAATCTCTCTCTCTCTCTCTCTCTCTCTCTCTCTCTCTCCTCCTCTCTCTCGCTCTCTCTCTCTCTCTCTCGCTCTCTCTCTCTCGCTCTCTCGCTCTCTCACTCCTCCTCGCGCTCTCTCTCTCTCGCTCGCGCTCTCGAGAGAGAGCGATAGAGAGAGATAGAGAGAGAGAGAGGGATATAGAGAGATCCTCTCTATATCCTCTCTCTCTCTCTCCTCTCTAGATATATATATATATATATATATATATAGGATATATATATATATCTATATATATATATATCTATATAGATATATATATACATATATATATATATATATATATGTATATATATACATACTATATATACATATATATATTTCTATAAGGATCTCTATATATATAGAGATATAGATATCTCCTATATCTCTCTCTATATATATCTATCTCTATATCTATCTATATATATATATCTATATATATATCTGTATATATATGAATATATATATATATATGTATATTTATATATAACACAAAGCCAAAGCAGTCAAGTAAAATATTTCCACTGGTGCAGCGATGGATATAATCAAGGGTATGCCGTTATTATTTATATGTTTTTCGTTATTTGTGTTATTTGGCAGAGTCACTTACTTGACTCACAACTGCTGTCACTCGGGGCGTCCTGATTACAATATTCAATGCAGAGAATAATTTATAAACATCCCCTATTTTTGCAACACGAGCAAACAAGATAAATCTACCTATCACGCGATCTTTAATAAATATATCAAGTCATAAAGTATCTACGTTATGACCCGTTTGCAACAACCGCGCATTGATGCTGCTGGCATTGAAGCTTGAATGGTTTCAGCAGATGCTCGCTGACCAAATGGAGGTAGCAAAATACCGGTGAAAGAGTTTCCTCGGCGTCACATTTCTATTCTGTGGCTGAGGTGGCTCGATAGTTTGCTGCGGATTTGTTAGCTATAGTAATGACATGCTATTACCTAACAGGGACCATCGTTCTTCTCAAAACGATTTAGGCGGACAACAAACGGCCAGGGCGGGCTTAACGCTCTTTAATGCCATTTTAGTATACCCAGCCACGTTGAAATCGACAATGGTTAGGAATGTCAAATGCATCGGCAACGCGCAGTCAGGAGATACTCAAGGTGTTATATACCCTATTGCTAGAAGCCGTCCCTAGCGCACCCAGTGACGATGCGCAGCCACAATGCTTCAATATGTCTGCAAAAGGGTCCTTAACGTAGGAAGCGATGTTACTGTGTGGGGTGATGTCCCTGCGTGGCTGACATATGCGATGCGTCAGAATTTGATCTATTAAATAAATAGTCTAATAAGGCAACGAAGGATCGCTGCACGGATAAATAGAATGTCTACCTTCACCGTAACAGCTGTGTATCGTGCAGTGCATGAAGTCATTCCTTATAAACAAGGATGAGTTAGTGAAAGGTAACAACAGCTCGGGCTTCATCATAACGTCATATTATCATCTGTCACGCAGTAAGCAAAACAAACCATCGTGCACGTAAATGTCACGGTGGGATAAATTACTTTTCACCTGCAAAACAGTACTCAATAGAGCAAAGAGGATCGTGTTTTGTATGTTCATCCAAACGACCAGACTGTTCCCAGCTACATCGCTACTGTTTGAATATGAATCAGGAATTATGGAAATTGTTTACTGTTCGTAATTGCTGCATTGGCGGAAGCCAGAAGTCACGTTAATTTGCTGCAAACGACATAACAAGCTCGTGCCAGTGAACTAAAAGCAAAAACGACGCATGTTTTGTGGGATGAATTTGAGGACATATGGTGCGAGTTGTTCATAAACGACACAATGGGTTATTATGTTTTAGTCATTGTCGAGCTTCTCAAACCGATCAATGACATTAAGTGCGTGTTGTATCTGCATTTATGGCTTTCTAAATTGATCCTAAAGGCACAATATGTGTGGGTAATCCATATAGTTGCTTTTAGTCCCATATCATGACCTGATTCAATAGCTCTTACTGACATCAAGCATTCAAATCTCCCAAATGACTCGCAAATGACTCGCACATTGTTTCGACTTCAATATCAACGATCAGTGTTATGGAGAAATAAAGTCATTCAAATCTCAATGAGTAAATATACAGAACATGTTATTTTATTATCACATATAGAAGTCGTTTTTTATATGTCATGGCTTATCATTACATTTGTGCGTCTGTATTCTATGGAACCTAGTGTTATTATTATTTGTCATGCTACTACTAATCCATAGTTGCATGGCGTGGATTTTTAAAAACACTAACATGTGTCCGTAATTGCTATGCAATATTTCTTTTGCCCTAATGCTATCCCTTGCAAAACGCTGTATAGGAAGCATTTTATACTCGGGTTCCACTATTGTTTGCATCATTGTGTTGTGCAAGTCCAATAAACATTTTCCTCGATATTATTGTCTTGCTCTCATAAATATATATGTATATATATATATATATATAGATATATATATATATATATATATATATATTTATATATATATATAAAGATATATATACATATATAGGAATATACATATAGATATATATATATAGATAGAGAGATATAGAATCTAGAGAGAGAGAGATCTATGTAGAGATATCTAGAGATATAGAGAGATATCATATCTCTACCTCTCTCTCCATCTCTCTCTCTATTTCTCTCTCTGTCTATCTCTCTCTCCCTAAAGAGAGAGAAAGAGATATAAATGAGAGAGAGATAAAGAGAGAGAGTCTCTGTCTCTCTCTCTCTCTCTCTCTCTCTCTCTCTATCTCTCTCTCTCTCTCCTCTCTCTCTCTCTCTCTCTCTCTCTCTCTCTCTCTCTCTCTCTCTCTCTCTCTATCTCTCTCTCTCTCTCTCTCTCTCTCTCTCTCTCTCTCTCTCTCTCTCTCTCTCTCTCTCTCTCTATCTCTCTCTCTCTCTATATCTATCTCTCTCTATCTCTCTCTCTCTCTCTCTCTCTCTCTATATATATATCTCTCTCTGTCCACCCATACCTCTACTAGCGGGCCCCTTTTTCTGCAATTTATATATGTTTACATGGCTGTGCTTTGAAAGCACGCTAACATCCTACGTCTATTTGGTCTACAGTGAAGTGGTCTCCGAGGAACTGCAAGAGCTCTGACATTTCTTATTCCTTACCCGCAATCTCCTGCCAGATACCTGTCGATCAGTCAAAGGTCGTCCCCGGCATTGGGTGCCCAATTAATCCGCCCACCTAAGAATCACATTCATAATGAAGAGTTCTTTATAACCAATTCGATGGTGTAAGCATGAACACCATGACTATTGGTTCATACCTTAAACGACATCAAATACATGGTTAAAAATTTGCAAGCAAGTCGGCCGTTCATGCTATGATTGACCTTTCTCTTAATGACTCATATGAAAACACTTGCGTTTCCAGGTAAGAAATATTCAGCGTCATATGTTTTGGGTATGCATGAGTGACTGACGTGGCTCATGTTTGATCTTAGACCCTGAAAGAAGAATTAATTAAAGTGGTAAACATCAAGTAATCTTTATTGCTGCTTTATACATGGGCCCGCTCATATGCAACAACATTTGAACTGAATGCAGCGTGACAACAAAAGCAAACCAACATCCCCAAGGCATACCAATAAATGCCTCTTCAACACATATTTTAATATAAATAATGGTTGACCGCTTTGTAATAATGCTTTTTAGTAAGAATGATAACTATCCTACATGGGCTTTATTCGTCACCACCATCAAACACACCGAATTCAAAATAGCTTCCGAATATATATGCGAGAGGTACCCCATTTGGCCGAACAATGTTGTTTTTGCTGGTCGACCCCAAATGGGTAGCGGTAATATTATTAATCAGTGAAGAAAGCATACATGATATCGGTACGAACTAAGCCGTCAGCTTGTCGTCGGCTTGCAGATAAATTTAGTTTTTTACTAGGAGGTTTCATGCACTTTTATGTGTGTTGTAGTTAATAAAGTATGTAGTGCCGATGCAACTGAGCAAATATATTTGTCAGCATCTAGCAGCCAATTTCATATCACAACAATGTCAGTTAGGCCTCGTTAGTCAACGCACAGCTCCGTTGAGTCTCGAGAGCAGTGTGACGTGCATGTATTATATAAATTGCTAATAAGGAAAGATCCTAAACTAATTTTGTGGACAAAACCTCCCTCACGTGTTGCAGCTGTGCAAATATCTTGCTTATATATTGCCATTTTCGTTACGAATGCCATATGCGTAAGGCTTGATGCCCTTGGATTTGTGCCAGGTCAATCACCAATCTAATTCAATTTGAGTGATGGGAGCAATGTTAATGACGCCCAGTGCTAGCTTTATACACTATTTGCGATGGTGGCGTGTCCTATTTCAAATAGAGAGCAGCTGCTTATATGCATTGTTGCACTTAAGTGGTTATCGATACATTAACTGTAGACCAAACTAGCTTGGAATGTTGAGTGGCGGAGGTGGTTTCGCAGTGAAATAGCAAGAAGTATAGGGGAATTTGTTGCAGCCTGCTGCCAGGGTATTTTCGACAGCAACAGTTATTCATCTGCTGCTGTTGCCACCATTACCTTGACGATCCTTCGCTTTGGCACTGAATGTAACTAATCAACGCAAGTCAGTCATTTCGGCCGAACGCGATAGTTTAGAGCCATTAATCTTTTATGCTATGGTGGGATTATTCAGGATTCTGGAATAATGCGGATAGCACAAAATTTAAATCAACGTCACCAATTTGATGTCGATCTTTAGAGATTGGAATTCTTCCCAATTTCGTCGCCACCGCC
>CM067357.1:20111111-20153611 GCA_034190875.2 Urechis unicinctus
TAACGAGTGGATTAGGTAGTTCGTCTTGTAGCAGCATTTTAACTGCAGTTATCCTCTTGATAACTGTACGGAGTATGAGCTGTTGCTTACCAATACCTAACATAACCTATGAAGGCAATACACATGTTAGTAGGTGATGTGAGTTTCGGCACACATTAAATAAGCCATTGTGCAGCTCATTGTAAAAGCTTATCTTCCATTATGCTAGCGTGTGCATTTCATAGCAAGCCGTCGCATTATGAAGTACAATACATTGTACATTGGTTAGAACACACAACTCTGAATGGTGGAATCATACACAATCTATGCGCTAGCTATCCAATCACAATCCTAATACTCATTTAAGAAGCTGTGCATTAGACATCAATGCTATGTACAGTTTAAGTGGTATTTTATATAATATATTATGGTTAAAAGTGTCGAATTGATAACCAAAGTTCACTGCTTATACAAGATATGTGTATTATTGGATGCCAGAATCTAATGCATATTGCATGGTTAACCCCAGCAGTAAACACGTAATGTGTGTTATGCTTGTTAACTAACACATATTATCGGTGGATTTATTCACAAAATAGCACCAAGAAGCCATGGAATGTATATAATGTTGCAATGCTACCTGGACGGCAATTAATAATGTATTTCTGTTTTACTTCATATTTGGAGGATATGTCATCATAGATAGCGATGTCAAGATCTCCATCAAAATCAAATAATGGCTCTATCAATGGCTTCGTCGAATCAACACTACCTAATACTTACTTCAAGGTTGTGTTCTTGAGGCTCATGAAAACTGTTCAGCTCTATTTGCACATTTGATAATGGTTTAATAAGTTAGGTCTAAGGGATTCCTTTATGTGAATTACAAAAGGCAGCGCACACTGTTTTTTTGATATTCATTGTTATATTTAATTTCGATTTAAATCGTTTATATAACTTTGTACAACAATATATTCACCTGTTGTTGGCCAATTTATTGTAAAAACGTAACTGGCATAAACTGGTAAGAGGGTGACAACGATTAGTCTCATTGCACTATGAAACGGTCAGCACACCAAATGACACAATAACGCTAACGCGGGCGCAAGTTGCCCACCGCTTGGATTTACATTCGTAATAGCTAAGATTATATTAAATCCGCTGATTTGGCCCCATTAAGCAGCCCAGGCAATAGTCTATATCGGTAGAATTATATTGGTTTATTCATGCTGTCGAGAATAAAGCGCAAATAGGATCCATGCGCTGTACATATCTCGGATATGTGAATTGTGTCCGTAAAATACCTCTTAAACATTTGTTTACGACTGAATGGATGGCGGGTCTTATAATAGGGAGAGATAAAGTCTAAAACACATGAACACCGCACAATGCACTGAGCATGAGATATTTCTCACTTCCCTAATAATTGCTTGCACATAATACATTGCTGGGCGTATAATTAAGTGCCATGTAATGTTCAAGATGTTCCCTGGTGATGCTAAATTTTTGCTCATTGCAACATAACGTGTTACTTGGTAGCATATTTATGCTTACGGCTGTGATGTTCTGTAAGACGTTTTATGCTTCCAAATTGTACAATGGCTGTTCGTACCGTAATTGCAGCCAATCCAGGCCTATAAACAATATTTACCTGTGCCAGATGCTGCTAAGGGTCACTGAAATATTCAATGGGATGATCGAAGATTTGCATCAATTTTTCGGTTATTCGACTTATGAGTAATGCGTGCTATTAAATATTCTAACACTTTTTCTATGGAGTAGAATGAACAAACATATCATGATTTGCTCCGTTGCATGTCGGCTTTCCTATCTTGATGTGAAAAAACCGCCACCACAACTGAAAATGTTCTGTTTAAGTAAGTATATTGTCCTTTCTAAGGCATGCTTGAGTTTTATTATGTCATTCATAAAAGTAAAATTGAACGCTGAGCCTTATGGCTGGATTCATTTCAGTTACAGTAACAATTCATAGCTCCCATTCGTTTCACAACTATTTTCTATCTTACATATGCAAAGTGGACAGCTGTTTGTTTTCTCTGTATTTGAACGATAGGAGCTGCATTATTGATTGAAAAGGAACTATTCATTAGCCTCATTGTGAAATCGAAGGTGAGTTACTATTGTGTCATCTCTAAAAGCGCCATGAGCCAGTAATTTCAGGATTTATTTATTGCTGATGGTAAATAATTGCCATGTCAGAGATGCGTCGTCGGTCAAATCAATGAGGCCGGACGAACCGTTCTCCAATTAGTTGCAGGAATAGCGAAATTGAATAAGATGCCTTTCCTCCAGTCGGTACAAAACATTCAATGCAAGCGATGTGGGTGATTATATCATCATGCATTAAGAGATAATAATGACTTTGCCTGGTGTTGGCGATTTTGTATTTTCAAGGCCGGATCGTGCCCTAAAACAACTTGCAAAGTGGCATAAAGTGTAATATATGTAATAGCAAGGGTCTTTTGTTTAGTTGATCTAAATTGCTTCCGGATTTCATCAAACGCTGTTTAGACGTCCATCGGTATACATTATAAAGGCCTTGAAAAGGAATTTGTTAAACCAAATACATATGTAAAGAGCTTGTTAAAAATACCCAAATGCCTGCATTATATTGGTGATTTTGCGAAACTATTTCCATTTTATTATTATATACGTGCGTATTTAGGCAATAATATAAAACTACAATAAGGGAAGTGATTATGTGATCCTAATGTAAGTGTCTCGAAATGTTGGTACCTTGGAATCAATAGACGTGCATGTTCACTCCTCATCTAGTTTACAAGGAGGTATGTACAAACCGTAATGTTGAAAAAAGGCATTACAATCGACTGGTTTAACTGACACTAATGGCCTTTAATCAGCCACCTGAAGAAATCCATCATATGGAGTTGTAGTTTTGCAAAAAAATCCACACAAACGTTCTGGATATGCGGCACACATAATAATGTGAGTTCAGCACTTCCTACTTACGAAGTTGGCTCCTCTGAAATGTTGAGATATATTGTCGTCTTTATTCATAGACATGTGCGTTTGGATTGTAACGTTTTGATGCGCATACATTGCATCAAGTATTTATGATCACGAAGATCAACTAAAGAATGCGTAGATTTTGTTGCTATTGTGTCAGAGAAATATACACAAATTACTTTCAGCTCAACACCCAGCGATATCTGCTTAGGTTGCCTTCATCGCTCTGGACATCTAATACTTACTCTGCCTACCATGATTACCACCAGCCATGTTTTGATTGTGCGTGCCACATGTCGTTCATAGCTGAGTATGTTTTATTATTCTTAAGAGCGCTTATTGGCTATCGTGGCACCTTGTTAATATTAATTGTTTTGATTCCAACGGCTTTGTGTTGCTCCTATTATGCTACACACAGCTTGTCGCTACTTTCTAACTAGGTTAAGGACTGGATTCAGGCAATAATGGGTAGGTCTGTCTAATAATTGTGTGCAGAAAAGATACTCTCATGTGGTGTGGTCTGGTTACCAACAAATGCCCCCAAAAAGTTATGGTCACCTCGGGTTGGCTTATCAACAACGCAATATCTAGATATCAATTACATATTCAATAGGCCGCATTTATAGGTCAGGATACATATAAGTTCGTAGCTAGACGAAAATAGGGTGTGCTTTTAGAGGGTGGTATTGAGCAGGATATTGAATAGAGGTGCACAATCCTGCTCGAAAAATCCCATAGGCACTGAGAGGTTGTGACTCTTGATATTTCATTCGACGAGTAACAGTATCATTCGATAATGGTGAGCATATATGTGGGGGTTAATGGGAACGTGTATAAGTTATGACTGATGTGAAATATCTTATTGCTATATTCAGTGCTGTTGTTGTATTGCAAGCAGACTGCGTATTCTGCTAAAACAATTGTCGTCCACGCATGAATCATTATAACATTTACCCACTAATTCTCTAACAATGGAACAACTATATAGTTGTACAATATTCGCCTTCTAATTAGCCAATTGGCCATCTTCATGGGTTTCAGTAAGTGAATGGACAGTCTATTGTAAAATGGGTATTACCACTGATGTCTTTGAATGAGTAGAATTTTGTAGGAGAATTATGTAACAGATCTTGGGTTATCACTGGAGTTATTCCAAGTTTGTCTTCTTGTGTGACATTGGCTAAATGTACATCCCTATGAGCTTTGTGGGAGTAGATGGCTGAAAAACTATTGTATACTAAACAGAACTGAAAACTTGTTTTCTTGGAATAAACTGCGAGGTAAATGGCAATTGGTAAGCAAGCAGTGACGATTTTAACAGCAAGACAAACAGGGTTTGTCCATATCATGATCAACAACATTTTAATAGCAGCAACACTGTATATGTTGTCAGTGTATTTGATGTTTTCGTTTAAGGTATAAATGGATAGAATCACAATTATTTTTATTGGTACCATCTCGGTCCATAGTCTGGAGAGTTTTTAGTAATTTAAAAAGTATGCTAATCGTGATTTCATCTCGGTAACTGATGCAAGAATGGCGACGCAAATCGCTTATATCATTCCACTTTAAGGTTTGACAGATTGGAAGTGTACGCATGTAAAATTTAGGAAACAAATTGTCTTCTTGGTCAGACCTACGCTAATCTTAATATGGGGCTGGCGGTTGAACTGTGAGATATGAGGGCTTATACTAGTTTTAAAAATCACATTATCCGTTGTTCCAGCCCAGTCCTAAAAATGTTGACATTATCACTAGTATGGCAAAAAGTAGCGATTGCGATTTGACGCGTAATTCGTGTTAATATTACAGGAAGCAATATAACTGGTGGTTTCCTACGTGATATTTAGAATGTGAAAAACTATCATTCGATGAACAAATATTGTCTTTATAGAACATGTATGATCTTATCCAAAACAATCCATGAAGAAAGCATCACTCTAGATTTATACTTACTGTTGATACGTCAAGAAGAGTGCTAGGCCTCACAAATGTAATGAATCAGCGTGTGCAAAGAAAACCTCTCATATCAGCCAAGACGGATGACTCGCACGCGCCACACACAAACTTTATCGAATGATAGGTCATTGGGTATAAGACAACTCCTGTGACAGGTCATAATGTAGCTATACGATTTATTTTTATATTATATATAGCCGATAAACTCAGATTTATGGTTGTTGTGCGATTGCATCCTTTCTATCAAGCCGCCCGATGATTCATGGGCATCTATTTATTGACAGACCGTCACGTGATAGGACTGTGACATTAGATATTAGCTGTTTGATGAAATATCGTCAGTTAAAATGCGCACCTGCCCCAGGTAAGACACGACTTTCCTTTTTAAGATGACTATCGATATTCGAGCATGTTTCAATCGGCCACAATGTGCATGCTACATGTTCATCTGTCAGCGCTTATAATAAGTACTATATACAAACAATATTATTTGCAAAGTTATAAATGTAATCGCTGAGAAGTCGAAATACTTCGTTTAACTAACTACATCAGACAAACTATATCAATCGTACCAGCAGGCCCCGAGAGCAACGCTAGCATACATATATTTCAATCACGTGCTTTAAAAGACTCCACCTATTTTCGTACCAAATGATCAAATACGAAAGCATTAACTATGAAGGTGATGATGTAATAATGTATTCCAGATAAGCTGTTCTCGTGATTCCTTATTTTCTGTCGCGTCATTGCTTCATATGTCAATTAAATTGTAATCAATTGGTAAACGCAGCGAGGGGCAGTTTCGAACATCAATCTCGCAGTGTTGGTCGGTTGATTATGGTTCCCACTTTGTAATACTACGGCTCGTCAAATTGATCTTTATATGTACGGTGTAAACGTAAATTTTGGGTATTCTTATGACATAGAAATCTACAATACAAACATTGGATAGACTCAGCTTATTAACGCTGTTGTGAATCTTTGTAACACACTATTTCACTCTTTATATGGTACTCATGCTCGAAGACACACTTTGAAATAGGAGCGTAATTAGTTTGAGTTATTTAGTAACTGGCGACATTCGCGGGACAAAATGACCGCAAAGACCTCGGTAAACCGTATTTATTATTAAGATTCAGGTTTTGATCGATGATTAGATTGCAGAAAATCTATGTGTGTATCATTAAGGCAGTGGCAAAAACTTTGTCCCGTCTGTTTTTATGTTTTCACTGCAGGAATGCAATATAACAACGATAAAACCCAACCTCAACTAGTATCAAAATCGATATATCCATAGACAGGTATCGGCAATGAAATATGTAAGTCAATACTCGGATTGAAGAGAAAAGAACGTTAATCATGTAGTCCTATTTAAATATTGTGCATATGCGGACCACAGTTAGCACGTCCGTGCAGGAAATATGAAAAGGGCACTGTACTTATTAATTGATATTGCTGTAACCATGCACAACATTAATGTTCCATTTTGACTAATTTGCTATGACATTTTCCTGCGTTATTTGCTTAGAAACTTGGGTAATTTGTTAATACGCTTACCTTAACACGTTGATCATCTTTGATTACTGAACGTAACCTGGATTGCTTCAATTGAATATGCATGTCTGTGTTGAAATCATTGATAGACAGGTAACGTATCTCGATGTAGTTTGTAACAAAAGAGAGGCTCTACCAAACTTCGCTTTTTTCCCCGTGATGGAATAGTGATATATAGATATCAATTACATATTCAATAGGCCGCATTTATAGGTCTGATTACATATAAGTTCATAGCTAGACGAAAAATGGGTTTGCTTTTAGAGGGTGGTATTGAGCCGGATATTGAATAGATGTGCACAATCCTGCTCGAAAAATCCCAGTGGCATGTAGGTTGAATATAGGTTCAGCATTTGTGCTAGGGAACTACGGTCACAAAGATCAATTACTATATATCCGGTGAATATTGCGTGTCAGAAATGAGCACGCATAGTTATGGCAGTGTGTACGGGAATGCCCAAAGCGTTATCCCCATACGCCCCACCAGGGATGCCTACTTATTGTGCCATATATTAAATGTGTGTCAATGAAGCAGGTTAAGTTGGCAAGCCCACTTCAACACCTATTGAAAACGTTGCATACCAGGAAATGGTGAAATATGTGGATACTAGTGCATTCCGGCTTCTATTATTCTGTGTACTTGAGGTATCTATTCAGTCTACGTCGGCTCTGGCAGCATGGTTAAGTCGATCATTTTATGCAGCACGATGGTAGCATACAGCACTGTGATGGCACAGCTGGGGAACAAGAATACGGCCTACTGTATAATATCAACCCCAACTATCTCCTATATTTCATTAACGTTTAGCGGTGTGACATTTGTATTCGAAAACAAGGTAACAACACTAACGCGTACTCAATAACGGCGATCACAATGCTGCGAAAGGTGTTTAGCAAGCAAGTTCAATACCGAGTATTTAAGAAATGCCTGTCAAGCCTTGTGAGTGTTTTGGCTCCGTTACAAATATGGGATGGTTATAATTGTAATACATATCCAGAAAAGGACGAACTTGCCCTCGAGCAGTGTGGAATTCTGTCTGAAACGCATCTCGAGTCATATTTGACTGATAGCACACATGATATATGACCTAGGCCGTCACAAAGCGCTGATGAACATGTATTAAATGCTCAAATAGTATAGCAGATGCAGGCAACAGCAACATCACGTATTAACGTTACATGCTATCACTACAACTATTTCGTTCCTTACAAAGGTAATGCGACTGATGTTCTGTGATCTTGACAACAGAGCAGCGCGAAATATGGTATTAAACGACATCATTTGATGCTCGACCATGGAAAAGGGATGTTTAGTCAATGATATCACAATAGCCGAAGGACGAGCATGCTTACCGTAGGAGCTGTGAAAAAAATTTGACCCTTTCCCCCAAAACACATGCTACTTCATAACGGGTTCCCGTTATTACTTTAATCTTTGGCCATTGACTGCGATCGCACATACAATAACAATGTTAGCGTTTAATCAGCAATTGTAACTCTTTAAACCTCGATCCTATCGCCACTACTTCACATTGCGTATAATATTTGGCTTAGAATACGGCAACTGGAACTGCGTAAGTCAGCCGTCGCTTCCAACATAATATTAATCTACACGACCTATTGTAATTATATACGCAAAAGTACTATCTACAAATACAATATGATGATGAAAGTCACAGAATCAAATATTGTGTCACTTACATCATTCGATGATGAATTCGAATACATGAGAGGTCCGGTATGAATAATTTATGCCTAACCTACTCACCAAGTACTAAAGATAATCATGACTAGCGTATGTTGCCATAGGCACTGAGAGCTTGTGACTCTTGATATTTCATTCGACGAGTAACAGTATCATTCGATAATGGTGAGCATATATGCGGGGGTTAATGGGAACGTGTATAAGCTATGACTGATGTGAAATATCTTATTGCTATATTCAGTGCTGTTGTTGTATTGCAAGCAGATTGCGTATTCTGCTAAAACTATTGTCGTCCACGCATGAATCATTATAACATTTACCCGCTAATGCTCTAGCAATGGAACAACTATATGGTTGTACAATATTCGCCTTCTAATTAGCCAATTGGCCATCATCATGGGTTTCAGTAAGT
Organism: Urechis unicinctus; assembly: GCA_034190875.2. Taxonomy (NCBI): domain Eukaryota; kingdom Metazoa; phylum Annelida; class Polychaeta; order Xenopneusta; family Urechidae; genus Urechis; species Urechis unicinctus. The sequence continues at coordinate 20,119,709 of CM067357.1, forward strand.
GAATGGACAGTCTATTGTAAAATGGGTATTACCACTGATGTCCTTGAATGAGTAGAATTTTGTAGGAGAATTATGTAACAGATCTTGGGTTATCACTGGAGTTATTCCAAGTTTGTCTTCTTATGTGCCATTGGCTAAATGTACATCCCTATGAGCTTTGTGGGAGTAGATGAATGAAAAACTATTGTATACTAAACAGAACAGAAAACTTGTTTTCTTGGAATAAACTGCGAGGTAAATGGCAATTGGTAAGCAAGCAGTGACGATTTTAACAGCAAGACATACATGGTTTGTCCATATCATGATCAACAACATTTCAATAGCCGCAACACTGTATATGTTGTCAGTGTATTTGATGTTTTCGTTTAAGGTATAAATGGATAGAATCACAATTTTTTTTATTGGTACCATCTCGGTCCATAGTCTGGAGAGTTTTTAGTAATTTAAAAAGTATGCTAATCGTGATTTCATCTCGGTAACTGATACAAGAATGGCGATAACAATCGCTTATATCATTCCAAGGTTTGACAGAGTGGAAGTCTTCGCATGTAAAATGTAGGAAACAAATTGTCTTCTTGTTCGGATCTACGCTAATCTTAATATGGGGCTGGCGGTTGAACTGTGAGATATGAGGGCTTAGACAAGTTTTAAAAATCACATTATCCGTTGCTCCAGCCCAGTCCTAAAAATGTTGACATTATCACTAGTATGGCAAAAAGTAGCGATTGCGATTTGACGCGTAATTCGTGTTAATATTACAGGAAGCAATATAACTGGTGGTTTCCTACGTGATATTTAGAATGTGAAAAAACTATCATTCGATGAACAAATATTGTCTTTATAGAACATGTATGATCTTATCCAAAACAATCCATGAAGAAAGCATCACTCTAGATTTATACTTACTGTTGATACGTCAAGAAGAGTGCTAGGCCTCACAAATGTAATAAATCAGCGTGTGCAAAGAAAACATCTCATATCAGCCAAGACGGATGACTCGCACGCGCCACACACAAACTATATCGAATGATAGGTCATTGGGTATAAGACAGCTCCCATGACAGGTCATAATGTAGCTATACGATTTATTCTTATATTAGATATAGCCGATAAACTCAGATTTCGGGTTGTTGTGCATCCTTCCTATCAAACCGCCCGATGATTCATGGGAATCCATTTAATGACAGACCGTCACGTGATAGGACTGTAACATTAGATATTAGCTGTTTGATGAAATATCGTCAGTTAAAATGCGCACCTGCCCCAGGTAAGACACGACTTTCCTTTTTAAGATGACTATCAATATTCGAGCATGTTTCAATCAGCCACAATGTGCGTGCTACTTGTTCATCTGTCAGTGCTAATAATAAGTACTATATACAAACTATATTATTTGCAAAGTTATAAATGTAATCGCCGAGAAGTCGAAATACGTCGTTTAACTAACTACAGCAGACAAACTATATTAATCGTACCAGCAGGCCCCGAGAGCAACATTAGCATACATATATTTCAATCACGTGCTTAAAACGACTCCACCTATTTTCGTACCAAATAATCAAATACGAAAGCATTAACTATAAAGGTGATGATGTAATAATGTATTCCAGATAAGCTGTTCTCGTGATTCCTTATTTTCTGTCACGTCATTGCTTCATATGTCAATTAAATTGTAATCAATTGGTAAACGCAGCTAGGGGCAGTTTCGAACATCAATCTCGCAGTGTTGGTCGGTTGCTTATGGTTCACACTTTGTAATACTACGGCTCGTCAAATTCATCTTTATATGTACGGTGTAAACGTAAATTTTGGGTATTCTTATGACATAGAAACTCAGCTTATTAACGCTGTTGTGAATCTTTGTAACACACTATTTCACTCTTTATATGGTACTCATGCTCGAAGACACCCTTTGAAATAGGAGCGTAATTAGTTTGAGTTATTTAGCAACTGGCGATATTCGCGGGACGAAATGACCGCAAAGACCTCGGTAAACCGTATTTATTATTAAGATTCAGGTTTTGATCCGTGATTAGATTGCAGCAAATCTATGTGTGTATCATTAAGGCAGTGGCAACAACTTTGTCTCGTCTGTTTTTATGTTTTCACTGCAGAAATGCAATATAACAACGATAAAACCCAACCTCAGCTAGTATCAAAATCGATATATCCATAGACAGGTATCGGCGATAAAATATGTAAGTCAATACACGGATTGAAGAGAAAAGAACGTTAATTATGTAGTCCTATTTAAATATTGTGCATATGCGGACCACAGTTAGCACATCCGTGCAGGAAATAAGAAAAGGGCACTGTACTTATTAATTGATATTGCTGTAACCATGCACAACATTAATGTTCCAGCTAGCATGCAATAAACCCTCAATTGCTTAATATGCTGCTTGTCATTCGATATAATTTCACCGTTTGTTCTTTGTTATTCAATCGACTTATATGTACGTATTATAAGAATGTAATAGAACGTTTACGATACATTGATTTCTGATTTATTTATATGTACGAGTTTTACAGAAAGGGTCGAATATCATCAGCCCAGCTTCCATGCCTCGCCGGAACCACGCTTCTATTGACTTCGGGCGCAATAAAGCCCGTTGTCGAGAAGGAACAAGAAACTATTGGCCAATAGGTTCCGTACCGAAAAAAGAGATTCAGGATGGTAGCACATTACTTGTGAGGAGCTGAAAATAATGTTCCAAACGAACTGGCGTAGTGTCAGCACGCCATGTGACTGTTGCGCGTAATCGAAAGATTCCATTGGAGTCATTTCCATGTTAAGCAAGGGAATATACCTCAGTTATGGTGAAAAAAAGTGTAAAACGGAGCGGACAAAAACAAATATGGTGCCGAATCTTCGTATATGTGACACTGACTCAAAGTACTCGAGAGTGACCAAGAGAGACGGCCTCTGATTGGAGCATCCCCAATCTGGGATGCTAGTCCAGTTCAAGAAGTCTTCCTAGTCTACACTCTTGGCGCGACTATTGAATATCATTTACATGTAAACAGGGCCCGCACCCAAGGGGTTAGGGGACTTCGACTACCTGACGACCAAATACTATAAGGAATCGTATCGGGCCTATGTTGTTACAAATCTATCAAAGCTATACATCGCAACTTCTAAGGTTGACGGCATCATGTTGTACTGCTTTTCACACAGGTGGATGTTAATATGAATATTAAGCTACAATAGCTGATATAGAAGTTATATATATAAGTATTGTTTGTGTTAGATAATAACGACGAATGCAGGGCAGCGTGTTTCGATTATAGATTGCTTGCATGTTCCTGTTAATGAGCTGTGCAAAAAGAGGGAAGACAAAGCTCCTCTACATCTGCTGAACGAATATGATCCTGATAAGGGACAATGGTCATTTAGCAGCTAGCAATCAGGAATGAATTGCACAGGTTGATGTTCAGTCAATTGTCAGGTCAAATGTACCAAATGCATGTCTATTTTGAAAAAGTAATATACTAGATCAATACTCATGGTGCCTGATTTGAGGCACTGCCTGCTACATCTACGCCGTTTAGTCTTTATTTAATTAAACACAATTTTCTCACCGTTTAAAAAGATGACAATCCAATTGATGAAGTTCATGTGTGCTTTACTAATATCATTTAATGGTAATTTGAATAATCTCAACACTTGACTGACCCCTTATCACACCATGCATACTCAATTATGCAATGAGACTAAGCATTACTTGGGCCTTCTAATGCCTGATTGGATACTTTAGTGGTCAGCATTCCTCATATAATGTATTGAATTAATTCTTGCTTGTTAATTTTACGATTGACTGAGCATGATACACAGCTTTTAAATATAAGCAATGCCGAGATGCCAATATAATGTTTAAGATGCATCCCGCACAAATTTAGTGGCGTAACTATACGTTGGATTAATTATACTAGCTTCTGTCGGTCATACATTCATTACATTTCAACTAATTTGTATGTATTAACATATATATATATATATAATATATATATATATATATATAGAGATAGAGAGATATATAGATATATATATATATAGATATATATATATAGAGATATATATATATAGATAGATATATACTATCTATATATAGAAATATATATCTATATATATATATCTATCTCTCTCTATATATATATCTATATCTATATCTATATCTCTATCTCTATATATCTCTCTCTATATATATATATATGTATATATCTATATATATATATGATTTTTTGCTCTCTGAATTATTTCATGCGGTTAGTTCGTTACTTCTTTCTACTAGACAAAGCTTTGATTTCTAAACCATGTACTTGTCAACGGTTCAGACGGAAAGAAATCTAGTTGCTTCAGTGAAGGGGTTGAGTCCATATATAAGAGACATGCATGGATATAGTGCATAATTGGAACAGTTGATCGGTTTCTTACCACGCCGGGCGCTTCCATGCAAAATCCTCGCACCTTAATCATTCCGACTGGCATAATGTGATGTACGGCTCTTTTAACATGTTGCTTGATTAAGGTACTTGCTGGGAGGGATGCACATTTCCACCATGTCTACATGACTTCTTCTGATTATAAAAACAGGAACTATTTGACTTTTAGACTGAAAGAAGTTAATTAACGCCATCGGTAGATTGCAAATAAAACCAACATGGACGGATGTGCTGAATATTGCGACCAGTTGAACAGTCTCACGCCAAACTACTCACGCTTTATCACATATACGATGTGACAGGTCAGTTTATGTCGGAATTACGCGCTATCCATTACATGCATTACTCTAGTAATCTATGAAATGAACTAATTTCATGATTGACCGACCGTGAGTTATTGCTGTCGTATGGACCCATGATTCCCATGGGCTAAGGCTAACCATCATAATAGTTAAGCCAGAAATTTCATCGCCTTTGAATTAGGTATGCCTCTGTAGATTTCTGTCATATTTCCTAGACACTACGATTTCTATGTTAATCAATACTCTGATTATAAATATATTTACCTGGAATATGAACCCATTACTCTGATTATCAATAAATTAAATCCGATTATGATTACATTTACTCGTAATATGGAAACATTAACTCGTATTATAGATTCATTATCTCTGATTATGAATACAATTACTCTATTTAATAATTCATTTACTCTGATTATGGATACTTTTGCTGGGATTTCCTCTGATTACGATTAGATGTAATCTGATTATGTATATATTTACTCTTTTTATTTAAACATTAACTCTTCATTTACAAATGTCCCTCCTCTAAACACCTGTATACTACATGGCTTAAGTATTTGTTACAAGTCATATATGATGTTCTTACTCTGGCCATATCAGCGTGTAAAATTTAGAGTGATGTTGGTTAACTTGATGCTTGAACTTAACATATTGAATGAGCGGCCTCAATAGGTGTATACAGATTTGATGTAATCGTTAATACTACAGTTCGTTACAGCTGGAATCCGATTGCTTTTATAGAAATAGATTTTGGAATATTAATGATATTAAGAGAGACATTTATGCGAAGTGGGTAACATTCTTTATGCAAGTAGTGTCTATGCTTAGCGTACGAATCCAAAGTTCTGATATGAAAGCTGGTTTGTTGATTTTAGTCCGATATCGCTACATTATTGCAAACGACCGTGAATCATGTACCGCGACCGATCGGGTGGTCAAATACCGTAGCAAGCAATCTTAATCCTCATATGCACGTAGTAGATTTTATTGGTTTGTTGATTTTGAAATTATGTTAATTTTCATCTGCCATTTCTCGCCGCGACATTATGTCATTAGACTCGCTCTTCGCAATACGTTAGGCTAATATAGCACAGTAGCTTCAGACAACCTTTTCATCCTCGGTTAGACACAATATAACCTTGATTATACATTTACCGCATACTTTATCAAGTATTGGAATTAGCAGTGGCAATCAATAACAGTTATTGTACTAGTGAATTAAAGATCATGACGACAATGATGATGGTGATGATGATGAAGATGATTATGATGATGATGATGATGATGATGATGATGATGATGATGATGATGATGATGATAAAGAAGGTATTGAACACTTCACGTCTGTTTATTGAATCAAACAATCTAATTGTAATGTGGTGTTGAAAATTTTCCACAAGTTACATGTCCATTTAAATGTATTATCTATCAATTTGAAACGAGCTGATGGTGAATGATAGATGTTAATAACAGATTGGTGGCAAGTGTGAGCCCCTTACGATGTTCACATATCTACGTCATTGGGCACTTTCATCCTATAATGGCTTCATTATATGTATCCACATATATACATTGCCAGCATAATCGCAATGTGTTTGTTCACATGCACATTCATGTAGCGTACGCTGCATCGCGTACAAATCTATGTTAGTCGCTCATCGGACGGATATAAAAGTGCAAAATATTTGGCGTTTGCGTACAAATAGGTACATTCCATGCTTCGACCTTAATTTCAGCAGACGTAGATAATAATAAAGATAAATAATGCTTACTGCAGTATTAGGTGATTTCGCTTGGTTATCGCCGACCGCTGCTTAATCAAGAACTTTAAGCGTAATGTGCAACAGTAATTTGGTGGAAACGGTGGTTTAATTAGCGACAGTACGAACGAATAGCGACAATGCGTCCATACTAATTAATTCACGTCACAATCCTGCAGCATTGACCACCTGACTACATGTGTAAAGCGTTTTGCATAAAATAAGAAATAAAAGTGTTATATCATTTAATATAGGGTCAGCACCTTTCAGTGATACTCTTTGTTATATCGTAAACGGAGCAGCTCAATTACATATGCTTATATGGCGTGCGTTTCCGTGGTGCATAGAATAAACATAACCGCAATACATCAAGAGGCAGTTGGCGAAGCATAGAATATGAATCGTCTATGGACTTTTTGTTTGAAGGGATGAAAAGAGTGAAATTGACAAAATAATGGACTTTGCTGGTATTTGATCATTCTACACGTGTCCTACAATGTAACCATCTTTGAGCATGTTTGCATAAATCAATTCCATATCCACATGAAATACATGTGGAGGATAGAAGCGGTTTACTGTGGTTTGATTGGGTTGGCGTCAGGTTCACTATGTTATATGTATTCGTCCTGGTAATGAAGTGGTTGTACGGCATGTATGTGGTGCTTGAAAATCCCATCTTAACTTGACAACATATCAGGACAATATTTAGACGTACCATGTATGTTAATATAGACCCTTCATTCATTCGATTCTTAATCAACCGCAACCAATAGATTTTTTCTGTGCATACAAATAAAGAACTGCGCTTCCTCGACAGCTAGATTAATCACCCTCATAACATAGGGTGTATTACGTGCAGACTGAAATAGTTCGATGTTATCATTGCACAATGAATCGTCACATAATTCTGGAAATGCGATAAAAGCATTGTGTTCAAATACACAACTTGCATATAGCTCTTGGGTGTACTATAGAGGCCTAACATACGCTGACTCAAACATGAATCACATAGTAACAACAATTTACACAGATAAACTCGCCTTAAAACAAAAGTAAAAGATGATGCAACAATAATATATCTATCGCCGTGTCCTCAACAACATATCAGTAAAACTGGTTCTTAACTTGTTGGCTTAATCTGACTTATGTATCAGTGAAGATAGAATAAGAGCAGTATTAGGTGTAACAGAGCTAATAAAACAAATGCCAGCAGCTTGAGCAGACAATCTTCCTTATCAGTCAATCTCGACGTGCAACACCCAAAATATATCGCTTGTTTGTACTGTGGTACCAAGAAACGCAATATATTAGAAAAATGGTTCATTGAATATTACAAAAACTCTCACGACCGGCGATCATGTAACTTGTCAATCAAGTCCCATTGTGTGTTTGATGAGCTTTAAAGAGTTAGGAGTTCCATGCTACATTTCCGCTCCCAATAGTTAGCCTCAGTAATTTGCTGGTCTATCCATCTCTCTTTGGCCATTGTTGGGGTATCATTTATTGCCCCTAAAGTCTCGCGGGCTTCGCAAGCTGCTTATTAAAATATATCTGATAACATGTAGCATTAACCAGCCATTTAAATTCGCATTTGTAACGTTTCCGTTTCCCGCTAAAATCATCGCGTAAACAGACTCATGTAACCGGCAAAGCAACATTAAATGTGTTTTTATTGCTTGACTGTATATTGATGTTTGAGTTGATATGGATAAAGCTATTTGAATATAAGCTTAAAATAGCGGGTCAGAATATTCAAACTCTTCAATTTCATGTTTAAAAATAAACCTAAGAGAACTGTAATTGAAGAAGATAAAAGTGTATGTAAGTTTGTGTCCAGGGTTCGTGAGAAGCTGAACATAGAGGCTCTTGCAAAAGTCAAAGAACTCAATAGCGCTGAAACACACGAGCAAATGTTCAGTGCTACAGGTAATGTGCTGGTGTTGCGGCAACAAACAGGTAGTCCGTAGCAGACTGGATATTTCAGTCTTTATGATATTGTCAATTAGTGATGTTTAATAAGTTATCTAAACTCTCGACCGATAAAAATAGTCGCAGTTATGCTATGTGAATAGGCTAAAAGACATTGATAAGAGAGGCGCTTAGCCATGCTGTGATGGATGGAGGGTATCGAGTCCAATGGCTGTGAATGTGTTCAGTATATTGGTAATGGATTGGCAAGAGTACTTCATCTGTGTCGTGTTCACATGTTTCAGGTTTAAAGATGATTGGCGTGGAAAACTGAAGCGAGTAACAACCATGGCTCTAAAATCTGGCCGGACTTGAATAAATCTTTATTTGAGTAGATTTTGTCTTTGTTGTGATAGTTCATTATTCACGTAGTCCTTGTTCGAGTGCAATTTTCAGAACAAAGATATTTAAGAGGCTAATTTATATGATGTAACGTCCAAAAATGAGTATCCTGATATACGATTTCATGTAAATACATGCCTTAATAAGAGTTCGAAATTCTCCTTGTATGGACAAAAAACAATGTTATAATGGGATTTGATCTGACTTAAACATTTTATCTAAGTCGATAAAGATAGCAGCGCCATATATCATGACGGAAACTGTACGCAAGACGGTACTCACTCCATCATCACAATTTATCATTACGACATCAACAGGCATTTTCTTACCGATCTGAATTTACAATGCACCGCTCAAGTTCAACGTATCGAGTACCCTCTATAAAAACATGTGTTTGCGTGCATTGCATTTTCTCATTCAACTTGCTTGGAGCAACCTGACAATGCAGCTCAATCTTCCAGACCGATGTTATACGATTGAGCAACACCCTCGACTACTACATGGTGGCTGCATCTGTGATATTCATAATCGTTAACACTTCGTCGAATCAGTCAGCAATATTTATTCTAATTTACTAACGACACATTCCAATTGCAAATATAACCGACATTCACAGCTGTAGTTAATGATTTTACCATTTGGCGGGCCCTAGCCAATGCGACGCCCATCCATGTGTAACTGATTATGGGATGTGACAATAAGGCTCGTGTGGGAATTACGTGCATCCCGTTACATGGTTGGCTTGTCAATCCGCATTTATCCTCTGATATTATATGGAAAACATTCTTGCTTAAATTATTTACATTGGCTCATAAACGTGTAATTCCAAGAGGCTCAGGTGTTTTGACATGCACTCCTCAATTTGATAAATCTGCATGCAAACACATTTAGCTTTTATACATAGTGTGGTGTTCATTTGCAGGTTACTTACCCGACCGACTACCTATGAGGAAATGTAATTGGGGAAGGGTGGGTTAGTAGATGAACTCGTTGCCAGAGTGGTTCGCTTGCTCTACCCTTATGATGTCAAATCTTAGACTCATGCTCGTGTATCGATGCTGTTGATTTCATGCTGATGTCTATTTAAACAACCCGAGTTTACCATACGACTTAATTTCAGAGCCCTGTCCCATCTTGCGTATAACCAGAATGAAGGTAGAGAATCATACCACTCGTTTTCTGAAACATTGTGATGAAGAAAGTGTGTAAGACCGTGTTAATAACGTCGAAGTTTTGAAGTGTCTTCCCTCAAAACAAGGATACACAACTTCCCACAAAGCTAATTTGCTCACACGAGGCTCGTTGTGTGGCGATGAACATCAGACTGCCCTGACTGATTCCACCTCTCGAGAATACTTGGCGTCTTGCTTCTATGACACCCTTATCACATGAATCCATACACTCACAACCCTCTTTTACAATAGTGCTCGACACAGGTCAGTTTGCCGTACAGGTGTGCAGGTGTTGTCCAACTGGCGTCATCTAGGATTGGATACTAACTGAATCTTCACATGGATGTGCCTACATTGCGTTCAATGGTATGACATTATTTATTGTGTCTTACATAGTACCATTATTGCAATATTAGCCACCATCTTCACTTTTCCAGGCCATACTTAACATGCGTTATTATTCGAGTTTACAAATGTTTTGGCACAATTTGATGCATGGACGAATTCCTAAAACCATCAATACGCCATGAAATAAATTGAAAAGCAGTGTCGATAATCACACGATATATCATGAAATAAATCGACAAATGGCTGCTGCTGAATCATAGCATCCTGAGATGTGATTCTTAATTGGGTAACACGATTGAGGCCTTTGACACAATATCAAAACTAAAGTATCTCACTTATACGAGTGACATTTTGCACTCTGCTAAGCCGTGCAACAACTTCGAAGGTAGTGGGGCGCCAATCAATGCTGTAGTCGGGTTAGCCTCCACCAAACCGTCAAGTAGAGTGACGCCAGGCGGTTTAATGTCGCACAAGCACTCCTATTCACGTGAGATGGTATGGTTGTAATGTGTTGTGTGCATCTTGTCCCAATTCCGTTTTTGAGTATAATATAGTCTCCAACCGTTTTGTTCCGATCTCTATCATTAGATTCGTTCAATCATGGTGGGTAAAAATATCAACGTTCATTACGGAATTCACATGACATGTTATGGCAATGGAGATTTTCCCACTCCATTGGTTGGCATTTTAAAATTCAAACATTTTATGCAGCATGGCAGACGCCACTCACAATGCTCACCAAGACTTATGTTGCAGACAACTTTTGACATATTTTGGCTTACTATGCTATGAGGCATGTATGGTTAGCTTGAAAATCTGCAAGTAATATTTGTTCGTGGATATTAAGTTGTTTGCATGATTGAATGAAAAGGCGATCTAAGATGGTTATTGTTAACTGATCTAATTGATCTTTATCATGTTAACACGCCGTGTACAGGCGAATATAGGGAAGGAGAGGCTCAGGTGGAGACTCTAATGGGAGACTCGCACATGTTTGGCGGCCAGAGTTGTTCCAAAGACCAGGATCATATCAGAGATGACCCTGAATCAAACCATAGAACATCAGAGGAATAAAAACGGTGTGTGCGTCAAGCCATATCGTCACATTAGGCATGGTGGCATCTGCGGATTAGGAGACACATAATTGGTCATGTCTAATGCAAAGTTGAAAAGCAGAAAGGATTTTTCCTGTTTTAGTGAGCCTCTGTAGGCAAAAGATTTTATGATAGTTTTAGTTTGTAACGCATGACATTTTGCGCTGCTTACGTCATAAATGACGGGATATAACAACGGCAATGAGTGAGGTAGATTGCAATGCAAGAACAATTGTCATTGATTATACTAAATCACAAAGTGCCAATTTACCCCTAACAGGCTTCAAACCATATGCGTTTGGACTGAAGCCCATTACTATAATATTGCAAGGTTGCTGAGGTTGCAAGGATATTGACACATCAGCAGCAAGCCAAACATCTATATGTGTAAGAAGGACAACCAGTTGGTTGTTATCCCGTCGTCTTGGTTTGGAAGAGCTTTGTTTTGAATTGACTTGTCTGCAGCAAAGTGATCTGATGCAATCGAAGTGCAATAAATGAGGCAATTACGGTCCCTTTATCCTTAAAACAAATCATAATTAATATAATACATCGTATACAGGCAGTTAACTATGTTATTCTTTATATGCGAATTGCGACATACAGTCCGCAAGCGTATCAGCTGTCTGCGAGATAAGGCATCAACAAAGCGCAATAACATTTCACTGGTTGTTGAAAAAATTCAATGAATTCTGTCAAATACATCCCGTTCATTAGATAATATTTGGCATCCAACGGCATAAACTTGCTGTCTTAATCTCTGCGGCGTGTGTCTATGATATTCAATCATACTCTGTTAGCCAAACTGCAGAAGTAGCAGTTTGCTTTATGACTGAGGTTGATTCACAAATACAAGAAGAACTATAGATATACTTTGAGGAAGAACTTACCAATGGTGAACGTGCACATTATTATGGTTGCCGTGCCTAACCCTTTTGTCATGACCCATAGTACAGTTTACTCTCTTTTGATTTGAAAATCAATCAGTACCTAAAAGGTCGCGCTCTGGTAAAAACATGCGGATGCCAACGTGGCCAGTGTCGAAATATACATCAAATCCGATTCCCATTTAAATGCATATCACTTACGGTTATGACTCTATATGTGCCATTGTTCATGATTACCTTACTGTCAACACAGCTTAATCATTGCACAACATCACCAATTATGTCGCTTGTTGTAAATGTTACAGTCGACTGCTGACATAATCCTGTATATTCAATGATATTTTTGTGCAATTATTCCTAATCATAAGTAAGAATAAATACTGCTCAACTTGTGTGTATTTGTGCAGTTTAAACCAGCTGTAAAACCAAGCACTATGAAAATGATTTGAGGGAGTGTTAGAATGTTCATCAATGACCTATTCAAACTGATAGGATGCGGGTTCGCTCTCCGTTTTGTATTGCAGAGTGCAATGTATGTACAGCGGTTACAAATTGTAACGAGCAATAAAAGGTTGTGTCCAATGGATCATACCTGTGCTCGTCAATGCCCAAACCAACGTATCATGAGAACAATTAATGGTGAAACGCGACATGCATGACGCATAACGTTAAGGGTGCTTGCAAAGAAAAGCCTCATTAATATCGCAGCATTTCATGTGCGCCAAACTGTAAATATTGACACCTCTACTAACAAACCCATGCAAAGACGTAATAAAATAGGTGCCCTACGCAACGTATCAAGAGAACAGTTAATGGTGAAACGCGACATGCATGACGCATAACGTTAAGGGTGCTTGCAAAGAAAAGCCTCATTAATATCGCAGCATTTCATGTGCGCCAAACTGTAAATATTGACACCTCTACTAACAAACCCATGCAAAGACGTAATAAAATAGGTGCCCTATCCAACGTATCAAGAGAACAGTTAATGGTGAAACGCGACATGCATGACGCATGACGTTAAGGGTGCTTGCAAAAAAAAGCCTCATTAATATCGCAGCATTTTGTGTGCGCCAAACTGTAAATATTGACACCTCTACAAGCAAACCCACGCGAAGACGTAATAAAATAGGTGCTTAGCAGGCAACGGTTGAAGGTCAAGATCAAAATATATACCATCCTGTATCATTGGACATTTTTTCCCTCTTGATCATTGAACAATGGGCGAAAAGCACCTGTTGTCTTCTTGAGGATTTTCACCTATAACCATAGTTATGTAACGTACTATTGGTTAATGTAATTATGCATATTGATGCTTGAATAAAATCGCCAATAAAAGTCCCTGCTAAATTCGATAAGAAAATATTTATTTTATAGTTGAGTTCATGCGACTTCGTGTTTTCTCGCGGCAGAGATGTTATGTGGAGGAATTGATTACAAGAAGCTTTTCATCATTGAAATGTTACATCGAAGTCGGCTGACAAAAACTTTTGTGCTTATAATTTTATTTGATGAAATATGGTTGTCTAAATGGCATCACGCGGTGTGTATAAACTATGTTAAAGCTACCATTAGGTGTCATGCTAGCAACTGGGTGGGGATCAGTGATTAAAGCAGTTATAAAATACATTTGTATGAATTACACGACCAATCGCTAAACGGGTTGACTATCTTTGACCGTACCAATGCGTTGACGAACAATTAACGGATGAATCCAGCAACATATACATCACGTTATTTGTGGCTAAAATTGTGGTTGTATTTTCATTGTAATGAATGTAGCGAATTATGGAAACAGCGCTTTTCATAGTTAATGCATATACTGCATTTGCTAAAAATTCATCTTATTATGTTGGTTAAATATTATATTCCCAAGATCAGATTTTGAACACTGGTATCATGTTCGACCATAGCCGTTGTTTTTGGTTTGTTAAGGAAGAAATGTATTGCATGCATTAACGAGCTTCTAGCCGGCCATATTTCAATGATCAGAGCATCATGGAATGGAGCACCTACGTTACAAATATGCGCTAAGGAGAAAGGCAATTCGCAAACGACTTGGCACCTGGCACAAGTTACGACCTGAACGAAAATGGAACATTGATAAATCTCTATATATGCATCAAGTGTATCAACAATGGATTAACTTGCCAAGCACTTAGACGACATGTCTGATACCTCACATAACACAATGGACGTCGAGATTTTAGCTTTTTGCTTGGCCATAATGTATAATCAAAGACCATTTAATTTTCAAAATATGATAAACGTGATCGAAAGTTATGTTAGATGTCAGAGATATTGTGTTCCCACTTAAAGGTAGTTCTAATTGGAAGCATAGGCAAAATATATATTGCAGTCGCAATTCGACAAACGAACGATGCATTGATGTATCACGTGTGGCTATTGTTACTGGTTATTTGCGGGAAGTATTAATAACTATCTCACAGCCAGAACATTGAAGAGCAATGTAAAGCACAAACTGTCAGATTTATCTAGATGGAAATAGTGAGGGAGCGACCATCCCTGATGCGCATATCCAAGTACCACCATCTATGTCCATTGCAAAACAGTATTTGCACACCAAATCGTTTGTGAACAGGCATTAAATAGGCACACATGGTGCTGATTCAAAAGTATCTCCTAATCAATCGCAACTCTCCTACTGTATCATGATAGCAGAGCCTGCACATTCCCGTTAGTATATTTGTTGATGTCATTCACAAATAATTATATGTTTATTGACAATTATAAAGGCTCATTGAGGCAACATTTATATTGCTTAAAGCTAGGCAAAGTACAGGTTGTTTTATATTTTTTGTCTGATTCTAAAATTCCGCAGGTTTGGTTATGGTACGTGATGCAAAGCGAAATAAAATGCTTGTCTCATTCCATGCTTCGGATTATTGGCCTCTCACCAGTACGCGACAAAAAAAAAACACGTGTTACGATGGAATGGGTCGTCAAATGTGTGTGCAATTATGCTCGTCATTAAGTGTTCGATGTGTGTTATTGGCATTTTGGTTTGATCTGTGTTTACTAAAATGTAATCGAAATACATAGTTTGGGAGTACACAATAAAATTTCAATATATCATCCCATATTGTACTGTATTGCACAATGCAAGGCGCTCTTTATTGGGGTAAAACACGAGCTAGCAATGCCGTGCTCCCTTACTGCAGCTGGTTTTATAAGAGAATTGCTCCTGCTAGAATGTCTCGTTGTCTTCTTAGGCTCTCTCAAACAAATAGAGTTAGATATTATGAATAGCCAAGTCGATTTCCAGGATCCCAAAATCAGAATGTTGAGGGATGCCATGTCATAATCCTAGCACGAATCTACTAAGCGATTCTGGTCACTGCATCGTGACGGTATTTGCTCTTGCTTAACATGGGCACTAGATTCAAGGTAGAACGCCATCTGGGCATTAAACGCCACAGTAGTATCAATTATCATGGAATCGACAGATAATAGCCATGGAGTTTAATCGGCAAAGTACAAATCTTTATCTTGATAAAATTACAACAAATTACACACGTTTCCTATCGCCTAATTTTTGCACGATGATTTTAGCATGCTTTTTGGAATAGATATTGTGTTACCAAGTCTATCAGTAATCCGACCTACTGGGTACAGGGACCGTGTGATTGCCGGCCGGCTCGCTTGCGAAAATCTTGCGGGTCTCTCGGGACCAACAGTCAAACAGAGAAGATCATGTTGAGGTGACGAACATGAATGTGGTGGGTGATTGTAGGGATGGGAAGGGGGTGGATGTAGGGGGTACGAGGTACGTGTTTCGCGTGCGGTGATGACATTAGACGCCCCGTTCGCGACGCCATGGAGCGACGAGGTGAGCCCTGTCGATTGCAGGCACCAGGAACCCAATGCCTGCGGTTAGATATGTTTGAACAAGTTGAATCTTAAACTACACACTCTTAGCGAGTAATTTATCGTTTAATACGCATGATTAACTATAGCAAATCTATTGCTTGACATTCAACCACACGTTGTACAAAGAGCAGCATCTAGATCACCACCAATAATAATTGAATAGAAAAATTCCACCTCTCTGATTCACATTATAAAGTCGGATATAAAACGTCCCTCATAAAGTGCACACCATATTTATATCTAGCAATTGATGTTTTTATAGGTGATGATTATTTAATGCATCAAGTTAACATCACATTGACATTATAGCAACTGTGAACAACATAGGATAAGGAACTATTAAGGAGTAAACACTTTCAGCATAATGTTGTATAATTCCTGGTCAATTTAACTTTTAGCAATAATCCATGCCATCTCAGTTAGCCGTTCCAAATATCAATTCAATGTTCTTTGCAAAACCAAGTGATGATTTTCTCAACTGATTGTATTTTAGGATACTTCTCCAGCGCCTCATTACTCATTACCCATAGCAATATACCTATGGAGCCACCAACTATCCAGCAATCCATGTTTTTAAAATTTGTCAACATTTTCGTAACAAATATGCAACCAAACGAGTTCTGTCATGTGTGACTTGAGTGGCGCTCAATATATTGTAACATGACCCATTGAGTGAATATTAGAGAAAGATAATGTTGCGTAAAAGCATACAAGCCTTTCAAGGTTGTGATTAATCACGGTGAAAAGGTAGAGATGTGTTCTTGTGAACATCATAAGATAACATTGACCCGCACAATTTCATACGTGATGGTTCACTAGTGCTCGCTTCTATGGAAATGGTTCAGCGCGGTGCCAAAATATAATGGTTATAAAACTCTTTGTGGAACCAACACCTACGCTCGGTGCAAATATTTACAAACATTTTTTGGAGCACGTTATATACTTTTTGAGATAATTATATCTTCAACATTCGCTCCAGCCTCAATTTCAAGTCACTTACGATGTACAGTGCATATGTTTTCACATTAGCGACATAGAGCTTGGCTCTTTGAAGAGTAAAAATAGACCAACTTTTCAACGTACAGTTCCACAAAATGACGCGTTCACGCTATAGACATGTTCCGTTCAGAAACAATTACGGTTTAAATGTGGCGCTACATGTGGATCATTAGACTGTAACGCATCATCGGGTCACTGGCTTTGAACCAAATGTGGCGCTACAGCGCAATCAATTACGGTTTTGATCATTGGGCTGTAACGCTTCATCGGGTAACCGACTGGGAACCAAATGTGGCGCTACATTGGGTGCAATCAATATTCATCAAAAAACTTCCAAAGTGCAAAGTGCTATAAAATATCTTTTTATTCCATTCAACATGGTAACTTTAACTACCTACTTGGTTTGGTTGTTGAAGATTCTCCGATTTGCAGCAGTTCTCATATCGTAATAAACATAGCGGCACAGGAAACATTATCTCTTTTGTTTAAATATTCACGGCGGCAAAAAGATAATGCCTTATATTTTTGATGCCACAAATAATGTGATAGATATGACATACATGGCATTGGATTTATCCCTTAATTGTTCGTCGACGCAAGCTCTAGTACGGTCGAAGATAATCAGTCCATTAGCGATGGCAGTCGTTGTATAGTTTCATGACAAATGTATGTCAAGCACTGTGAAAAAATGCAGCATCCCTGATCCCCATCCACTTGATTGGCATGAAACCTAATGGTAGCCTTAATCTTGTTTATACACGACGTGTAATGCCATTAAGACGACCACATTTCATCAAATAAGCCCATACGCACGAAAGGCTTTTGTCTGCCAAACCCGATGTAACGTTTCATTGATAAAAAGCTTCTGGTAATCTATTCTTCCCCATAGGATCTCTGCCGCGATGAAAAACATAAAGTCACATGAACTAAACTTTAAAATAGATACTGTCGTATTGAATTAAGACGCAGGGACATTTATTGGCGAGGCTTTTGTATTCAAGCAACATGATATAATATGCGTAAAGCTTCTGGTAATTCATTCTTTCCCCATAGGACCTCAGCCAATAGTACAAGCTAAATGCGTAGACAACAACAATGAAATAGATACTATTTTAATCAATTTAGCATTACCCGCGATTGTATTCAAGCAACTGAATGAGAAATTACCCCCACTCTTCAGCTATCAAGCTAAATGCGTAGACTGTGCGATGTCTGTGCTAATCTATGATTACTGATTCGAGGAAATGCTCTGCAGACGGTCATTGTGCCGTGATCCCAGTCGAGGATGCAGGCGGTCAACAGGTACAGGCAACGGTATATAGGTATAAGCTACAATGTTCCCTGCTATTTTAATACTCGCAAAACATTTGTTTTATAATAAACCGCGTCGTCTTTGCAATGCCAGCTTGTGCGTTAGACTTACTTTCAGTTGTTGCCGTCGGAACCTCGCTATTTTGCATCGGAGCCACATTATAGGTCACCGTAGAGACATTTGCAACAGCATGTCATCCTACAAATAAGTCAGGAAAATGTGTGCTAAACCATACACGACCGGTTGATGCTTTCGTCATCGTCCTGAATCGTGTTACTCAAGAATGAATCAATTTTATGCCACACTCGAATACAATTTCTTATTGTCACATAATGTCACATATTGTCACAATAATCAATGTGGTCTACTTACGACAAACACGTACGTTTACCGAACTCTGAAAGAGTTACATTAATAGCGTATGCAATTGATTATCGGCTTATTCGAATCCTTATTAAGATTGAAATCTTCGGAGACAAGCTACAAGCTTCAAATGGTGTGGCATCCAATTCTAACAGATGGGCATAAATGAAATAAAGATATGCTCCAAATGAACAAGAAAATGTTTTGGTGCTTTTGGTGCTGTTAGACAAATAAAAATGCCAAGCCGAAAAACGGTAACCAAGTTTCATTTGAAATTAGTCCATAAACATTAACTGCGTTTCTACGCACGCATTACGGTCTTAGGCGAAGAACTGAAACATGTACAAAAGTGCTTTTCGTTCTTTTCCAGTGTTTAAGAAGGACACAATGTCAAATAATACATGTGGGTATTCCGAACAAATGGTGATGCATTCAAATCAACAGAGGGGTATATATGAAACAAAGATTTCCTCCAAATGAACTAGAAAGTGTTATGGTGCTTTTGATGCTGTTGGATAAATAAAAATTCCATGCCGTAAAATGGTAATCAATTTCTATTTTAAATTAGTCCATAAACATTAACTGCGTTTCTACGCACGCATTACGGTCATAGGCGAAGTACTGAGACATGTACAAAAGTGCTTTTCGTCCTTTTCCAGTGTTTAAGAAGGACATAATGTCCAATAAAACATGTGGGTACACCGAACAAATGGTGATGCATTAACGTATGTAACACCCGACTGGTATGAATTCTGCTGCAAATCATAATGTATCGGGTTTATACAAGTTGTTAAGTAAAGATTATGGCAAACCCCATAACGGTGCCATTAAGTTCGTTACATGTTATAACCGAGAAAAATGACGATCAACTTGGTTGGCATAGCCATGTCACTTATAACACGCGCGAGTCAAAATGTATCCATCTAGGCAAAAATACATTTTCTAGTGTAGTCACTTTTTGTCTAGAAGTTTACTTTGCTCAAGTTCGTCACAAACATGCACACTGAAATATTTCCCGTGGCTCTTAACTTCTGACTTTACATATTTTTCCGCTTTGTTGATTAATCCACACACTTCATTTGATAGTAATCAAATAATCAAAACAGCTTATCGTCCTCGGCCGTACCTTGTCAGCAGAAACTTATTAGCATATCTAACTACATCAATGAACAATAGCTATTACATCATACATCATCTTATCCGTTCCCGTTTGCTTGCATGCGAAAAGTGTGTATTCACTCATGCTATTGGTATTGACGCAGCATATTGTCTATTTTAAACACCAATTATGTTCATTGTTTGTTATATCAACAGTTTCTGACAGATTCGCTGATGTTATGGCAGCGTCCCTTTCTATGGGCGTATTGACCATTCAGGAAAGTGCTCCCATCCAGTTGGTCAGTGTGAGCCCTCTTACGTAGCTATAAGCTCATATAGCCAATGACTAGCGCATGTTCTCTTGATAATGAAGCGTACGTTCTGCTGATTATGACGAAATCAGTATACGATTATCGAAGTACAAAAGCTAGTTGTGACATACATAGACAAGGAATACGTATGGTCGAGATGCAAGTAACAATGAAGGCGCATGTGTAAACTTCATTTATCCAGAAACACACCAATGCTACAATTGAAGTTCTGTTTACCATGAAAATGCAAATGTCGTAAAGCTTTTATTTTACACCTATCTCCATCTTCTTTCGCTACCCCTCCCGCTGAATCTTATCCCAAAGTAGTAGTGTCAACCACATTGCACTGAACTGCGTATAAACGTGTGTCACATGTGCGGCCGACGATGTTGATGCGAAATTATAGTTCCGGATAAGATCATTTCTTGGCATATTGGCGTAGCGTGTCATCAGCTGTCGCAGCCCTTTTGATTCATTAAGATGCTCCGGCAACCCTTATCACTTAAAACAAATTACATGGTGCCAGAAGCCCAAACTAGGCTAACAGGACACATAATAGAAACACTAAATAGCAGCGGAGTCCTTTATGTTGTCAATTTTACTGTTGTAACCCCATCAGGAAAGAGCTCGACAATTTTAATTCAATGCTTCGCAAAATGCTTCTTAATATACGACGGTTATGCTCATTTGATGGACCACCGAAACACACGAAGGAAATGTAACAGAGCTGCTGAGTTTATTACCGAATCAACACAGCATTTAAATATAATAGTTCAATCGGACAAATCATTCGCTACATCTGTGTAAGTTGGTTTTACGTGTAATCTACCGATGACGTTCTTTAACCTGTTCCACTTTGAAAAGTCGAATAGCTCATGTTATTTATCATCAGGAGAGGCCATGCGGACATTTAGAATACGACATCGCATGCAGTTGTGTTTATCTCCTTACAATCATTGTACTCAAAGGGAGTGCTTAAAGTCAAGAGCCAAATGCTCACCGATGATGCCTTCACGACCATAATGGTAGTCGCTGTCAGCTGAAAATTTCCACTCGTGATAATAGGTGCAAATTATTTATGACCATCGAAACATGCGATGAAACCATATAAATCACCAGGTTTTATTCGTTCAAGGTATCTGATTTGGAAAAGTGAATTTGTACCTTGCGCCGGGATCGAACATCGCAGGACGTCTACTTAGACGTCCTGTAGGGCTTACTAGCCCCGCACTATCGGACGGCGGTTAGCGTAAGGCCTTGTCGGTCATTCGTGCATGTTGCTGTTTCAATATATAACTTCAACAGGTTTACCGGCCTCAGTTATTTTGTGAGAAAAAAACAATTCATCAACCAGTGGCCCAATAAAAAAGGAAAATATTCACTATGTATTAATCACATGTAAAAAATCGACGATGGAATTCTCAAACACCAAGAGGCAGTCCCTATATTACTAAAGCCAAGACAGGTAGACACAAAAGCACCACTTAAAAACGGTGACAAGCTTTATCACATTGTCTTATATGTAGCTCAACCGCCCATCTTGTCGTTTCTTAACTATCCAAGACCACAACTATACGCGATTTCAATTTGGTTTTTATTTAATGAGGCCGTCTACATCGAGTATATTATACACGTTTGGGTTTATTATAGGTCGGACTACAATAAAATTATATTAGTATATTTACCAGTGGCACTGTTACGCAACTCATGAAATATCCAGGGCGACAAATGGACCTTTAACTTTGGGACAAAGACGATCCATTATGTGATGCCATGCGATTGCATGGGTTCCATAGACAACGCCCTAGTTACATAATAATCAATATTGGCCAAGAACAAATGCGTCGCGAAATTTATTGCTGATGAATCGAATTAACTGCGCTTGCCTCTCTGAACATCATGCGGCTGAACGCCCAGAGAATGCGGAAGTCACACAAGTGTTAGTTAGGCCGTGATGAGTGGTTAATGTATTTATGATGATGACCTGAATTATGACTTCTTCTTGCATCTCGTTCAATTATTGGTTGCGCTGTAGCTTGCTTGTATCGTTGGCATGCTCCAGAAGAAAATACTATCATAAACTTTAGTTATCTATCTATTGCTTCTACGGCGTAAACGGGAGTAATGATTCCTGCTGACCAGGCTCCCTTAACAGGTCGTATTGAATATATATTTGGGTTCTTCGCGAACCGTAATAACCTGGTTCAACACCTGATGTGTCAAACGGTGACGTGACTTTGATGGTAGTGGTATATCATGCACGTGGTTCTGGATAGAGAGCATGATGATAGGTTCACATTGAATGGTCTATTTGTCACTTCCAAGCTGATGCTCAGACATTCCGCAATCATCTCTCATTGGGAGAACACCATATGGCCGGCAAATAAAGCGCGGTAACTTGGAAGGCTCCTATCATCAGAATATATGGTGAGCAATGTACGTGAGAATGTATACTTACAGACAGAGTATGTTATAATATTGATTGCGGTACTAAGAATGCTTGAGCTATGAACAGTCAGGACAAAGTACGGGATTTCGTCTGATATTGTTGTAATGCATTAACGATGAGAAATATTCATCAATCTATCTGTTTGTTATTTCATCTTTACAGGTACATAATATATGTGAAGCCAACGGTTCCGAAATGATTTGGCAGCCGAATCCGGATTTGCAGAAGTGCTCTCTATTGTAAATAGTTAGCCACAAATTGACTTGATATAACAACGTTGGATTTTGTATCAGAGAGTAATTTGTTGTGAACGAAGCAAACACGTGTTCAAGACACAGTAATATATTCATGGCAGCATATCCAATCGATCAATGAATCGTTTTCTAAAGACCATGCCAAAATGTAAACTTGTTATGTAACAGATATCTTGCACGTTTGAACTTGCGTTACTGCCAGATTTTACTTTGAGAACCCGCAACTGTATTTTTGTAAGACATTAAGTGTATAACCAGTAATAGCTTAAGTGTCACACAATGACGTAAAAGGCAACAGATAAACGGCTTTCTGCTCTGGATTATCTTTGAGCGCTCCTTTGAGCCTCTCCGAGAGATTGCTTTCACTGATGAGCAATTCAGTCACGCAGTCCGATGTAAACTCCTCGCAACCTACCTGATAAGGAACTATATATGACTCATAGAAAAGATTCATCAATGGAAGATAGTCTCATCGGATCCTTGGTAATGGCTATATGCTATCTCATCACATGGTATTTATACGAGGTGATATTCCGAGTGGTTTGTCATCATCGATGAACGGAAAATGTAACATGCTTGCCAAGGCAGGTTTTAGCCATTAACGAGAGTAATCTGCCCAGCATTGATATTTGTCCAACTCTGGACTACCTGCACTTGCTGTTTTTGGTATCAGTTTAAGGCCACCGAACTTGCCAAATAGTGTTCATAACCAATCAGCAAAAGGTAATAGCCATATGATTCGAGGAAGTTACATGACACAATAATAAACTAATGCATGATCGATGATTGCCTTTTTGATGCTGATTGGATGTCTCGTAGATGCTTCAAATAAGTTTGAATATATAGCTAATGTATTTGTCAGTATAATCTGGCTCAATGGGGGATCATTGACATGATTCATGCTTTGCACCTAATCAGTTAATGTTGTTCCGTCTACACATATGTCATTTACCGGTTAAGTACAGGAGATCAAAAATAGCATGTTTTGGACGAATACGATTCCCCGCTTAATGTGCGTTGGCAAACATCAACATACACTGCGCCTCTGAGTGCTGGTGACGTCCTTTGGTGGTTGTAACCCACCGAAGATGTAACTTTTTGATATAAAGATTACATGTTCCTTATTTTGTGATGCCTAATATGCGTCCTTGGGAATCATGCGTCAATGCGACAACATTTAATCATGTTCGGTCAATATTGCAACTAACGAGCATGAATTCATTTCATAGATTATAAGAAGAATGCAGACGACAGGCAAAGCTAGACATGTAAAGGAATACACATTATTTCGTCATAAACTGAGCTGTCACATCGTATATGTGATACCACATGAGTAAACTTGGAGTGTTGAGAGATAAACTGAACAAAGCATTCACTACATCCGTGCAAGTTGACTTGATGTGCAATCTACCGATGGCGTTCATAAATCTGTTCTAGTCTTAAAAGTCACATAACCCCTGTTATTTATATTCAGAAGAGGCCATGCGAACATAAAGAATGCGACATCGCATGCAGCTGTGAATATCTCCCTACAAGTACCGTTCTCGAAGAAGTGCTTAAAGACAAGAGCCAAATCGTAGTCCAGTGACCATTTTGGTCATATTGTTTAACCTTGAAAAGATCGCAAGACACTTGAAGTCAATCATGCGTTGAGACAACATGTCAATCAACTTCTAGATGACGGTCAATCAGAATCACCAGTCACTTGCTACTCTGACCAAGCTTAAATTACAATAAACGTGCGGATAGATTTATTATGCACGTGATCGGTACATGCAATTAAAAATGTTCATTAAACCCACAAAAATATGGGACTTTACACAGCATTGCTACAGCATTTACCACGGCGATACGATTGAAAGACAACCATTAATGAAATAGACAACCCATGCGAATCCTACTACTTAAACATGGGCTGCATCCCTTCGGTCGTACATATTCCTTCATTTTGGCTACTGAGCTTCTGGTTTTCTCTATAGAAATTAAGTAAGTTTGACATATTTCAAATGTCGTTG
The DNA here is from genome assembly GCA_034190875.2 of Urechis unicinctus. Taxonomy (NCBI): domain Eukaryota; kingdom Metazoa; phylum Annelida; class Polychaeta; order Xenopneusta; family Urechidae; genus Urechis; species Urechis unicinctus. The sequence goes on from CM067357.1 coordinate 20,144,720, forward strand.
CGCGTCGTTTAGTGCAGTCAGGTGATCTAAGTTTTCAGGATAGATGTGAGATTTTAACAAAAGATGCCCAAAATCTGTAAATATATCCTCTCTCGCAACTGCTTGCTAGCAACGACTACTGTGATGATATATCATATATTTAAGGGAACAGAGAATCTTGAATATCAAAGTTAATTTTCAAACCGCTGAGATGGCTAAGTGTTTAATTGACTTCGGACGATTACTGATATATCAAGTTTCAGAGAGCTCATATGCGAATATTTCAAGGGGTTTATCTGACATCAACTTGATTAACGTGCTTCCAGAAAACAAAGCCTGCTTGCTGGCTTATTAATGCATTACACAGCTGCAACAATAAGTGAAACAATAAGAGAGGCGGATTGTATCTCAAATTTGCACAATATTTATAATCATGGCGTAAACAAACCCAAGGAATTCCAATTACCAGCATTGCTAACTAAATTTGACTTTTGTCCTTTAATAAAGCATACCTTAAAAATTTAAAACATAAAACTCTAGAATCACTTTTCATGGATTTATCAGTGATAACAAAAATCTTCAAATTGCTTAATTTGAAACTTTTTGCAAGATCAAAGGAAACATGACAGGTATCAAAGCATATTGCGCCTCTCACAATTGGCTCCCAATCAAAACTAAATAACTGGCTATCTGGGTATTCTGAATGGGTTCTACAAAAACTCGCAAACGATCGCCCATTTAAGATAATTTCCAATAATTAGCACGTTATTCAATTATCGTTCAAAGAGCGTATCCATTTGCTGAAAATGAGAGAGGACATGTTAACAGCTTTATTACAGATATACCATAAGTGGTGTTCTCAGCTTAAACCCCTATGGCGACGCCAATAAATTGATTAAATTAAATGGGGGTATTTTGCAATCAGCCATCTGGTGAAAGGGGCAGCAGCGCCTTATTTTTTCTGATATCAATAATACAAGCCTCAATGCGAGGTAATGTGAGTGCTAAGAGATATGCCACATTGGTTTTAAACTGTGCGATACAACATTTTAAAGCCCCAGAGATTCTGTTCATGTACTGTTCATTAGAATTCAAATGCATACAAGAAACCCCACGTAATATCACAAACAAGAAACGTTCTGATTGCAAACCACGCTTCGTATAACGACCCATATTAGGTCAATCGCCATATTTCAATTTGTAACCGCTTGTAATTGTTTTACTTGCGCATAGAAAGGCGTTAGAGGTGCCGTACAAAATAGTTTTTTCCACCTCAACTCGAATTCTTAAAAATAATCAGTAAAAGGAGGAAACCTTTTTATGCATTTACAAATTATCCTTGTGCATATGCGTTGATTAGATATAATTAGGGTGACTGACGCAATGTTGGTGCATGGTTATAGTCAGACAATGTATGAAAATCAGAGCTCAACACCTCATTGATTTACAGGGTTAAATGTAATTGTTGATTTTATTTGATTGGCCATGTAGATCAGGCAATTGACAGCGGCACAAAAACAAAACCGTCTTATCTGCTGTTTAGCAGTAATGGGAGGACGAACATGGCAGTTATCGCCTGGAACACAATTCAGCAGTCCAGCTGGCGCAGATACACATATGTCTGATCTGCTCTAGCCAAACTGACACTACATCATTTATTTAGACGTGTTTTATAATTTCTAATCTAGTACAAAGAATACGGTATAAACAATATCGCCTGTTTGCTAGACTAACCATATTTTTGCCTGCCGTTCCAGGAATGAAGACAGATATTTGAGGCCTCTCATTAAAACAAATTGAAGGCTGAAATAACGACGGTATCAGCAGAAGCAATATCGGTTCTTATCACTAATCCATGTATACATTTGCTAATGTGCTTCTCGTCTGATTTTAACCGTCATTTACCATCAAGTTGTATGCATCCCCCTTTGCAAATGGGACAATGCTTTTGAAGCAGTAAGATTAAGGTTTGCTGATGTTAATCACTGTAATGCAACGTTCATAATTCTAGTCAGAGGCTCACAATATACGTAAACGCCTTTCACGCCTTCTGTTGATCGAAGTGTACGTATCTTCTATTAAAGGAAATTTGTTTGAGGTGCTTCTTTGTTAAACGCTATGGATCACTTTGTTTGCCAATTGAATTTAAAGCAATGGCGTTTATGTGATCAAATCACATCTGCTGGTTTAACATGTACGCACTGCATATTTGGAACACTTATTAGTAATTGTTTTTATTCGAAACAACATTTGCTTTCGAAGAGAGAGAGTGTAAATATATAGTTCAATAAAAAGAAAGAGCAAGCTTGTGAATGATGAGCAGACAGGGACCACTTCAATCTAGTCCAAATGAATACGGAATTCATAACGATATACACAATCATTGTTTGAAATGGCCTCTGAATAATTCCTTTGATAACGCAGTGATCTTTGAATCACCTTGAAGCGGCAATAAATAGACTTCACAGTTTCGTCACATCTCAGATTTTCGGAACCCTTGTAATCGTATCTTATATGCTGATATTTTTCCATTATGTCTTAATCGACCCCCAACCCTGCCTTTATTCATATAAAATGAGCTTTTGTCAATACATCCCTAACACAATGGAGATAAGGCGACTATAACTGGATAACAAAAGCGAGGTAAAACGATGATACATTTTGTAAGTCGAGACATTTAACGCAAGCCGGTTTCTCTTTGTGACAGCACCTTTTATTTAACCAATATCTCTTTGATTTTTTTTGGCGATATTGACAGAGGAGAAGTTAACATGTGAACTATGAGGATGTTTGTAAAAGTGCAGCAGTTAAAATAATCAGTGGAAGAAATATTTAACATAAGTGTATGTGTTAAAATGATCTTTGCATATTACTTAATTGTGTGGCGAATAACGCTACAATCTAATGTACATCATTTCTACCAATAATGTTACCAAATAAATGACGAGAAGTATGATTAACCGGCTTAGTTAATCGTTTTTTAAAGATAAAATAATTTTTTTAGGTTTTACCCCCGTTTGTCAAACTCTTGATGCTTAATTTCGCAAATATCCTACAATCTCATGCAAACCATAAAAAAAAACAATCACTCAGCGTTTGCCATCATTTGTCAGATTCACGTTTCATGAGAAAGGGGTTAAAATTTGGCCCTTTTGGTTGGGAGGCAAAACTACAACTCTTATAGGCTTAAAAATCTAATAAATCATACAGTCGTGCACAACGAAAACCTTCCATAACAGCCAAGTACAGTCAAACAGTAATACATGCGTAGGATGGGTCATTGAGTATTAGATGCAACTTTTGTAGCTGGCCTATTCGTTCTTACGCCGCACCGTTCGTCTAATTATACATTCGCGATATTGTTTGGGTGCAGCCAACTCCACTTGGTCATTGTAGTAAAAGACTACAGACCAGTATCAATATTGTTTCCAGTTGGAAATCAATATGTATTCGACCTATGATCTCAACATATATTTTGATTTGTTCGTATCTTGATTTTAGTTTAGTTTCGTAGATGCTGGTGGTCTCCATCCTATGCGCTCCCGTTGGAGCGCAAATGCACTAAGTTGGTTTCTACACAACATTGTAGGAGGACCAACACAAGTTTAGCTGACTGTTGATTGTGTTTCTGCTGATGCTGATGCTATCCAAGTGAACAACCTGGCTGTTGGGCGCGTAAGACGCGATGGTATAATGACTATATCCAATGCGCCGGTATAGCAAACTCGTAGTAGATCAATTTAAGCGTACGGCAAAGCTAACATACCCCCAGGTGGCCACGTGCTCAAACAGTGACACCATGAAGCAACGTTAGATACATAGGTGCTCGTGTGACGTATTTGTCAACGATGTTCACCTCTCTTGAGCCCCCGAAATGGGGTGCGTCGTTGCTTACATGCCAACATAATGATAATATGTAATTCATTGTCCACAAATTCTGTTTAGATAATCTGCCTTCAGACCAGTCATCAATTGATTCTTATAGTCCTAGCAATATGCAGACCGTAACCATAAAGCATGACACCATGACATGCGAAGCGATACTTCCATCTAGGATACGAATCCCATGCATAATCTCGTACTTAATTATGTTATTTTCTGGCTTTCACCTCCGTGAAGGCATTCCATGGAAATGCCACATTGCATTTAATCAGGCACATTCATTCTGAAGAAAAATCGAATGTATACCTTATTGCTTTTTCCTCGACATCTTCAAATTCATAATTCGGTGCAACTTTGTCAGAGCCAGCTGCTAATGTTCTTAATGTTAACCGAATCAGTTGACTCTCCAAGCCAAAAACATTCAAGCCAATGATAAAACACTTATTTTACGATGCTAGGCGAGCCAAAATATTTGTTATATCATAGTGGTACTTTAAAATACACATTTAAATCATAGGAAAAATTACCAAATTTATGTAAAGAAAAAGTAAAAACTAAGTTTCGTCGCAGTATGTAACGTTTTCAGAATTGACAAATTAGACCGTCTGATGCATTCCATAAACGACTATAGAGAAACAAACGCTTTGCCAGCTGCACTGGAGGAATTAATATTGCATATAGAATGCGTTATAAATCGCCATTAGCACATATACGTTTTAGTTATCTGACACTATAACAAAGTGGGGCTCTGTTTTATATAGATGTATTCAGCAGATAAACATCAAACATATGTTGGCCCGAAATATTGAGTATTTTATCCACCTGACATCGGTACATGTACGATCCCAGCTGACAAGAGAATGCTGACAACTAGGATACTAGGGCGGAAATTCGATTATAACGTTTCTTGCCTTGAAATCAACAATTCACTTTTCTGGCATAGTCACATTGATATACCATGCATTCTTTTGGGTCTGTTGTAAAAGCATCTTATTGAAATTGTGTACAATGCCTCCTCGTGATACTCAGCAGAGCATCGCAAGCATTGTTGACTTTATCGTAACAGCCTCGACGCTTTTCGATGAGTGCTTTAAAAACATGTTTCACAACATCGACCCTTGTAAATGGCTAGTCCTTTTAAAACTACGAACGTTGCGCGGAGTGATAAACGCACGGATCTCATGGTTTTTATTAATGTAACCGCCGTCTATAACCGTGGGGGATAACAGCATTGTTGATCAGAGCCACTGTGTTGATCTCTGTTTACATTACGCGTGGTCGATAAATGTTCAGTAGCCTGACAATGAGATGACTCATTTCCCTCTTATTTGCCACTGAGTATGTGTACATTTATTCCACTAATTAAACATCAATATGATTTCAACCATATATGACCGGCTGAACACATACTTTGTGTCAATATGCAGATTCGAGAGCAAAGAAACTTAGATTTTGTATTTGTGTTGTGGTAATATGAACTGGCGATTTTCCATTAGCAAATATTCTCCAAAGAACCAAGGCAGCTTCATTATATATTATGATGCGGGAATGATTGTACCAATTCCAAATGTGTTGCTGAGTATTTGATGATAACATCACAGCTTTGCCATGTTTGAAGCCATCGAACCCAATATCAATTGTATGATGTAAGATTCGTCCATAGTAATGTTTTCGGTCCGATAATGAAGGGTCACAGAAAGTTCTGCGTACAGAGGAATCCATATATATATATATATATATATATATATATATATATATATATATATATATATATATATGCACGAATATAAATATATGCATATACAAATATATATATATATATAGATAATATAGAAATATATAGATAGATATATATATATATATATATATTTATGTATCTCTAGAGATTTATACATAATATATATATATATAAATATATATAGAAGAGAGAGAGAAAGAATATATCTATATATTATCTCTATATATATCTATATATATCTCTATCTAGATATATATTTATTCATATATATCTATATTTATTTTTATATATATCTCTTTATAGAAAGATATATATCTTTACTCCCTCTATATATATATATATAAATATATATATATATATTATATATACTACTATATATATATATATCTATATATATTTGTATATGCATATATTTATATTCGTGCATATATATATATATATATATATATATATATATATATATCATCTATAACTATATCTATATATGTGCATCTGTATTTAAAGATATGGATATGTATTTGTATATGCGTATCTACATATATTTTTGTAAATATATATAGATATATATAAATGTATACATATTTGTGCATATATACATATATATTCATATATATACATATATTTATATGCATATTTATATATTTATATATATAGATATATATATATTAATAAATATATATATAAATATATATATATGTATATATATACATATATATATCTATATTCTTATATATTTATAAACATAAACATATGTTTATTTATTTATATATTTCGCTTGTTAGTCGCTGACACACTCGTAATATATGTGACATAATGTCGTTAATATATCGCACCAACTCGGATTTAATCTTCTTTAATTGATTGACTAAAGAGGGGATATTCATCTTCTTTTGGTTACATGTCAGGCATTCGATCAGACATGAGCGTCCATTATACCGCATCCCGTTCAACAACACAATTGATTAGAAACGTGGGATTGTATTGTTAACTTGACGTGACTGAATGTTCTTTGGTGCACTAGTTATCCGTCGATGTTATACGTGTAGGATTTGAAGGAAAGGAGTTGATCGAAATCAGCTCAACATCACAACGACGATAAAACATGTGCCGCTAACGCCAGGTCCAACAAAACTCTTATGCTTAACTAGATAAGCTCGGTTGTTATGTTACGTACGTCATAGAGTCCCTGATAAATATCGAGGCATATGATTAATCACATTAGATGACGCGGAGGAGGCAAGAAAGTGCTCGAGCCGACCCAATTCTGTCTTAAAGACATCTGCACCGACTTATGTGTAGAGCTTAATAGGCTCTTGTCCCTTATTCGACGCAATTCCTCCGAGGAATATATAATCGTATGCAAACATGAATACTGATAGCAGCTGTCCACTTGATCATATAAGACCGCTTTGATGTTGGAAAATTTATGTTATTTACGCACATCCTTCTTCGAGTCAAAGGGCTTTTGTGAATATTTAGAATCTCTATTAGTCTGCAAATTAAGTTTTTAATGCGACCCAAAAAACACAAATTTCCAAAGAAAAAGACAAATTTTTTGGAGTTCATTGGAATATCGATTGCAAAATGTTACAGTGTAATGTGTTTCCGGTATTATCAAAGATCGTATAGCTACGCTACGAGGACTCACTCCGATTGGCTGTTTGTTGATCATGAAAATGAGTAAGCCACGTGCCGGTCATCCGAAGTCGCTCCCATGAAATAAACAGGAGTATATAGGACTGCAGATACAATATATCGGGGATCGGCGTCATTTAAGTCTTCCGCTTAGTAGACGCGACCACGCCCACTAATTAATCAAACAATTCAATGCGTTTAATGAGATGCTTTGCCAACGCACCACGCTGCCCACTCGGTGGCATGATCATTTACTTTAACTCTACCTTATTAGTAGTCAATCGTTTGTGACTACTAGAAAGGGCGCCTATCAGCCCTACTGCTTGGTCACCCATTACAAAGTGGTTTCGGGCGACCATCATTACAATTAATTGTAAAAAGTACCTAAAGTAAGACATTAGATCTTTAGCTGCACCTATCTTGCGTTTATAACAAATGAGTAAGCACAATATGCTAATTTTACTCCATGAACAATGGCGTAATATTTCCTTGCATATGTCCAGGTTTGGACATCCGATTCACATTATACAATCTGGAATCATGAGCGTAATGTGAGTAGGGTCAACTCGACGGTTATATGCTTTCCGTGCATATCACTATATTTTAAAAACATCCACTAAGTGATATATGATTTCGTCGGTATAAAACGATGCAGATATTGCAGGTTCATCCACAGAGAGAGTAATCAACGGGTTTTGAAATCAGATGTCGAACTGATGGATATCTCTTCAATCTTCAACGTCTCAAAGCTAAAACAAAGGTCAACATCGCTAAAGTAAGAAACTTCCTGCTTGCCGATGACTGTGCCCTTGCTGCACCAAATGAGAATGCAATGCAACATTGCATGGACAGTTTTGCAACATCCTGTGACAATTTTGGTCTAACCATTAGTACAAAAAAGACTGAAGTGCTTTACCAACCCGCACCAGGAAAAATATGTTCTGCACCAGAAATAAATGTAAATAACCAAATGCTATCAAACACTGCTAAATTCACATACTTTGGCAGCACACTCTCTAACACAATCCATGTAGATGACGAAGTGCTCTCCAGGATATCCAAGGCTAGCCAAGCTTTTGGCAGACTTAGACACTCAGTATGGAATAGGAAAGGACTCTCCCTAGAAACCAAACTCCAGGTCTATCGGGCTTACCTCTCTCCTTTATGGTGCCGAGTCTTGGACTGTTTACCAACGCCATGCCAGGAAGATTAACCGTCTTCACCTTACTTGCCTGAGAAAACTCTTAAACATCAAATGGCAAGATATGATTCCTGACTGAAGTACTTGCCAGAGCCAAAATGCAAAGCATCCTTGCAATGCTCAAGAGGATCCAACTCCGCTGGGCTGGCCATGTCCTCAGAATGTCGGACGAAAGAATACCAAAACAGCTCTTATATGGCGAACTCACCACTGGAAAAAGATCTACTGGTGGCCAGAAGAAAGGGTTCAAAGACTCCCTAAAGGCGTCTTTAAAGGATTGTAACATCAACCACACAAGCTGGGAGACAATAGCTCAGGACAGACAAGTATGGCGTTCCAAAACCATTAAAGGAGCTGAGGCATATGAGGCTGACCGAATCGTGTCTGCAGTTGCAAAAAAGGGAAGCCAGGAAATCAAGACATGCAGCGATCCCCAGCCTCAATGCCAACACAGGAT
>CM067357.1:20158611-20222204 GCA_034190875.2 Urechis unicinctus
TTGGATAATATCACACTAAGTTAAGCAAACCAAGGGGAAACAATCACTCATGGTTTACCATCATTTATCAGAAGGGGTAATTAAGTAGTTGAACAGTATAGCTATATGAACGCGCATTGTAACACCCACGACAAAATAGATGACGTGACACATGCATTGTACACTGTTGCAATGTGGGTGAAATTTTTCATGCGAGAATTTGCATTTTGTCCATTGATATATTTGATAGCTGTCTTATACTAAACCATTTGCTTGCTAGACACTCAACACTGACAAACATCAATCATCGCGTGTGATAAAATGGATAAATCGTACAAAAGTATAGTATTTGATGAAATCGCGAAGAATAAGTCGTTGTATCTTACCGCATATTTTCCATATCAAGTGCATTAGCGACATCGGTAGACCCAGAGCCGTCAATTATTTTAAACATGCACCATCATTTGATCTTTTTATTTTTTTATCTATAATGTATGTTGGTCGATTCATGCTATGTAATCTAAAGGTCAGTATTACGATCAGTTAAGCCGTCGATATTTCGTGCGCAAATATAAAGGAGGGAAGTCATCATTAGCGACCGAACCATAACGATATGAGGGGCAGAACAACGCAATACCAATCAATCCTGATAGTATCAAGGAAAATAACAGTGAGTAAAATCATTTCCCGACATTGTTGTTGTTCGACTTATCCTGGATAGTTGTGGCATGGTTGTATCTATAGATACAAAAAAAAAAGGTTTGTAATAGATAGGTATGACACCAAAATATAATGCACTCTGTAGACACGCAGATACAGCATAAACATTCACGATCTTTTACTGGCATCTAAAGTGGTAATTGTTGACAGAGATGGACTAACCGTTAGTTTGTAGTTTTCATGGCAAGACACGTTTTACGGACTGATATGTACGATGTGAAAAACAAAATCCCTATCTAATTCCCTTTTCTTATCGTGCGAGGGTGTGTGCCGACCATGAGAAATTCATAGAAACATGAGGTATGCACTATTATATGCACTAGTAGTTGATTAATATCTTCATATGTACTCACAGTAACGGACCACCTTTCCGCTACAGTCTCATAAACTTTGCGAAGTTATGATAAAAGCTGCCGACATCCTTGACAAACTGTAAAACGTGGATTACTCAGCTGTCCAGCTCTGACCTTGATTAATGCCCAAACAATTAAGACAGTGAGCCGCAGCCCTGTCTGAATCGTGGTAGGTAACAGACCTGGTGCTTCACAGTCTTTTTCGTCCTCCACGTGCGTTAAATCATATGAGTTACTCTCAAAGTATTATATTATTCGCCAGGGATCCATTATCACGAGTTATGGAATATATGAACCAATTAGTTGTGTCGGCAGGATCTGATATTATTGACTGGCTAGCACTGTGATTTATTACTGCAGTAAAGACCGATATCTCGTCTCAAAAACAGAAGAGCAACTAACCAGATAGTTAATATCGTGATGTAGCAAATGCTGTATAGAGGCAATTATCTTTGACCCCAAATACCTTGGCTAAACATAACTTTATGCGTTTGCTTATATATACAATTTCCAGGACTATTTCGTCATAGCAATTAAATCAAACATTTGCAGATATATTGGCTCATTAATCAAGCGGTTCGGATTAACAGAAGAATCAATAGTGAAAGGTCAAAGACCTCTCATCCTTAATTTTCTCTGATATGTGTTGTGCCACACAACATAGCTGTTAATGTCCCCCTTTTAACGTAATATTGGTACAGGTACCAGCATCCCTGGTCGAACAGGCAGATTAACAGGAATATGTAGCAAGGTTAACGCCTACTTGATTCCCATTTACGGCAAGTAGCAAGAAAATAAGGTTTGTGCAGCCATTAATGAAATGGGCAGTTTTATTCAATTGTACGTAGATGGATCCGCCTCGCGTTTAAACATATATCATTACCCTGAGTATCACTTATCTATGGGTAACACCTGCCTTATATAGGGACGCACAGGGTACTTACAGCAGTTCCTTGCAATGTCACCGCTACTCAAAGAGCAGCTGCGATATAATCTTTGACAAAGTACCGGGTACTATATGCCTATAACATTGTTAGTAGCATAAGGTAACTAAATAAACAGATATATCACTTCTGCCATTTGTAAGCAGCATACAGATATCAATGACATGTCGCATGAGATTCATTCGACTCATGTTCCAAATGATACATAATGTAGTTTACAACACGTCGTATAAAGCTGAGCAATTAACTTTTGCTTAACTTATGCAGACGGTAATAGCAAGGAAGACGACAACTGTTAGTATTGAATGGGCGATAACTATAGCTCGTTACGTTGCCGTACATTATGCCTCAGTGTGTCGAGTTCGGTTTATTCTTGAATCGTTGCCTTATATATTAATCCGAAATGATGCATGTGACAATGATTGCACCATTTACCGGGACATTACGTTTGTTATCAAATGATCATTATCAAAGCGTAGTGTTGAGCGCCGATATTATATACAACGCAAATCCAGCCACTGTCAACATTGAGAGGATGTCACATTGGACAGATCACCAAACGGGTCACAGCTTTGTCCTGGCTAGTCATACACTACCACCTATGAATACTCCACGGGAACCGTCACAGAAGAGCGTAAAGGCCCCTGACACAGACGGTGATCATACTGTCTGTCCGGGAATGATATTAATCGTATGCCTCACAAAGATGCAGCTAAGGCTCTCTATTCTGTCTAGGAAAATTCACAGCATCCCAACCTAGCAGAGATACAAGGAATATCTTTGCTAAACAAAATGAATATCCTCCCCGGTGCGGGCAGGGATATTCGGTTTTGGTCCGCATAATGTTCACGCAATAACGCGTATGTAAAAATCAGTCTATCAATGCGATATTCTTTATAATGTTGCGCCCTTTGTTTCTCGGTTAAATGTGTCTGAATATACATAGAGCCAAACACATATTCTACTTATTTAAACCTATTGTAACACTGTTTGGTTAAGGCGCAAGTTACAATGCGCCTTGTGAACGTAAACAAAGTTATTACGGCATGTGACAGCTCTCTCTAACAGGCCACTAGTCTGCTTTATGCGACATATTCTGATATCACCTAGCAGCACAATGATGGTTTATTAGCCTATCACTGAAACTGGCTCGTTGTCACAGAGTGATATGGCAAAAAAGCCATACAGCATCACTTCACTTACAATGACATATTTTACGAATGTAGAAATGAGTGCTGCTTCTTTTATTGGCAGCAATATAACAGGATTTCGGTTCCGATGTAGCGCTGTTTCTTTTTAGCTGTGACTATTTTCACATGTTAAGCACCCAATAAAGAAGAATCATTCTGGATGAAGCACGAGGTCAGGGATCAGCCATTCACTTACTGTTTAATATATCCAGCCTTTCCAATTCCATCCATTGATGGACAAAGACATTCGACGGCAATATTGAATTCCGAGCGTATACGTTGTCTTCAGTTTCTATTCATTTTTGTTCGTTTTTTTTATTTGTTGTCTACATTTTCGAAGATCGACAATGAGCAGCCATTCAATATGTAAAAGCAAGGCTACGTGCTTATTTTTTGTATTCATGAAACTATGGCGAAGATCGTTTATTTGTGCGCAAGCAAACACAGTATTAGTATAGTTGCTGTCAGATAATACACCATGGACAATAGCTCTGACTAAAAAATCACTGCTGTGTGTTTTGCAAGATTGCCTGAGAACAAGAACGTAGGATTTATTGCTTCACAATATCTTATCTGAGTACATCTGCCGCGTTGGTTTGGAACCTGAATTAATCAATGGAGGAAAGGGTTTCTAACAGCAAACAATTTGCTATGCAATGATGAAAGGTGACGGTAGAAAATAAATGAAGCTGAATATAGAGAAATATAATCAATCGGCGACGCAAATAACTACCATAAGGTTGGATTATATTCGAATCCCCTTGCCATTTTCAGGTTAGCATTAGATCGTGATATTTCCTAGCCCGTCGCATCGTCGACGCATTAAGCACTAATTGTGTCAAACAATACACCGTTTTTCTCTCACTAATTGAGGCCATAAGGTCGTTACAGAGAACTAATGTGAGGCTGAAATATCTTTTCCAAATCCGTTAAACATGAATTCAAAGCAAGTGAAATCGCTTAGGCTACTTATGAGACAGACAGATATCATTGCAAATAGAAGTACGTTTACACACACTAAATGCACTAGCGTTGAGCAGAAACAATGTTTCATTCATACACGATTGTGGCGTAATACTACATTGTGCGATATTAATAAGCATTAAATCGGCCATCAAAGCAAACATGTGGTCGTGGATAAAAATAATGTCTTGATAGAATGCATAATATATTGATAGAATGCATGAACTATCGGACTGAATTGGGGGTAATAAATAAAAGCAGCGTAGCCAGGTGAATCTACTACAATCATTGCTTCCACTTTCTTTCGATTTCATTTACGCTTTTACTTACAGCAGCTACGCAACAACGGCGCAAGTTGATTTTATTATTAAAAGAACTCAATAATCTTGTAAATCAACAACTTCCGATCAACTACCGGAAGATCAAGAGCACGTGAATGCTTTACGAATCACATGCGTGAATGCTTTACGAAAGGATGTGATTTGGTCCACTATATGCAAGGTAACATACAGCATTTAACATGCTACTTATAACTCTGGTGTAGAGAGTAGGACATGCCAGTTGGGGAATGTTCGGCAACAAATAATAATATTACTTACATGACGTGTGAATACAATATGAGCTAGTACTCTTCAGACTCTTGACCAGTATGTTACCAATGAAATCAATGTGATCCTGATCATTTATATCTTAAACGAAATCCTCGAATACACTTACAACATATACAGCGTTGCTTCTATTCAAATAAAATTGATCACGATATGGACAAACCTTGCTTGTCTTACTGTTAAAATTGTCACTACTAGCTTACCAATTGCCTTTTGTACCTCGACGTTTCGTCCAAGGGAACAAATTATCTGTTCTGTTTGTTATACAATAGTTTTTCAGCCATCTTCTGCCACAAAACTCATAAGAATGTACATTTAGCCAATGTCACATAACAAGACAGACTTGGGATAACTCCAGTAACGCTAGCATAGTTATCATGTGAGGTCGTCACGCAGTGAAAAAAAATAAAAGAATTATCGGAAGTCCGTTTGGAAATTGCATATATGTTTTGGGGGAAAGAGCCAATTTCTTCGCAGCTTATACAGTGAGTTCTGCTATTAACTAACTTAACATTCCTTAACATCCCTTTCCCTTGGACTAGCATCCAATAAAGTCAATTGATAATATATTTCGCCTTGCTATATTGTCACGACTACAGAACAACAGTCACTTTACCTGTGCAAGGAACGATACAGCTGTAGCGATAACCTGTAACGTAAATACGTGATCTTGTTGTTGCCTGTATCAGCTACATTGTTTGAGCATTTAATTTATATCTGTCATGTTCATCAGAGCATTGTGACTGCCAAGAGAATATATAATGTGTGCTATCGGTCCAATATGACTCAAGATGATTTTCGGACAGAGCTACCCCATGCTCGAGTGCTAGTTCATCCTCTTTTGGATATTTATGTCACTTATAACCATCCTGGCACTTACTCATTCAATCTCCATTTGATGCAGCGCCAAAAGTCATGCCTAACTGAACTGTTATCGTCTTTACCAAAACACTCGCAAGGCTTGACAAGCAATTCTATACTACTCTGTATAGAACTTGATTGCTAAATACGTTTCGCGGCATTGTGACAGTCATTTGCGTGACATGACTAATTTTGTTCTTTATTATTACGTGCGCTTCAGTGTTGTTACCTTTTTTGCGAATACAAATGTCACTCCGCTAAACGTCAATGTAATAACGGAGATAGCTGGGGTTGATATTATGTAGGCGGCATCTGTGTTTCCAAACTGTGGCATCACAGTGCTGTATGCTACCATCATGCTGCATAACATGATCGACTTAACCATGCTGTCCGAGCCGACGTCGACTAAAAAGATACCTCAAGTACGTTTTCAATAGGTATTGAAGTGGGCATGGCTAGTTAACCCGCTTTATTGACATTAAATATATGGCACATAAAGTATGAGTCCTAGGGGGGTCTATGGGGACAACCGTGAAACGCTTTGGGCATTCCCGTAAACACTACCATAACGATATGTGCTCATTTCTATCACGCAATATTCATCGGATATATAGTAGTTGATATTTGTGACCATAGTTCCTAGCCAAAATGAAGAGCCTATGTTTTACCTAAATGTCACTGGAGTCTTTCGAGAAGGATTATGTACTTTCTATTCAATAGTCTACTCAATACCGTCCTCTAAATTGCCACCTTATTTTATTCTATCTATCAACTAATATGTAACCTGACCTATAAATGCGTCCCATTAAATTTTTAATTGATATGCTGATATGGCTTTGTTGATTAGCCTATCCGAAGTTTCCGCAACTAGTCTACGCCTTTGTTGGCAGCCACCCTATCACATGAGGGCATCTTTTCTGCCCACAAATATAAGACAGACATGCAAATTCTTGCCTGAATCAAGTTTTACTTAGAAAGAAGCGACAAGCGGTAGGTAACGTAATAAGGGTAACACAGCGCCTTTGGAAGCAAGAAAAATAATATTAAAAAGGTGCCAGGAAAGCTAGTATGCGCTGATGAGAATAAAAACACATGCTTAGTTTGGAACGACATGTGGCAAGCACAAACAAAAAACATAGCTAGTGGTATTCATGGAGACAACACTAAGCATTAGGTGTTTAGGGCAATAAAGGCAGTCTTAGTGGATACAGCTTGTTGTTGAGGCGAATGTTATTTGTGTATATTTCTGTGACACAATAGCAACAAACTCTAAGTATTCTTTAGGTTGTTATATTTGTGGCTATACAATATGTGGATGTTGGCAATACGCAATTTCGGTTTCATCACTTTAAATAAAGATTGGTATGGGAAGAATATTATTGTTTGGCGTTCAGAAGTACCATCTTGGCGGTGTACATATAGCCCTCATTACAGGCACTTTGGAAACCCGTGCAGGCTTACCTGATAGAAAACAGATCAAGTAGTTTGGTGTTTGTTTAGCTTGCAACTTCACGGTGGCCACTGTGACGTCTGTTCGGGCGTCTTTATGTTTATATGTCAATTATTCATTCTACTTAAACGTTCGACGTTTCCCACCTCGCATTTGCCACCGCATTAGCTTATTTCCGTGTGTTGTTACTCGATGCGTGGGTAATGACATGGAAACGGGTTGTATTGAGTCTGGCTTGTTAGCATCGCAAAATTCTGCGTCGATGATCATCTAGCGAGCTTATAAACTCAAATCGTTTTGCAAGTGAAAATATTGCACAGTTATATAAATATGAGCGTTATAAGTGGCAATTGAAAGGCAAATGTCAATCAGCTGTTCAATTTGTCCACAAATAAAATTGGATTGCAGTGCTCCGCAGACCGAGAGGTATTATTATGTACAGACCCAGCGCTATCACTAATAAATGTGGTCATAAATAATTGCTCTTTTATAATTGACACGATAGTTACTAACCTTCGATTTCGCAATGAGGCCAACGAATATTTCATATTCAATTAATAATGTAGCTCCTATTGTTAAATTACAGAAAAAAAATAGCTGTCCACTTTGCATGTGTAAGATGGCAAATAGTTGTGAAACGAATGAGAACTGATTGATTCGATACCTGCTGCAATCGTCAGGGTTTGCGGCATACAAACATACTGTCTCCTAACGTGGTTTACTACTAAAAACGAACATAGTCTTTAATCATTTCGTGACACTCATGTCGTGACGATCATATCGTAGCATCTTAATTGGCACCATGCCATTACCAAAATAGCAAAGTGCACGGCCAGCAGCTTAGTTATGCCTCTCGCTTGTGTGCAGTGCTAATCCCATAATGTCCATGCACTATTAGGCGGCTAGTTGTAGAACCGCTGTTAATTATATGCAGAACGACATTGATTAAACAGCAACTCTGTTAACAATCTATGTAGTAATTCGATGGGAATGGTATTCACATTGAAATGCTGGTGTTTATACGCCACAGTCTGAAATGCAGCAGTGATAATGGCACTACGCTGCTATCAGACTGCTTAACAATTTTGAGGAAATACAATACATGTTTAAGGGCAAATACATGACATGACATTGATTCAACAGCCGAAACGAATTCCTTTTGTCTTATATTCACTTTTTCTAGATCAAATACCAGCCACTATAATAAACAACCGAAACGGAATGCTACATAAGCAAGCCATTCTAGGAATGTAATACAAAAGGCGTATAGATGTTTGTAAGTAACAAACTGATCAATACTTGATTATATAGCCCACAGGCCTCCAGTAGCAGTTTTGAACAAAATCAGTAATTGCAAAATACATATTATTTCTTAGTTTCATGATTCTTTTTGATGCAATTAATTTTATGGCAAATTTTGCCCCTGTTTGGTTGATTGTTAGGCAAGTTTTAAGTTCATAAATGATGATTTAATATTGAAGCAAGTCAGTAACTATGACCGTGTACAAAATGTAGACTTGCACACCATGACCGAACAAAAATCATAAACGTGGTAAACCCGTATGCCACAAGATGTTATTGGTTAGCATATATTCCTATCGTCCAGTGAAGTGTCGAAACCTACTTTGCTTATCTGCACCCGTTCCTCTATAAACGGCCAAAAATGAAAAGCATTCATCAGTACGCATTAGGAATTAAGCGACATTGACCCAATCACGCCATCCGTATATTCACGTCTTGGGGGGAAACAACGTTTTGTTCTTTGCAGCCTGTAATAACATAACGGAGCCGGGAGAATTGCTTTGCCGTTGTTGTCATTACATACTAACGTCTTGAATGGACAAATGCAACACAGTCACCCATTTTATTGTCTGCACGGAAATAATGTGCTTCGCGTAGCAAGCTTAACAAAGGTACACAAATCTACTCCTTCCCCTCATCTCTTCCTTTCTGCGTTTTAGTAATTGTGTGCAATTATTCATCATCGACGATTTCAACCCGGTCCAAAAGCTATAGGAGGATGCAACATCATCAGCTGGCCTGCGAGTAGCTGGTTGCCTGGTCATATGTGAAAATATGTATGCGGCGTGTTAATCATACACACCATGGCATAAAACCAACAATTCCCTGATTATTGAAATAGTTATTAAGTCCATGACTGATGTTAGTAATTTGTGTATTCATGGCTGTACGTTTTACGGTTACACACTTTAGA
Organism: Urechis unicinctus; assembly: GCA_034190875.2. Taxonomy (NCBI): domain Eukaryota; kingdom Metazoa; phylum Annelida; class Polychaeta; order Xenopneusta; family Urechidae; genus Urechis; species Urechis unicinctus. Next base: position 20,167,895 of record CM067357.1, read on the forward strand.
AGCAATGATGTATCATAAATGTCATGCATTACGACCTTCCCCTCGAAGGAATCCAGATTTACACAGACGCAAGATAAAAAGTGCAAGCTAAGGGAATGCGTGCTGATGATACTTCAAACGAAGATAAACCACCGTAGATAATCCGGGTATTAACAAACCTGCATCGTTAAAGTATTCAAATCGTATCATTTGTGCTGTTTGTTGTGACTAACTATCGGCAGGCTCCCATGGACTGAGCGACACATTAAACACTGGCGAACGTACAGTAATGCATATATTGTAATGTATGTTGCTGAATCGAGAGAAACCACACCCTTGCCTAAGCATATAGAAAGACGGTCCATTTCCACCGCACCAGCAATACCTTGAAACTGTCTTTGTGTTGTAGCACAATGTTTGGAAAGGTTAAGATTAATTTCGCAAACGAGTTCCCAGTAGACGTATATTGCATCGTCATTAACGTATACGTAAGCCATACTTGTCAGGTGGCTGATATCATCAAGGCAAACATCAACTTGTTGATTAAACTCAGTGTCTTGTTTCCGTTAAATACAACATCTGGCTAATAAAACCGCGGCAAGCAATCATGAATAACGACCCCTGGCACCGCTAAAATCCAATTGAGTCCCCGCCGAGGGCATTCTGTTAATATAGCCTCCAACGATTCAGTCCAAACGATTTTCATTAAACTCAGACACCACTTAAATAGAGCGCATGGAGCCTATTTGCGCTTTATTCTCAGACAACATAAATATTACTACACATAATAATATATATAATTCTACCGATATAGGCAATTGCTTGGGCTGCCCGTGGTGTCAAATATGCGGACTTTATATCATCTTAGTTATTACAAATTTTTGTGAAGTTTGTAAATCCAAGCCGCGGGCAACTTGCGCCTGCGTTAGCGATATTTTGTCAGTCGGTGTGCTGAATGTTTCATTGTCACATGAGACATATCGTTGTCACACTCTTACAAGATCATGCCCTGTCATGTATTTCAAACTAGATTGGTCGACAACAGGCGAATATATTTTGTTCGAAAATATATAAACGATTTAAATCAATAATAATTCTAACGATGATTATCGAAAAAAAAACAGTATTTACTGCCTTTTGTAGTTTACATGAGTCAATCCGTTAGATACATTCTACCATTATGAAATGTGCAAAAAGAGCGCTAAACAATTCGAGCTGGTCAGTCTTTACCGGCCCCAATGACACAACCTTCAAGTTTTCTGATGTGTTGATTCGACGAAGCCATTGAGGGAGCAATCATTTGATGCTAATGTAGATCTTGACATCACTATCTATAATGACATAACCCAAAAGATTTCCAAATATGATGGCAAACAGATGTACATTATTCCTTGCAGTCCAAATAGCATTGCAACATTATATACATTTCACGGCTTCTTGGTGCTATTCTTTGAATCAATCCACCGATAATATGTACTAGTTAACGATCATAAACCACGTTACATAATACCCGACGTGTTCACTGTTGGGGTTAACCATGCAATATGCACAGATTCTTGAATATAATAATCAACATACATTTTATATGCAGTGAACTTTGGTTATCAATTCGACCCTTTTGACCAAATATATATTACAAACCGTACATAACACTGTCGTACCATAAATATTGCGATTGTTATTGTATAGCTTGAATGTCTTGTCTCATCCATAAGACGGTGCAGCAAGCACTGAATCCATCAGTTCGTTTAGTAGTTGTGTTCTAATCAATGTACAATTTATTGTACTTCATTTCGTAACAGCTGGCTATGAAAGGCACAGATTAGCATAATTGAAGATGAAACATGACAATGAGCTTCACACTAGATTATCTAATGAGTGCCGCACCTCACCTCGCCCACCTACATATGCATTGTTTTCATAGGTTATGTAAGGAAGCGTTTAAGCTTCAGCTGATATCCCGTGCGATTATCAAAAGGGTTATTGCAGTTAAAATGCTGCTAAAATCTTAACTACTAATTTTAGAATAGACAATATTGTATCACCGAAACAGTATGTCAGACGTTCGAGGATCACTTAACTCATAATAACGCAATCTATTTGTGCTAAATTGGTCACCCAATGACAGAATACCTCATTTTAATTATTCATTTGTGACAAAGTGCCCATCACATAGAGTAGAAGAATAATCAAGTCCCCCGACAAAATATAAAACCTCATGTCATAGTACATTTTCCTTTCACCTGAATATTTGACATCACATTCTTCAAGGGAGAAGATACTATATTCTTGCATTACAAAATTCATTATATCTCGGTTATGTATGGTGAATCGTATTGAATAACCATATTGCTTCAGTTTAAACTACATGAACAAGAATGAAACTGCAAAGTTAGTTCGTGCTTGAAGAATATTCGACAAGCGCCAATGAGCCTCGCATAAAAGAGGTGGAATGTATCAAACTTGGAGAATGCTTTAAAACAAATCATCCTATCAGGATACCTGGACAACTAGCGCAATAATTGCACTTCCATCCACTTAAACAGAACCGTGACTGAACACCTGTCCATTTTGTCCTTGTTAAAACAGTACAAGTGACCGGGCTGCATGTGACGAAATTGTCGAGTATATCATCGAGTGTCTCATTATAGGTTATTCTTCTTCATAAATTGGATGGCATTTATGTTGTGACATTCTGTCATGAAGAACTGCGAGCGTCGTCAAATACATCATCATCCTATTCACGCGAGCGACAATCTGCTCGTTATGAAAGACTTATTACCAGACGAAATAGGTTTCGTTACCCGGTCAAATTAGGCTTCACACATTTTAATGTGGTCATGGATTTAGTTGCTTAGCAAAAAAGCACGACTTATAATACCCACAGATAAACGGAAATTTGGTGGCATTATCGACAATATTGTGATGCTCTTAGAAAGTAAATAATTCAGAGGCATAGTCAATCGATTATTTTCCTCGCATAACGGGCGCTCTGGTTACTGATGAGTAAAGCTTTAAAGTGCGACACTGGCGCGCTTTCCAGAGCATTAGACGCTATTGTTATTATCAAATTTAACCAATGCGTGTAAGATTACTTTGGGGGAACATAAAGAAACTTGGATTATACACCTATCACATATATAAAAAGGTATAATGTTGCTGTGGGAAGGACTGTTTTCCAAACGTTGCGCAGCAAATGCCGCAGCCCGAACGCATTAACCTGCTCCATGTCATTCGGTCCGAAAAGTGAATTGGTATAATTAACAGCCGATATCTCCCGAATAATGCTTTTTTCCGTGACTGCACTGCACTCTTTTGTGAACTTCTGGATGTTGCACAAACTGAGTCAGCGAACCTGTGGATGTATATTGGTCTGCAACGATCATTACTTCTGTGCAAGCAAGGGGTCATTTATGCGAGTGGGGCCTGTCGGCTGCAGTCCCTGTTCTGATTCTTTAGAGCTGTCCAACGTGATTCTCGTCGTATGATATCTGAATAACCTCAAAATCATTGGTTCCATTAATAACTGAGCTCACACTCCATGCTGACTGATCAACTTCCATGGATTAACCACCGACTGTGGCATTTTATCCAAGATTGTATGATACTGAACCTCACCTCAGCGTCGTTACAGTTGAGTGAACTTTATTCCCTTTTATCCACTGACGGCCTCAGAATAACTCAGTCGATATACTGACGCAACGGAGTAGTAGAAATTGGTGAAATCCTACGTTTCTATCCTCAATAATTATGGCTGACGGGGACGTAAGTGACATCACAACGCACGTGTTTCAGCGAACTAACCATACATCCATATCATATCACTAACTAAAATACCTCAGGTGCTTTTATGAGACCATTGCTTATTCTTCTGTTACGTGATTCTGTATGTGCACAACGGACCGGTGTACATCTAGTGTGTATCTATGGTGCTGGGGGTCGAAAAAAGTCATCTGGAAGTTTCACCAATCACTAAAATATGTTTAAAAAAAAGCTTCCCCATGAATCAAGTATTACTCCGTACAAAAAGCTGCTAACACTGTATGCATGTGCGGTCGTCACGCAATGGCATAAAAAAGGCTGACGGCAGCCCGTTTGTAAATAGCATATGTGTTTTTGTGGTGCGGGCTAACTTCTTCACAGCTCATACAGTGAGCATTCACGTCCTCTTGCTATTATCATATCATTAACTAAACACCTCTTTCTATAGTCTAGAATCCATTAATGTCCGTTGATAACATATTTTCGCATTGTTGCATTGTCATGATTACAGAACAACAATTGCATTGTCTGTGTGAGGATAGGTATAGATAACATGCAATGCACATGCGTGAGTTTGCTGTTGTCCGTATCAGCTTTTGTGACGGCCAAGAAAAGTATCATGTGTGCTATCCGTCCAATATGACTCAAGATGATTTTTCAGATAGAATTACACACTGCTCCAGTGCTATTTCGTCCTCCTTTGGATATTTATTTCAATTATGACCATCCTTGCATTTACCCATTTCATCTCTATTTGTTATGGAGCCATAGGTCAGCGCCTAACTGCGTTCTAATCGTTCTGTACCAAAACACTCGCAGGGCTGGAAAAGCAATTCTTAAATACTCATTATTGCCGAAAACATTTCGCAGCATTGTGATAATCATTCGTGCTTTAAGACCCGCTTATGCTACCATGACTATATATGTTCATTTTTGTCTCATTTTATCTCTCATTATTTACCGTATATACAATAGTTGATATGTGCCACCATAGTTATCATATGATGACATCTTTTCTGCCCATGCTCAGTTTAGAAAACGTGACAAGCACAAACAAAAACATAGCTGGTGGTATTCATGGAAACCAGACTAAGTAAAAGGTGTCCAGTGCAATAAAGGCCGTCTAAGTGGAGACCGTTGGGTGGTGAGCTTAATGTAATTTGTGCATATTTCCCTGACACAATAGCTACAAACTCTACGCCTTTGTTAGGTTATCGTCACGGTCATAATATATGTAGATGTTCGCAATACGATTTCCTGTTTTGTTTCTTAAAGTTAACATTGGTATGGGTAAGGTGTTATTCGAACGTGCCATCTGTGCGAAGTACACTTAATCCAATCACCGTCTTTGTGTAAGCCATGCAAAGACTTAGTGTCTTATTAAGGTTTAAAACAAGTATACATAACTTAGGCAATACATCTGAATTTTTGGGGCAAATTAAATTGCTTCATTTTCTTCTACAGACCCCATTCCGGCGTATCTGATAGAAAACAGATCGTGTTGGTTCACGTTGTCCACTGGCACGTTTGTTGGGGCGTTTTGTTAAATGTCAATTATTCATCCTACTGAAAGGCTCGACGTTTTTCGTTCTAACTTTCATTTGCCATCACATTAGCCTATTTCCGTGTGTTGTCACTCGATAAGTGGGTAATGACATTGCGGCAGGTTGTATTAGGGCTGGCTTGTTAGCGTCGCAATTTACTATGTAAATGATTTTACAGCGAGCTAATATGCCCAGAAGAAAGTTTGCAGATGCAAATATAGCACATTATTTTATATAATTACATTATTATATGTGCCGCATATCAAGCACATTTTTGTGGATTATGGCTTATGTATTGCCGCTACTACTCCTTTCGTTAAGTGGCAGGTGGCTGATTTAAGGCCACTAGTGTCAGATACACCAGTCGATTGTAATGCCGTTTTCAATATCACGGTTTGTACATACCACCTTGTAAACTAGATGAGGAGTGAACATGCAGGTCCATTGACTACATGGTATCAACATTTCATGATGCTTGCTTTAAGGTCACATGATCACTTGTCGGATTGTAGTTTTATATTAATGCCTAAATGCGTACACAAATCGTAATACAATAGAAAGCGTTTTGCTACATGACCAATATATAGCAGGCATTCGGATATTTTTCGACTACTCACCTAGGAGCATCAGGGAATTAAGAAACGCCATTTAAGGGTTTAATATACGAAACTCAAATATGAAGATAATGAAGTCTAAGGTGAGACACGACGGAATAAAAGACAAATATTTGCTATCAGGTAGGTTGAAGGCCATGACTGGAATTCAAAGTATATGACAGAATCCAATGACTGTTGGCTCTGCTTACAACTGCAAACTTCAGTAGCTCGCTACAAACATGCACATATCTATTTGGTTGAGCAAATTCCCTTTCATGGCCTTTACTATATGACAGAAGCCAAAGACTGTTGGCTCAACTTACACCTGCAAACTTCATTAGCTGGTTACAAAGATGCACATATCTATTTGGCTGAGCAAATTCCCTTTCAAAGCCTTTACTTGGTATACCGACGGTCGATTTAACAGCGTTGGATGAAATCCGGAAGCAATTTCGAGCAACTAAACAAGAGACTTTAGCTATCACATAAGACACTTTATGTCACTTTGCAAGTTGTTTTAGTGCTGGATCCGGCCATGAAAATACAAAATCATCGATACCAACCAAGGTCATTATTATCCCATATTGCACGGTGGTATATTCACCCACCTAGCATGCATTGAACGTTTTGTCTGTACTCAAGGAAAGGTATCTTATTTACTGACGCGATTCTTACTGTTAATTGGAAAACGTTTCGTCCGGCCTCATTGATTTGACAGACGACGCAACTCTAACATCATAGAGAACATGGCAATTATTTCCCCTGAGCAGCAAACAAATCCTAAAAAACTGGCTTGTTGCACTTTTAGAAATGACACGATAGTTGCTCACCTTCGATTTCGCAAAGGGGCCAATGCATGTTTCATTTCCAATTAATAATGTGGCTCGTATCGTTCAATTACCGAGAAAACAAACACCTGTCCACTTAGATGTGTTTTGAAACAAATGGCAACTATGAATGGTTGCTAATGGATTCGATATCTGCTGCAATCGTCCTGAGAAACAAACCCATGGTTAAGTCTCAAGTTTTATTAACCATAAATACACATATTTGCCGTTGCGTTATGATGGCTGAAGTGAATCAAGCCATAAGGCGAACGACGAATGATAATTCAATCAGGCATTAGGAGGGAAAATATACTTTATTTCACTTAAATAAAACATTTTTAGTTGTGATGGCGGTTTTGGACATCAAGAGAGAAAATCAGACATACAACTGATCCAAACATGATATGTTTGCTTGTTTTACTCCATAGAAAAGTGTTAGAATATTTAATAGCATGCATTACGCTTGAGTTAAAAAACCGCAAACTTACGAAACTCTTCAATACTTCCATTGAATCATCCAGTGAATCATCCCATTGAATCATCCAGTGATTCAGCATCTGGTACCTGTTAAAGTTGTGTATGGGCCTTGACTGACTGCAATATCGGTAGGTAAGACCATTTACCATTTGGAAGCAGAAAGGTCTCACAGAAAATCACAGCCGTCAACATACATGTGGTACCCACTGACGAGTTTACATTGCAATGAAAAAAGATATAGCAGCACTTGACATACATCTTGAACTTAACATAGGACACTCAATTATACGCACAGCATTAAATTATGCAATCAAATATTATAGAAGTGAGGAAGACCACAACTCAGGCTCAGTGCATGGTGCTTGCCCGTCTTTTTATCCATATATCATACTGTGAAAGGTTCTAACGTTGACCAATCGGTTGTGCTCTCTTGACCGCAACAGATGTAATTTGTGCTAGTCGTTTATGCGCTTTGTTTACTGGCTCTTTACGGTGGCATCACCCTTAACAACCTTTAATGACACATCGATTCCTCTTTCTACAAGAGAGCCAACTGTGAAGCAACACTCATAGATCTGATTTAGCATATCATCAACCTTGACCCATTCACTGTTGGTCTTCTGTAAAGGTAATTATCGTGGCAACTCCAGGCTATGAATGTTGCGGTTTATTACCAAATCACTAGCTTTTATCAGAGATTTATGGTTGATCAATCTTGGAATGCAATAAAGCTTCCATTCAGCTTCTATGGGTGTTTCACGAAAGTATCCCATGGAAACTGGCGTAATTATCCGGAATTACGTTTTCTATTTAAAGTGTACATGACAATGGCATGAATTTCTGTTGACTCAAAATTTGCCTTCATCTCGACCTGACTAACATTGACAGCTTGCTCCGTGCTTTATGTTTGAGGCGAGAGTCGTACAAGCTAGCGAGCGTTCTCGACATGTACATTGAATGTAACATAGATGATCAATCACCATACCCAAATGAGTGGCCGAATCGACTATTCAGAAGACTTTAATGACGCCGGTCCCCGATATATTGTATCTGCAGTCCCACATGCTTTTGTTGTTTTCATACGAGCGTCTTCGAATTACTGCCACGTGGCTTACTCATTTTCATGATCACCAAACAGCTAATCGGAGTGAGGCCTCGTAGCGTAGCTATAAGATCTTTGATAATACCGGAAACACATTACACTGTAACATTTTGCAAACGATATTCCCAAGAAACTCCCAATATTTGTCATTTCTTTTGCAATTTGTGTTATTTGGGTCGCATTATAAACTTGATTTGCAGACCCAATAGAGATTCTAAATATTCACAAAAGCCCTTTGATACGATGGCCGATGTGCGTAAATAACATAAAAGTTCCAGCATTAAAGCGTTCTTTTATGACCAAGTGGACAGCTGCTATCAGTATTCATATTTTTATACGAATATATATTTCTCGGATGGAATTGCGTCGATTGAGGGACAAGAGCCTGTTAAGCTCTAAACATTATTTGGTGCAGATGTCATTAAGACGAAATTGATTCTGCTCGAGCACTTTCTGGCCTCCTCTGCGTCATCTATTGTGATTGATCACATGCCTCGATATTCATCCCGAACTCTATGTCGTACGCAACATAACAACCGAGCTTATCAAGTAAAGCACAAGAGTTTTGATGGGACCTGGCGTAAGCGGCACATTTTGCATCGTCGTTGGTGATGTTGAGCTGATATTGATCAACTCCTTTCCCATCTAGAAGACGTACAATATCGACGGATAACTTGTGCACTAAAGGACATTTAGTCACGTGCAAACCCACGTTTCTAATTAATTGTGTCATTAGAAGGGAAGCAGTATAATAGACTTCATGTCTGATCCAATTCACTACATGTAAACAAAAGAAGATGAATATCTCTCTTCAGTTGATGCAAATGATTAACGGCACTATATCGCATATTACATGTGTGTCAGCGACTTACAAGTGGGATATTTAAATAAATATATATATATATATTTAAATAAATATATATATATATATATATATATATATATATATATATATATATATATATATATATATATATATATATATATCTTTGTATACATATATATATATATATACAAAATGAATATGCATAAAAATGTATATATATATTTATATACATACATTAATGTATGTAGATATACATATACAAATACATATATATATCTTTATATATAGTCATACATATATAGATATAGATAGAGATAAAAAAATATGAAGACATACAAACACTAATATATATATATATATATATATATATATATATATATATATATATATATATATATATATATATATATATATAAAATATATAGATATTATATATATATATATATATATCTCTATATATGTATATATCTATATATATATATATATATATATATATATATATCTCTCTAGTATATATATCCAATATATATATCTATATATATATCTATAAAATATATATATATATATATATATATATCTCGATAGTATCTATATACCTCTCTATATATATATATCTATATATATATATATCTGTCTCTCTATATATATATATATATATATATCTATCTCTATATATATAGTAGATATATCTCTCATATATATATATATATATATATATATATATATATTCTATATATATATATATATATATCTCTATATATATATATATATATATATATATATATATATATATATATATATATATATATATATATATATATATATCTCTATATATATATATATATCTATATATCCATATATATATATATATATCGCAGCGCCTACATTCTTTTGGAAGTCTCCTACATCATAGAATTGAAATTCTATGCCTGAATAGTATGTATCGTTGGTGTTTCAAAACGCGTAACAAAAATGTGATGTTATTATCAAATAACTCAGCAGCACTTTTTAGATTGGTGCAAGCATTACTGCATTATAATATATAAGTACCTGCCTATTTAAGGTTTTGGGAGAATATTTGCTAATGGATATAATATTCATTTTACCACAATAAAAGTTAGAAATCATCGTTCCTTTGTTTCGAAACAAAATATTGACAAAAATTATGCGTAAAGCCGTATACACATTGAGCTTAGGTAAGTGGAAAATATACACTTAACCAATAGCAAATTTAAAGGGAATGCGCAAAGTCTTCTCATTATCAGGCTACTGAACATTTATCGACCACATGTATAAAACAGAGAATAATGCAGCGGCAATAAGATCTTAGCAACAATGCTATTATCCCACGTGGTTGCAGACGGCGGTTATATTCATATAACACCATGTGATCCCAACGTTAAGTTTCAAGAGATATCTTTGACTGCGCACTGGGGATACATTGGCTTGCCTAATAACGTTTAGGATTGGTAAAGGGGATGTGCTCGCCCATTTTGCGTAATTATATCGCGTTTTTCTTCGGTCTGGTTTGTCTTTAAAGAAGACTGAAATAATAGCCAGTGTTACTGAACTTGGCGATGGTACCATATGAAAGGTATGTAAGTGTCCGTTGCATCCGTTGCCTTAGTGACATCAATTGGTTGCTGTAAATAATGTGCAACCCTAGTGTCTGCCTCGGTCTATCTTATTTTTGAACGTGTAGAGTGAGCTGAATTGAAATATCATGGCTGGTAAATTACACCGCAGAACTCACGACTTCTGCCAAGTTGTATGATTGTCTAATTAGTAAGGGGTTGCAATAATTAGTTTGGGGCTAAACTGTCGATTGTCCGCCAGCACATGCTTGATTTTTGTCTACTGAATACATCGAAATATTACAAAGCCCCACTTTTTGATAGTGCGGGACAAGTAAAACGTATATGTGCTCATGGCGCCTTTATAACGCATTCCATATGCAATATTCATTCCTCCAGTGCAGCTGTCAAAGCGTTTATATCCCTAAATTCGTTCATGGAAAGCAAAGTCCAAAGGATGGAGTTTCGGGAAAGCTTGTCTGTCATAGCAATCCTACTGACCAGCGAAAAAGGCGGATGATGCGCCATGCTACTTTTCCCTCTGTCCGCCAGGGGGACCTACATTCGCCACAAAATCACCATGTCGCGCTTTCATTTAACTCACCACTCCAATTTATGGATCAGGATTGGCGCGAGTTATCGGGGTGCAGCTGTAAATACAGTTGCTTGTGGGTTCTGACTTAATTGAACTCGCCGACACCGCAAGCCGACTCCTAATAATGATGGTTGCTTGTGTTAGTTAACAAGTTTAGTTAGAAAACCAATTTATGAATTTAACACGTATCAATGTAAGATAAATGGTACCTACAGGTGTGTGCTGCTGCCATTGTTATGTAACTTGTCTATGCTGCTTTGTTTGAGATAATGTTAAGTATTTTTGAGTTAACATGCTAATATAACCATCATCTTTGCATTCAGTGTCACAAACATTTAGTCTTTATCATTTCTTCACCTTTTTATCTATACAGATGTAATGAATTGATCCATTGGTGACACTTCCTGTTTAATAAGAAATAATATAGCTCATTCATCCGCGAAGTACGAAACTTTCTGGTGTGATTCGCCAATAGCGACTGAGATATGTATAATCAAAGCAATCGTTTTACGCTGAAGACAGAATCAATTAAGATTGAATTCAATGCGCAGCGCTCCTTGCGTGCCATGGAGGCCATATCATTCACGCTGGCTATGATTGACCGGAAATAATCATAACAGGATGAGTTGCATGCGCGTGGAGAGTGGGGGGTTGATGGGTACTGAAAAGATTGTTCTGCAGGTCTCGCGCACTGAAACATCCATAGTGTGTGTAGTGCGGGTACATAGCCAACTGCAACCTGTGTCAATCGCTCCCTACATGTGCACTTTTGATTATTGAGATAATGTTTTTCACAAATTAACATTTCCATAGAAATCTTGTGATAAATGATAACTGATTATAATGCTAACCCGTGAATACTGATTTTCTGACCACGGCTATACTCTGATATAATGAATGCAATGCATAGCAGGTTATCGAATGGAATCGATTTATCTGGTGATAGGCTAACGCGGATTGATTATACCGAAAGACTTCTCGCACAGTTCCTGGTGGAACGCAAGTCACAACATCGCAGGCATTTGTTGTTGGTATGATATACATTGGCGTATATTGCGAACACGTTTGGCTGTTGTACAGACCCTCATTGCCTTCTATGCAGCATGCTGAAGGAAAACATTGCCTCGATATACAGTGAATGTAGCATAACAGGGAACAACATCGAGTTCCCAGAATTCATTCATTTTACCTTTGGTTATCTTGATCATGGGCATTGCAATTGAACACGGAACACATTTAGGAAAATATATTTCTTATAATTGACAACAGACCATCTACACGACTCCAAATCTACATTAACGGACATCGTTAGTTACCGAAATTCTGGGTCTTGATATTTTTCTGTAAAGAAGAGGTCAGATCAACTAGTCAAAGGTTTTTTACTGCAAATTTGGCTAACATATACTCCAATTCGCGTAATGAATACTCTAGTTACGGACAATATCACCAATATAAGCACTCTATCCGTTCATATGGCTGCATTTGACGTCGTCGGATACTTGGAGTAATTGGCACATAAATATAATTGATCAGACAATTAATAAAGACTAACTAGCATAAAAATCAAGAATTTGTAGCTGGTTCTTTTTCGAACGGTGTTCGTAAAGGAGACAAGAAATTGGAAGCCATAGCTAGAGGCAAAGATCGTTTCTATGTTTTAAAAATATTCCCATTGTGAATGATTACTGATACCTTAGCGTGGGGGCACTAACGCAAATGAAACTTTAGCTGTGTCTACAAATAGTAGCTGTGTCAATATAAAATAGCTGCCTCAATATAAATTAGCTCAGTCAATTTGACGAAGCTGTGTCAATCTAAAGTTACTGTGTGAATATAATGTAGCTTTGTCAATTTTAATGTCAATTATTCCGGTATATCTGCAGTACCAAATGAGCCGGTGACAGTCGCAGTTTGTGGATCCGTAAAATTTTTTCCGGGGAAATATATGATATTTATTTCTTCCAACTCAAACTTCAAATTATATTTTAGTGGCATTTAATTTTAAATCTTTCCAATCTTCCACTCCATTCTTGGGGAAGCTCTTTTGGAATTCACTAATTGCTGCTTTAATGCCACTGTTTTTTTGTTACCATGAAAAAGAAATCGCTGTTTTATGGTTTATTACTTTTCGCCGGTGATTGGTAAACAAAGGACGTGACCCAGCATCATTGATGCAAACAAGATATACACCAGTAAGATGTGCCCATAACGAATCACGTAACAGACGAATAAGCATTGGCCTCATTAAATGTACCCAAAGTATTTCAATCCGTCGCAGCAAGCATAAGTATAAACGTATGGTTTGTTCGCTGGAACACGTGTGTTGTGATGTCACTAACGTTCTCGTCAGCCATATTTATTGATCATACAAATGTAGGATTTCCCCAATTTCCACTGCTCCGTTGCGTCAGTATATCGACTGAGTTATTCTGTGGTAGTCAGCGAATAAAAGGGAATAAAGTGCACTCAACTGTAACGACGCTGAGGTGAGGTCCAGTATTATACAATCTTGGCTACAGTGACTCAGTCGGTGGTTAATCCGTGCGAGGTGATCAGTCAGTAGGGAGTGTGAGCTCAATTATTAATGGAACCAATAATGTTGAGGTTATTCAGATATCATAGGACGAGTATCATGTTGTATAGATCTATTGAATCAGAACAGTGGCGTCAGCCGAAGGCCCCACTCACACACATGACCACTTGCTTGCACAGAAGTAATGATTATTACAGACCAATATTCACCCACAGGTTCGATGACTCGGTTGGTGCAACCTCCAGAAGTTCACAAAAGAGTGCAGTGCTGAGCAGTCACGGATAATGCACCATTAAAGAGATATCGGCCGTTAAACATACCAAATCACTTTTCGGACCGAATGACAAGGGGCAGGTCATTGCTGCGCAAGGGGAAGAAAACAGCCTTTCCACCGCAACTGTATGCCTTTAATATATGTCATAGGGGTATAATCCAAGTTCTTTTATGTTCCTTCGAAGTAATCTTAGACGCCATTATTAACTATGATAATGTAAAGCTCCCAGCCGTCGCACACTTTTTGTTATTCAGCAGTACATATATAATCGATTAACAATGCCGCTGAAGTATTTACTGTCTAAGAGCATTACAATGTTGTCATTCGATCCACCAACAACCCGCTGATCTATTGATATCATAAATCATGCTATTTGCTGAGCAACTAAATCCCTGGTCGCATCAAAATGTGTGAAGCCTAATTTGGCTGGGTAAAGAAACCTATTTTGTCTGGTCATAAATCTTTCTTAACGAGTGGATTAGGTAGTTTGACTTTTAGCAGCATTTTAACTGCAGTTATCCCCTTGATAACTGTACGGATTAGGAGCTGTAGCTTACCAATACCTTACATAACCTATGAAGGCAATACACATGTTAATGGGCGAGGTGAGTTTCGGCATACATTAAATAAGCCATTGTGAAGCTCATTATAAAGGTTTACCTTCCATTATGCTAACCTGTGCATTTCATAGCAAGCCGTCTCAAAATGAAGTACAATACATTGTACATTGGTTAGAACACACAACTTCAAACGGTGGAATCATACACAATCTATGCGCTAGCTATCCAATCACAATCCCACTACTCATTTAGGAAGCTGTGCATAAGACATCAATGCTATGTACAGTTTAAGTGGTATTTTATATAATATATTATGGTTAAAAGCGTCGAATTGATAACCAAAATTCACTGCTTATAAAAGATATGTGGATTATAGGATGCCAGAATCTAATGCATATTGCATGGTTAACCCCAGCAGTAAACACGTCGGGTATTATGGACGTGTTTTAACGGTTCATATTCACATAATAGCATCAAGAAGCCGTGGAATGTATATAATGTTGCAATGCTACCTGTTTTACCTCAAATTTGGAGGATATGTCATCATAGATAGCAATGTCAAGATCTCCATGAGCATCAAATAATGGCTCTCTCAACGGCTTCGTCGAATCAACAACGTAATACTTACTTCAAGGTTGTTTGCTTGAGGCTCATGAAAACTGACCAGTTCAAATTGTTCAGCGCTATTTGCACATTTGACAATGGGTTAATGAGTTAGTTCTAAAGGATTTCTTTAGGTGAACTACTAAAGGCAGTGCACACTGTTTTTTTTGATAATCATCGTTATATTTAATTTCGATTTAAACCGTTTATATAAATTTGTACAACAATATATTCATCTGTTGTTGGCTAATTTATTGTAAAATCGTGACTGGCATAAACTGGTAAGAGTGTGACAGCGATAAGTCGCAAGGGACTATGAAACGGTCAGCACACCAACTGACAAAATAGCGCCGACGCGGGCGCAAGTTGCCCATGGCTTGGATTTACATTCGTAATAACTATGATTATATTAAATCCGCAAATTTGGCCCCATCAGGCAGCCCAGGCTAAAGTCTATATCGGTAGAATTATATTAGTTTATGCTGTCCGAGAATAAAACGCAAATAGGCTCACTGCGCTGTACATATGATATGTGATTTGTTCCTCCGAGTGGAATTGTGCCCGTAAAATACCTCTTAAACATTTTGTTACGACTGAATGGATGGCGTGTCTTATAATGAAGTGCTCTAAGCGGTGACTCAATCGGATTTGGGAGCCAGGAGTTGTTATTCTTGATTGCTTGTTGCGGTTTCATTATCCAGATGTTCTATTTAACGGAAACAAGACACTAAGTTTTTTCGTTGATGCAATAAGCAGTCAGACAAGTATGGGTTACGTATCCGTTAATGACAATGCAATATAAAAATGAATCCAAACAACCCCGCTTACATAGGGAGAGATAAGTCCTAAAACACATGAACACCGCTCAATGCACTGAGCATGAGTTGTGATATTTCTCTCTTCCCCAATAATTGCTTGCACATAATTTATTGCTGAGCGTATAATTTAGTGCCATGTAATGTTCAAGATGTTCCCTGGTGCTGCTAAATTTTTGCTCATTGCAATATAACGTGTTAGTTGGTAGCATATTTATGCTTACGGCTGTGATGTTCTGTAAGACGTTTTGTGCTTCCAAAATGTACAATAGTCGTTCCTACCGAAAATGCAGCCAATCCAGGCCTATAAACAATATTTACCTGTGCCAGATGCTGCTAAGGGTCACTGGATGATTCAATGGGATTATCGAACATTTGCATCAATTTTTTGGTTATTCGACTCAGAGTAATGCATGCTATTAAATATTCTATTACTTTTTCTATGGAGTAGAATGAACAAACATATCATGATTTGCTCCGTTGCATGTCGGCTTTTCTCTCTTGATGTAAAAAAACCGCCACCACAACTGAAGATGTTTTATTTAAGTGAAGTATATTGTCCTTTCTAAGGCATGATTGAGTTTTATTCTGTCATTCATATAAGTAAAATTGAACGTTGAGCCTTATAGATGGATTCCCTTCAGTTACAGTAACAATTCATAGCTCCCATTCGTTTCACAATTATTTTCTATCTTACATATGCAAAGTGGACAGCTGTTTGTTTTCTCTGTAATTGAACGATAGGAGCTGCATTATTGATTGAAAACGAATATTCATTGGCCTCATTGCGAAATCGAAGGTGAGTAACTATTGTGTCATTTCTGAAAGCGCCATGAGCCAGTAATTTCAGGATTTATTTACTGCTGATGGTAAATAATTGCCATGTCAGAGTTGCGTCGTCTGTCAAATCAATGAGGCCGGACGAACCGTTTTCCAATTAGTAGCAGGAACAGCGTCATTGAATAAGATGCCTTTCCTCGAGTCGGTACAAAACTTTCAATGCAAGCGAGGTGGGTGATTATATCATCATGCAATATGAGATAATAATGACTTTGGCTGGTGTTGGCGATTTTGTATTTTCACGGCCGGATCGTGCCCTAAAACAATTTGCAAAATTGCATAAAGTGTAATCTATGTAATAGCAAAGGTTTTTGGTTAGTTGATCTAAATTGCTTCCGGATTTCATCAAACGCTGTTTAAACGTCCATCGGTATACCTTATAAAGGCCTTGAAAAGGAATTTGTTAAACCAAATAGATATGTAAAGAGCTTGTTGAAAATACCCAAATGCCTGCATTATATTGGTGATTTTGCGAAACTATTTCCATTTTATTATTATATACGTGCGTATTTAGGCAATAATATAAAACTACAATAAGGGAAGTGATTATGTGATCTTAATGTAAGTGTCTCGAAATGTTGGTACCTTGGAATCAATAGACGTGCATGTTCACTCCTCATCTAGTTTACAAGGAGGTATGTACAAACCGTAATATTGAAAAAAGGCATTACAATCGACCGGTTTAACTGACACTAATGGCCTATAATCAGCCACCCGAAGAAATCCATCATATGGAGTTGTAGTTTTGCAATACATAAGCCAAAATCCACACAAACGTTCTGGATATGTGGCACACATAATAATGTGAGTTCAGCACTGCCTACTTACGTAGTCGGCCTCTCTGAAATGTTGAGACATATTGTCGGTTTTACTCATAGACATGTGCGTCTGGGTTATAACGTTTTGATGCGCATACATTGCATCAAGTATTTATGACCACGAAGATCAACTAAAGAATGCGTAGATTTTGTTGCTATTGTGTCAGAGAAATATACACAAATTACTTTCAGCTCAACACCCAGCGGTATCTGCTTAGGTTGCCTTTATCGCTCTGGACACCTAATACTTACCCTGCCTTCCATGATTACCACCAGCCATGTTTTGATTGTGCTTGCCACATGTCGTTCATAGCTGAGTATGTTTTATTATTCTTAAGAGCGCTTATTGGCTATCGTGGCACCTTGTTAATATTAATTGTTTTGATTCCAACGGCTTTGTGTTGCTCCTATTATGCTACCCACCGCTTGTCGCTACTTTCTAACTAGGTTAAGGACTGTATTCAGGCAATAATGGTTAGGTCTGTCTAATAATTGTGTGCAAAAAAGATACTCTCATGTGGTGTGGTCTGGTTACCAACAAATGCCCCCAAAAAGTTATGGTCACCTCGGGTTGGCTTATCAACAACGCAATATCTAGATATCAATTACATATTCAATAGGCCGCATTTATAAGTCAGGATACATATAAGTTCATAGCTAGACGAAAATAGGGTGTGCTTTTAGAGGGTGGTATTGAGCAGGATATTAAATAGAGGTGCACAATCCTGCTCGAAAAATCCCAGTGACATGTAGGTTGAATATAGGCTCAGCATTTGTGCTAGGGAACTACGGTCACAAAGATCAATTACTATATATCCGTGAATATTGCGTGTCAGAAATGAGCACGCATAGTTATGGCAGTGTGTACGGGAATGCCCAAAGCGTTATCCCCATACGCCCCACCAGGGATGCCTACTTATTGTGCCATATATTAAATGTGTGTCAATGAAGCAGGTTAAGTTGGCAAGCCCACTTCAACACCTATTGGAAACGTTGCATACTAGGAAATGGTGACAGTTGTGGATACTAGTGCATTCCGGCTTCTAATATTCTGTGTACTTGAGGTATCTCTTCAGTCTACGTTTGCTCTGGCAGCATGGTTAAGTCGATCATGTTATGCGGCATGATGGTAGCATACAGCACTGTGATGGCACAGCTGGGGAACAAGAATACGGCCTACTGTATAATATCAACCCCAACTATCTCCTATATTTCATTAAAGTTTAGCGGTGTGAGATTTGTATTCGAAAACAAGGTAACAACACTAACGCGTACTCAATAATGGCGATCACAATGCTGCGAAAGGTGTTTAGCAAGCAAGTTCAATACCGAGTATTTAAGAAATGCCTGTCAAGCCTTGTGAGTGTTTTGGCTCCGTTACAAATATGGGATGGTTATAATTAAAATATATATCCAGAAAAGGACGAACTTGCCCTCGAGCAGTGTGGAATTCTGTCTGAAACGCATCTCGAGTCATATTTGACCGATAGCACGCATGATATATGCCCTAGGCCGTCACAATGCGCTGATGAACATGTGTTAAATGCTCAAATAAATAGCAGATGCAGGCAACAGCAACATCACGTATTAATAATATAAAACTAATTCGTTCCTTACAAAGGTTATGCGACTGATGTTCTGTGATCGTGACAACAGAGCAGCGCGAAATATGGTATTAAAGGACATCATTTGATGCTCGACCATGGAAAGGGATGTTTAGTCAATTAGCCGATATGCTTATTGTAGGAGCTGTGAAAAAAATTTGACCCTTTCCCCCAAAACACACATGCTATTTCATAAGTACACATGATAACAATGTTAGCGTTTAATCAGCAATTCTAACTCTACAAAGATCCTAAATCACATAGCGTATAATATTTGGCTTAAGTCAACAGAATCGTAATATTGTCGCTTCCAACATAATATCATTCTACACGACCTATGTAAATATCGAAAAGTACTATCTACAAAGACAATATGATGGTGTAAGTCACAGAATAATATTGTTTATACATCCAAACCTCGAATCACCAAGGTCCGGTATGAATAATTTATGCCAAACCTAATCATGACTAAAGATAATCATGACTAGCGTATGCTGCCATATGCACTGAGGGGTTGTGACTCTTGATATTTCACCCGAGGAGTAACAGTATCATTTGATAATGGTGAGCATATATGTGGGGGTTAATGGGAGCATGCATAAGCTATGACTGATGTGAAATATCTTATTGCTTTATTCAGCGCTGTTGTTGTATTGCAAGCAGACGGCGTATTCTGTTAAAACAATTGTCGTCCACGCATGAATCATTATAACATTTACCCACTAATGCTCTAGCAATGGAACAACTATATGGTCGAACAATATTCGCCTTCTAATTAGCCAATTGGCCATCTTCATGGGTTTCAGTTGGTGAATACAGTCTATTGTATAATGGGTATTACTTCTGATGTCCTCGGATGAGTAGAATATGGTAGGAGAATGATGTAACAGATCTTGAGTTATTCCAAATCTGTCATCTTATGTGACATTGGCTAAATATACATCCTTATGAGCTTTGTGGGAGCAGATGGCCGAAAAACTATTGTATACTAAACAGAACAGATAACTTGCTCCCTTGGAATAAACTACGAGGTAAATGGCAATTGGTAAGCAGGCAGTGACGATTTTAACAGCAAGACATACATGGTTTGTCCATATCATGATCAACAACATTTTAATAGCAGCAACACTATATATGTTGTCAGTGTATTCGATGTTTTCGTTTAAGGTATAAATGGATAGAATCAGATTTTTTTTATTGGTACCATCTCGGTCCATAGTCTGGAGAGTTTTTAGTAATTTAAAAAGTATGCTAATCGTGATTTCATCTCGGTAACTGATACAAGAATGGCGATAACAATCGCTTATATCATTCCAAGGTTTGACAGAGTGGAAGTCTACGCATGTAAAATGTAGGAAACAAATTGTCTTCTTGTTCGGACCTACGCTAATCTTAATATGGGGCTGGCGGTTGAACTGTGAGATATGAGGGCTTAGACTAGTTTTAAAAATCACATTATTCGTTGTTCCAGCCCAGTCCTAAAAATGTTGACATTATCACTAGTATGGCAAAAAGTAGCGATTGCGATTTGACGCGTAATTCGTGTTAATATTACAGGAAGCAATATAACTGGTGGTTTCCTACGTGATATTTAGAATGTGAAAAACTATCATTCGATGAACAAATATTGTCTTTATAGAACATGTATGATCTTATCCAAAACAGTCCATGAAGAAAGCATCACTCAAGATTTATACTTACTGTTGATACGTCAAGAAGAGTGCTAGGCCTCACAAATGTAATGAATCAGCGTGTGCCAAGAAAACCTCTCATATCAGCCAAGACGGATGACTCGCACGCGCCACACACAAACTATATTGAATGATAGGTCATTGGGTATAAGACAACTCCTGTGACAGGTCATTATGTAGCTATACGATTTATTCTTATATTAGATATAGCCGATAAACTCAGATTTCGGGTTGTTGTGCGATTGCATCCTTTCTATCAAGCCGCCCGATGATTCATGGGCATCTATTTATTGACGTCGTTTAACTAACTACAGCAGACAAACTATATCAATCGTACCAACAGGCCCCGAGAGCAACACTAGCATACATATATTTCAATCACATGCTTAAAACGACTCCACCTATTTTCGTACCAAATAATCAAATACGAAAGCATTAACTATGAAGGTGATGATGTAATAATGTATTCCAGATAAGCTGTTCTCGTGATTCCTTATTTTCTGTCGCGTCATTGCTTCATATGTCAATTAAATTGTAATCAATTGGTAAGCGCAGCGATGGGCAGTTTCGAACATCAATCTCGCAGTGTTGGTCGGTTGTTTATGGTTCACACTTTGTAATACTACGGCTCGTCAAATTCATCTTTATATGTACGGTGTAAACGTAAATTTTGGGTATTTTTATGACATAGAAATCTACAATGCAAACATTGGATAAACTCAGCTTATTAACGCTGTTGTGAATCTTTGTGACACACTATTTCACTCTTTATATGGTACTCATGCTGAAAGACACACTTTGAAATAGGACCGTAATTAGTTTGAGTTATTTAGTAACTGGCGACATTCGCGGGACAAAATGGCCGCAAAGACCTCGGTGAACCGTATTTATTATTAAGATTCAGGTTTTGATCGATGATTAGATTGCAGCAAATCTATGTGTGTATCATTAAGGCAGTGGCTAAATCTTTGTCCCGTGTGTTTTTATGTTTTCACTGCAGGAATGCAATATAACAACGATAAAACCCGACCTCAACTAGTATCAAAATCGATATATCCATAGACAGGTATCGGCGATAAAATATGTAAGTCAATACACGGATTGAAGAGAAAAGAACGTTAATTATGTAGTCCTATTTAAATATTGTGCATATGCGGTTCACAGTTAGCACATCCGTGCAGGAAATAAGAAAAGGGCACTGTACTTATTAATTGATATTGCTGTAACCATGCACAACATTAATGTTCCATTTTGACTAATTTGCTATGACATTTTCCTGCGTTATTTTACTTAGAAACTTTGGTAATTTGTTAATACGCTTACCTTAACATGTTGATCATCTTTGATTATTGAACGTAACCTGGGTTGCTTCAGTTGATTATGCATGTCTGTGTTGAAATCATTGACAGACAGGTAATTCAAGATTACGAACAAATGCTATCACATACTTCATTCACAATGATCAATTGAAATTCAGTATCATGTGAGCTTGCTCGGAAACAACGCATTATCTAAACATTGAGTGCAATTTCTAAAGAGCTTATTTTCCCAAACCATTATGTTAACCGACAAAAACATATACCTCGCAATAAATCACATAACTATTGTTAGGAAAGTTACATACAATATTTAGGTGAGTATTGTGTAGTTAAG
Source organism: Urechis unicinctus (assembly GCA_034190875.2). Lineage (NCBI taxonomy): Eukaryota > Metazoa > Annelida > Polychaeta > Xenopneusta > Urechidae > Urechis > Urechis unicinctus. The sequence continues at coordinate 20,190,568 of CM067357.1, forward strand.
TGCTATAAAATAAACGCATATAGTTACAAGAGCAATCAAAGTAATGTACATTGTGCTTTGCAGTTATCCTCATCAATTGGCAACAACAGAAACGCACAAAGTGCATTTGTTAGGGGGCTTCTGAATTGGCAAACCTACATAAAGACTTATTCAGCCGATGCTCAAAAGACAATGGTGACAGGTGTTCCGCCTTCCGGTATTGTCAGGTTTTGAATGTGCTGCACCTCTTCGTAAATGCTTCATATTATATGCTGTGTCACGCAAAAAAAAATCTGTAACCTATGAAACGTTACTCATAAGCGGGTAACACAATTACCGCATACATATTAACTTCAACATAAATCTCGCGAAATAACATGATATTTTAATGTGACAAAAAAAGGAGAACGCACGCCGCATCGTAGTTGTTCGTTAGCCCGTGCATCGCGTTTTTGTACGCTTGCGTCCAGCAAACACGTTGAGGCGTTGCGTTTATCATGAAATTATTGTAAAAATATAATGACACCAAAGACCTTAGGTGATGTTATCCATTAAATTAATCCTGTTTAATACAAGGGACCTGCTGTCTTTGAATGTGTCTTTCGATCCGCGCTTCCAGGGATTTGGGTAACACTTACGAACTTAAGTGAGTGTTACGACTTTTAATGCTTCTGTCTCGTACAAGCAATCCTAAATTGCGGGTAGACACGAGAGGGGTCATTTATGTTTACTTGTGATTGCGGCTAGCATGCAATAAACCCTCAATTGCTTAATATGCTGCTTGTCATCCTTTATAATTTCACCGTTTGTTCTATGTTATTCAATCGACTTATATGTACGTATTATAAGAATGTAAGAGAACGTTTACGATACATAGATTTCTGATTTATTTATATGTACGAGTTTTACAGAAAGGGTTGAATATCATCGGCTCAGCTTCCATGCCTCACCGGAACCACGTTTCTATTAACTTCGGGCGCAATAAAGCCCGTTGTCGAGAAAGAAAATATTGGCCAATAGGTTCCGTACCGAAAAAAGAGATTCAGGACGGTAGCACATTACTTGTGAGGAGCTGAAAATAATGTTCCAAACGAACTGGCGTAGTGCGAGCACGCCATGTGACTGTTGCGCGTAATCGAAAGCTTCCATTGGAGTCATGTTAAGCAAGAGAATATACCTCAGTTATGGTGAAAAGAGGTGTAAAACGGAGCGGACCAAAACAAATATGGTGCCGAATCTTCGGATATGTGACACTGACCAATAGGAGACGACCACTCAAAGTACCCGAGAGTGACCAAGAGAGACGGCTTCTGATTGGAGCATCCCCAATCTGGGATGCTAGTCTAGTTCAAGAAGTCTACCTAGCCTACACTCTTGGCGCGACTATTGAATATCATTTACATGTAAACAGGGCCCGCATCCAAGGGGTTAGGGGACCTCGACTACCTGACGTCCAAATACTATAAGGAATCGTATCTGGCCTATGTTGTTACAAATCTATCAAAGCTATACATCGCATCATGTTGTACTGCTTTTTACACAGGTGGATGTTAATATGAATATTAAGCTACAATAGCTGATATAAAAGTTATATATAAGTATTGTTTGTGTGAAATGTACCTGTTAATGAGCTGTGCAAAAAGAGGAAAGACAAAGCACCTCTACATCTGCTGAACGAACCTGATCCTGATAAGGGACAATGGTCATTTAGCAGCTAGCAATCCGGAATGGATTGCACAGGTTGATATTCAGCCAATTGTCGGGTCAAATGTTCCAAATGCATGGCCTTTTTGTACAGGTATATACTATATCAATTGTCATGGTGCCTGATTTGAGGCACTGCCTGCTACATCAACCCGGTTAGTCTTTATATAATTACACACAATTTTCTCACCGTTTGAAAACGAAGGCCAACCAATTGATGAAGTTCATGAGTGCTTTGCGAATATTATTTAATGCTAACTTGAATAATCTTAACAATTGAGACTAAGCATTCATTGGGTGGATGGGCCTTCTAATGCCTGATTGGATACTTCAGTGGTCTTCATTCCTCATATAAGTATTGAACTAATTCTTGCTCGTGTCAATTGTACGATTGACTAAACATGACACACAGCTTTTAAATATAGGCAATGCCGAGATGCCAATATAATGTTCAAGATGTATCCCGGAAGCTTAACATGGTAACACAGCGCACAAATTTAGTGGCTTAATTAAACGTTGGATTAACTGTACTAGCTTCTGTCGGTCATACATTCGTTATATTTCAACTTATATTTATGCATATATATATATATATATATATATATATATATATATATAGATATATATATATATATATATATATATATATATATATATATATATATATATATATATATGATATATATATATACTCCGTTATATATATATATGTATATATATATATATATCTCTATATATATAGATATATATAGAATATATATATATATATATATATACATATATATATATATATATATATATATATATATATATATATATATATATATATATATATATATATATATATATATATATATATATAGATATATATATAGATATATATATCATTGCCTTCGGTTTGTTATATCTATTATATATTATATTTATATATATATATATATATATATATATATATAGATATCTATATATATATATTCGGTTTGTTCGTTACCCTATATATATATATCTATATAGCTTTAGCTATGATTTTATGCTCTCTGATATATATATATATATATATATATATATATATTCTATATATATATATGATTTTTTGCTCTCTATCGTTGCACGCGGTTAGTTCGTTACTCCTATACTACACAAATGTTTTGATTTCTAAACCATGTACTTGTCAAGGTTCAGACGGAAAGAAATCTATAAACTGCTTCAGTGAAGGGGTTGAGTCCATATATAAGCGACATGCATGGATATAGTTAGACGGAAAGAAATTATGCTTCAGTGAAGGGGTTGACCATATTGAATGGTTTCTTACCACGCCGGGCGTTTCTTACCACGCCGGGCGCTTCCATGCAAAATCTTCGCACCTTAATCATTCCGACGTGTTTAATGTGATGTACGGCCCTTTTAACATGTTGCTTGATTATGGTGCTTGCTGGGAGGGATGCACATTTCCACCAAGTCCACATGACTTCTTCTGATTATAAAAACAGGAACTATTTGACTTTTAGGCTGAAAGAAGTTAATTAACGCCATCGGTAGATTGCAAATAAAACCAACATGCGCGGATGTGTTGAATATTGTGAACAGTCTCACGCCAAACTTACTACGCTTTATCACATATACGATGTGACAAGTCAGTTTATGTCGGAATTACGCGCTATGCATTACATGTCTGCATTACTCAGTAATCTATGAAATGAACTAATTTCATGATTGACCGACTGTGAGTTATTGCTGTCGTATGGACCCATGATTTCCATGGGCTAAGGCTAGCCATCATAAAAGTTAAGCCAGTAATTTTCATCGCCTTTGAATTAGGTATGCCTCTGTTGATTTCTGTCATATTTCCTACACACTACGATTTCTATGTTGATCAATACTCTGATTATGAATGAATTTACCCTGAATATGAACCCATTACTCTGATTATCAATAAATTAAATCTGATTATGATTACACTTACTCGTATTATGGAAACATTAACTCGTATTATAGATTCATTATCTCTGATTATGAATACAATTACTCTGATTATTAATACATTTACTCTGATTAAGTATACTTTTACTGGGAATTCCTCTGATTATGAATAGATGTAATCTGATTATGAATACATTTACTCTTTTTATTTAAACATTTACTCTTCTTTTACAAATGTCCTTCCTCCGAACCCCTGTATTACAACATGGCTTAAGTATTTGTTACAAGTCATATATGATGTGGTTACTCTTGCCATATCAGCGTGTTGGTTAACTTGATGCTTGAACTTAACATATTAAACGAGCGGTCTCACTATGTGTTACGGAGAGGTGTGTACTGATTTGATGTAATCGTTAATACTACAGTTCGTTAAAGCTGGAATCCGATTGCTTTTTTAAAAATAGATTGTGGAATATTAATGATATTAAGAGAGACATTTATGCGAAGTGAGTAACATTCTTTATCCAAGTAGTGTCTATGCTTAGCGTACGAATCCAAAGTTCTGATATAAACGCTGGTTTGTTGATTTTAGTCCGATATCGCTACATTATTGCAAACGACCGTTAATCATGTACCGCGACCGATCGGGTGGTCAAATACCGTTTCAAACAATCTTTATCCTCATATACACGTAGTAGATTTTATTGGTTTGTTGATTTTGAAATTATGTTAATTTTTATCTGCCATTTCTCGCCGCGACATTATGTCATTAGACTCGCTCTTCGCAATACGTTAGGCTAATATAGCACAGTAGCTTCAGACAACCTTTTCATCCTCGGTTAGACACAATATAACCTTGATTATATATTTACCGCATACTTTATCAAGTATTGGAATTAGCAGTTGCAATCAATAACAGTTATTGATTATGGTTATGACTTTGCATTTACTCGCATATTTTGCTGGCATTAGTGAATTAAAGATCATGACGACAATGATGATGATGATGATGATGATTATGTTTATTAATCGCAACCAATAGATTTTTTTCTGTGCATAAAAAATAGAACTGTGCTCCCTCGACAATTAGATCAATCACCCTCATTACCTAGGGTGTATTACGTGCAGACTGAAATATTTATCATTGCACAATGCATCGTCACATAATTCTGGTAATGCGATAATAGTATTGTGGTCAAATACACAACTTGCATATAGCTCTTGGGTGTACTATAGAGGCCTAACATACGCTGACTTAAACATGAATCACATAGTTACAACAATTTACACAAATAAAATCGCCTTAAAACAAAAGTAAAAGATCATGCAACAATAATATATCTATCGCCGTGTCCTCAACAACATATCAGTAAAACTGGTTCTTAATTTGTCGAACTCCCGCGTAATGAGGAAGGTGTTAAGTGTTTTACTGGGTTAATCTGACTAATGTATCCTAGAAAATAGAATAAGAGCAGTATTAGGTGTAACAAAGCTAATAAATCAAATGACAGCCGCTTGAGCAGACAATCTTCCTTATCAATCAATCTCGAAGTGCAACACCAAAAATATATCGCTTGTTTGTACTGTGGTACCAAGAAACGCAATATATGAGAAAAATGGTTCACAGAATATTACAAAAACTCTCACGACCGGCAATCATGTAACTTGTTAATCAAGACCCATTGGGTGTTTGCTGAGCTTTAAAGAGTTAGGAGTTCCGTGCTACACTTCCGCTCCCAATAGTTAGCCTCATTAATTTTCTGGTATATCCATCTCCCTTTGGCCATTGTTCGGGTATCGTCTATTGCCCCTAAAGTCTCGCGGGCTTCGCAAGCTGCTTATTAAAAATATATACCAGCCATTTAAATTCGCATTTGCAACGTTTCGCTTCCCGCTAAAATCATCGCGTAAGCAGACTCATGTAACCGGCAAAGCAACATTAAATATTTTTTTTATTGCTTGACTGTATATTGATGTTTCAGTTGATATGGATTAAGCTATTTTAATATAAGCTTAAAATAGCGGGTCAGAATATTCAAACTCATTCAATTTCATGTTTACAAAAATAAACCTCAGAGAACAACTGTAATTGAAGAAGATAAACGTGAATCTGAAGTCACTGTGAACCAGTTTGCTTTCGAACCTAAGTGTATGTGAGTTTGTGTCCAGAGTTCTTGCGAGGCTGAACATGGAGGCTCTTGCAAAAATCAAAGAATTCAATAGCGCTGAAACACACGAGCAAATGTTCAGTACTACAGGTAATGTGCTGGTGCTGCGGCAACAAACAGGTAGTCCGTAGCAGACTGGATACTTCAGTCTTTATGATATTGTCAACACAAATAGGGATGTTTACACTCTCGACCGATAAAAATAGTCGCAGTCATGCTATGTGAATAGGCTAAAAGACATTCGTGAGAGAGGCGCTTAACCATGCTGTGGTGGATGGAGGGTATTGAGTCCAATGGCTGTGAATGTGTTCAGTATATTGGTAATGGATCGGCAAGAGTACTTCATCTGTGTCGTGTTCATATGTTTCAGGTTTAAAGATGATTGGCATGGAAAACTGAAGCAAGTAACCACCATGGCTCTAAAATCTGACCGGACTTGAATAAATCTTTATTTTAGTAGATTTTATCTTTGTTGTGATAGTTCATTATTCACGTAGTCCTTGTTCGAGTGCAATTTTTAGAACAAAGATATTAAAGAGGCTCATTTATATGATGTAACGTCCACAAATGAGTATCCTGATATTCGATTTCATGTAAATACATGCCTTAATAAGAGTTCAAAATTCTCCTGGTATGGACAAAAAAAAATGTTATAATGGGATTTGATATGACTTAAATATTTTATCGGCGTCGATAAAGAAAGCACCGCCATATATCATGACGGAAACTGTACGCAAAACGGCACTCACACCATCATCACAATTTATCATTACGACATCAACAGGCATTTTCTTACCGACCAGAATTTACAATGTACCGCACAAGTTCAACGTATCGAGTACCCTCTATAAAAACATTTATTTGCGTGCGTTGCATTTTCTCATTCAACTTGCTTGGAGCAAACTGACAATGCAGCTCAATCTTCCAGACCGATGTTATACGATTGAATTTTTTTTTCAAGCAACACCCTCGTCTACTACATGGTGGCTGCATCTGTGATATTCATATCTCCATACATCTAGTCGTTAACACTGTGTCGAATCAGGCAGCAATATTTATTCCAATTTACTAACGACACATTCCAATTACAAATATAACCGACATTCACGGCTGTAGTTAATGATTTTACCGTTTGGCAGGCCCATGCCATTGCGACGCCCATCCATGTGTAATTGATTATGGGATGTGACAGTAAGGTTCGTGTGGGAATTACGTGCATCCCATTACATGGTTGGCTTTTCAGTCAGCATTTATCCTCTGATATTATATGGAAAAACACTCTTGCCTAAATTATTTACATTGGCTCATAAACGTGTAATTCCAAGAGGCTTAGGTGTTTTGACTTGCACTTCTCAATTTGATAAATCTGCATGCAAACCCATTCAGCCTTTTTACATAGTGTGGTGTTCATTTGCAGGTCGCTTACCCGACCGATACCTATGAGGAAATGTAATTGGGGAAGGGTGGGTTAGTAGATGAACTCGTTGCCAGAGTGGTTCTCTTAGACTCATGTTCTTGCATCGATACTGTTGATTTCATGCTGATGTCTATTTAAACAACCTGAGTGTACCCTTCCCCACTTGCGTATAACCAGAATGAAGGTAGAGAATCATACCACTCGTTTTGTAACACTGTCTGAAACATTGTGATGAAGAAAGTGCGTAACACCGTGTTAATAACGTCGACGTTTTGAAGAGTCTTCCCTCAAAACAAGGATACACAACTTCCTACAAAGCTAATTTGCTCACAAGAGGCTCGTTGTGTGGCTATGAACCTCAAACGGCCCTGACTGATTCCACCTCCCGTGAACACTTGGCGTCTTGCCTCTATGACACCCTTATCACATGAATCCACACACTCACAACACTCCTGTACAATAGTGCTCGACACAGTTCAGTTTGCCGTACAGGTGGCAGGTGTTGTCCAACTGGCGACATCTAGGATTGGATGCTAACTGAATCTTCACATGGATGTGCGTACATTGCGTTCAATGGTACGGCATTATTTATCGTGTCTTACATAGTTCCATTATAGCAATATTAGCCACCATCTTTACTTTTCCAGGCCATACCCAAACATGCGTTATTATTCGAGTTTACAATTGTTTAGGCACAATTTGATGCACTGGACGAATTGCTAAAGCATCTCTTTTCAAGATATCGGTGCAAAAATATGGAGATCATGATAAGTTCAATACTACCAAAGCATAACAGTGCTTCAGAAATATGTTTACGTGTTGTATGGTTCTAACGGGATCCATCAATACCCCCAGAAATAAATTGAAAAGCAGTGTCGATAATCACACGATATATCATAGAATAAATCGACAAATGGCTGCTGCTGAATCATAGCATCATGAGATGTGATTTTTAATTGGGTAACACGGTTGAGGCCTTTGACACAATATCAAAACTAAAGTATCTCACTTATACGAGTGGCATTTTGCACTCTGCTAAGCCGTGCAACAACTTCGAAGGAAGTTGGGCGCCAATCATTGCTGTAGTCGGGTTAGCCTCCACCAAACCGTCAAGTAGAGTGAAGCCAGGCGGTTAAATGTCGCACAAGCACTCTTATTCACGTGAGATGGTATGCTTGTAGTGTGTTGTGTGCATCTTGTCCCAATTCCGTTTTCATTCTGAGTATAATATAGTCTCCATCCGTTTTGTTCCGATCTCTATCATGAGATTCGTTCAATCTGGTGGGTAAAAATATCAACAACCATTACGGAATTCACATGACAATGGAGATTTTTCCACTCCATTGGTTGGCATTTTAAAATTCAAACATTTTATGCAGCATGGCAGACGCCACTCACAATGCTCACCAATACTTATGTTGCAGACAACTTTTGACATATTTTGGCTTACTATGCTATGAGGCATGTATGGTTAGCTTGAAAATCTGCAAGTACTATTTGTTCGTGGATATTAAGTTATTTGCATGATTGAATGAAAAGGCGATCTAAGATGGTTATTGTTAACTGATCTAATTGATCTTTATCATGTTAACACGCCGCGGTCCGGCGAATATAGGGAAAGAGGGGCTCAGGTGGAGACTCTTATGGGAGACTCGTACATGTTTGGCGGACAGAGTTGGTGCAAAGACCAGGATCCTATCAGAGATGACCCTGAATATAACCATCGAACATCAGAGGAATAAAAACGGTGTGTGCGTCAAGCCATATCTTCACATTAGGCATGGTGGCACCTGCGGATTAAGAGACATATAAGTGGTCATGTTTGATGTAAAGTTGATAAGCAGAAAGTATTTTTCCTGTTTTAGTGGGCCTCTGTAGGCAAAAGATTAAATGATAGTTTGTAACGCATGACATTTTGCGCTGCTTTCATAAATGACGTGATATAACAACGACAATGATTGAGGTAAATTGAAATGCAAAAACAATTGTCATTGAATATACTAAATCACATAGTACCAATTTACCCCTAACAGGCTGCAAACCATAGGCGTTTGGACTGAAGCCCATTACTACACTATTGCAAAATTGCTGAGTATGCAAGGATATTGACACATCAGCAGCAAGCCCATATCTACATGTGTAAGAAAGGTAACCAGTTGGTTGTTATCCCGTCGTCTTGGTTTGGAAGAGCTTTGTTTTGAATTGACTTGTCTGCAGCAAAGTGATCTGATGCAACAGAAGTGCAATAAATATGGCAATTACGGTCACTTTATCCGTCAAACAAATCAGGATTAATATAGAACATCTTATACAAGCAGGCCGCGAATTGAGTCATACAGGCCGCAAGCGTATCAGCAGTCTGCGAGATAAGGCATCAACAAAGCGCAATAAAATTTCATTGGTTTTTGAAAAAATTCAATGAATTCTGTCAAATACATCCCGTTCATTAGATAATATTTGGCATCGAACGACATAAACTTGCTGTACTAATCTCTGCTGTGTGTGTCCATGATATTCAATCATACTCTGTTAGCCAAACTGCAGGAGTAGCAATTTGCTTTATGACTGAGGTTGATTCACCAATACAAGAAGAACAACAGAAATACTTTAAGGAAGAACTTACCAGTGATGAACGTGCACATTATTATGGTTGCCCTGCCTAACTCTTTTATCATGACCCATAGTACTGTTTACTCTCTTTTGATTTGAAAATCAATCAGTACCTAAAAGGTCGCGCTGTGGTAACAACATGCGGATGCCAACGTGTCCAGTGTCGAAATATACATCAAATCCGATTCCCATTTAAATGCATATCACTTACTGTTATGACTCTATATGTGCCATTATTCATGATTACCTTGCTGTCCAACACAGCTTAATCATTGCACAACATCACCAATTTGTGTCGCTTGTTGTAAATGTTACAGTCGACTGCTGACATAATCCTGTATATTCAATATATTAACAGGATCTGTATTTTTTTAGTGCAATTATTCTTAATCATAAGTAAGAATAAATATTGCTCAACTTGTTTATTTGTGCAGTTTAAACCAACTGTAAAACCAAGCACTACGAAAATGATTTGAGGGAGTGTTAGAATGTTCATCAATGACCTATTCAAACTGATAGGATGCGGGTCCGCTCTCCGTTAAGTATTGCACAGTGTAATGTATGTACAACGGTTACAATTCGTAACGAGCAATAAAAGGTTGTGTCCAATGGCTCATACCTGTGCTCGTCAATGCCCAATCCAACGTATCAAGAGAACAGTTAATAGTGAAACGCGACATGCATGACGCATAACGGTAAGGGAAAGCCTCATTAATATCGCAGCATTTCATGTGCGCCAAACTGTAAATATTGACACCTCTACAAACAAACCCACTCAAAGGCGTAATAAAATAGTTGCTTAGCAGGCAACGGTTGAAGGTCTAGATCAAAATATATACCATCCTGTATCATTGGACATTTTTTCCCTCTTGATCATTGAACAATGGACGATAAGCACCTGTCGTCTTCTTGAGGATTTCACCTATAACCATAGTGATGTAACGTACTATTGGTTAATGTAATTATGCATATTGATGCTTGAATAAAATCGCCAATAAATGTTCCTGCTAAATTCGATAAGAAAATATTTATTTTATAGTTGAGTTCATGCGACTTGGTGTTTTCTCGCGGCAGAGATGCTATGGGGAGGAATTGATTACAAGAAGCTTTTCATCATTGAAATGTTACATCGAATTCGGCTGACAAAAACTTTTGTGCTTATAATTTTATCTGATGAAATATGGTTGTCTAAATGGCATCACGCGGTGTGTATAAACTATGTTAAAGCTACCATTAGGTGTCATGCTAGCAACTAGGTGGGGATCAGTGATCATAGCAGTTATAAAATACATTTGTATGACTTACACGACCAATCGCTAAACGGGTTGACTATCTTTGACCGTACCAATGCGTTGACGAACAATTGACGGATGAATCCAGCAACATATGCATCACGTTATTTGTGGCTAAAATTGTGGTTGTATTTTCATTGTAATGAATGTAGCGAATTATGGAAATGCGATAACAGCGCTTTTCATAGTTAATGCATATACTGCATTTGCTAAAAATTCATCTTATTATGTTGGTTAAATATTATATTCCCAAGATCAGATTTTGAACACTGGTATCATGTTCGACCATAGCCGTTGTTTTTGGTTTGTTAAGGAAGAAATGCATTGCATGCATTAACGAGCTTCTAGCCGGCCATACTTCAATGATCAGAGCATCATGGAATGGAGCACCTACGTTACAAATATGCGCTAAGGAGAAAGGCAATTCGCAAACGACTTGGCATCTGGCACAAGTTACGACCTGAACGAAAATGGAACATTGATAAATCTCTATATATGCATCAAGTGTATCAACAATGGATTAACTTGCCAAGCACTTAGACGACATGTCGTCGAGATTTTAGCTTTTTGCTTGGCCATAATGTATAATCAAAGACCATTTAATTTTCAAAATATGATAAACGTGATCAAAAGTTATGTTAGATGTCAGAGATATTGTGTTCCCACTTAAAGGTAGTTCTAATTGGAAGCATAGGCAAAATATATATTGCAGTCGCAATTCGACAATCGAACGATGCTTTGATGTATCACGTGTGGCTATTGTTACTGGTTATTTGCGGGAAGTATTAATAACTATCTCACAGCCAGAACATTGAGGAGCAATGTAAAGCACAAACTGTCAGATTTATCTAGATGGAAATAGTGAGGGAGCGACCATCCCTGATGCGCATATCCAAGTACCACCATCTATGTCCATTGCAAAACAGTATTTGCACACCAAATCGTTTGTGAACAGGCATTAAATGGGCACACATGGTGCTGATTCAAAAGTATCTCCTAATCAATCGCAACTCTCCTACTGTATCATGATAGCAGAGCCTGCACATTCCCGTTAGTATATTTGTTGATGTCATTCACAAATAATTATATGTTTATTGCCAAAAAAATTATAAAGGCTCATTGAGGCAACATTTATATTGCTTAAAGCTAGGTAAAGTACAGGTTGTTTTATATTTTTTGTCTGATTCTATAATTCCGCAGGTTTGGTTATTGTACGTGATGCAGAGCGGAATAAAATGCTTGTCTCATTCCATGCTTCGGATTATTGGCCTCTCAACAGTACGCAACAAAACAAACCACGTGTTACGATGGAATGGGTCGTCAAATGTGTGTGCAATTATGCTCGTCATTAAGTGTTCGATGTGTGTTATTGGCATTTTGGTTTGATCTGTGTTTACTAAAATGTAATCGAAATACATAGTTTGGGAGTACACAATACAATTTCAATATATCATCCCATATTGTACTGTATGGCACAATGCAAGGCGTTCTTTATTGGGGTAAAACACGAGCTAGCAATGACGTGCTCCCTTACTGCAGCTGGTTTTATAAGAGAATTGCTCCTGCTAAAATGTCTCGTTGTCTTTTTAGGCTCTCTCAAACAAATAGAGGTAGATATTATGAATAGCCAAGTCGATTTCCAGGATCCCCAAATCAGAATGTTGAGGGATGCCATGTCATTATCCTTTCACGAATCTACTAAGCGATTCTGGTCACTGCATCGTGACGGTATTTGCTCTTGCTTAACATGGGCACTAGATTCAAGGTAGAACGCCATCTGGGCATTAAACGCCACAGTAGTATCAATTATCATGGAATCGACAGATAATAGCCATGGAGTTTAAAATTACAACATATTACACACGTTTCCTATCGCCTAATTTTTGCCCGATGATTTTAGCATGCTTTTGGAATAGATATTGTGTTACCAAGTCTATCAGTAATCCGACCTACTGGGTACAGGGACCGTGTGATTGCCGGCCGGCTCGCTTGCGAAAATCGTGCGGGTCTCTCGGGACCAACAGTCAGACAGAGAAGATCATGTTGAGGTGACGAACATGAATGTGGTGGGTGATTGTAGGGATGGGAAGGGGGTGGATGTAGGGGGTACGAGGTACGTGTTTCGCATGCGGTGATGACATTAGACGCCCCGTTCGCGACGCCATGGAGCGACGAGGTGAGCCCTGTCGATTGCAGGCACCAGGAACCCAATGCCTGCGGTTAGATATGTTTGAACAAGTTGAATCTTAAACTACACACTCTTAGCGAGTAATTTATCGTTTAATACGCATGATTAACTATAGCAAATCTATTGCTTGACATTCAACCACACGTTGTACAAAGAGCAGCATCTACATCACCACCAATAATAATTGAATAGAAAAATTCCACCTCTCTGATTCACATTATAAAGTCGGATATAAAACGTCCCTCATAAAGTGCACACCATATTTATATCTAGCAATTGATGTTTTTATAGGTGATGATTATTTAATGCATCAAGTTAACAACACATTGACATTATAGCAACTGTGAACAACATAGGATAAGGAACTATTAAGGAGTAAACACTTTCAGCATAATGTTGTACAATTCCTGGTCAATTTAACTTTTAGCCACAATCCATGCAATCTCACTTAGCCGTTCCAAAAATCAATTCAATGTTCTTTGCAAACCCAAGTGATGATTTTCTCAACTGATTGTATTTTAGGATACTTCTCCAGCGCCTCATTACTCATTACCCCATAGCAATATACCTATGGAGCCACCAACTATCCAGAAATCCATTTTTTTTAAATTTGTCAACATTTTCACAACAAATATGCAACCGAACGAGTTCTGTCAAGTGTGACTTGAGTGGCGCTCAATATATTGTAACATGACCCATTGAGTGAATATTAGAGAAAGATAATGTTGCGTAAAAGCATACAAGCCTTTCAAGGTTGTGATTAATCACGGTGAAAAGGTAGAGATGTGTTCTTGCGAACATCATAAGATAACATTGACCCGCACAATTTCATACGTGATGGTTCACTAGTGCTCGCTTCTATGGAAATGGTTCAGCGCGGTGCCAAAATATAATGGTTATAAAACTCTTTGTCGAACCAGCACCTACGCTTGGTGCAAATATTTACAAACACTTTTTGGAGCACGTTATATACTTTTTGAGATAATTATATCTTCAACATTCGCTCCAGCCTCAATTTCAAGTCACTTACGATGTACAGTGCATATGTTTTCACATTAGCGACATAGAGCTTGGCTCTTTGAAGAGTAAAAATAGACCAACTTTTCAACGTACAGTTCCACAAAATGACGCGTTCACGCTATAGACATGTTCCGTTCAGAAACAATTACGGTTTAAATGTGGCGCTACATGTGGATCATTAGACTGTAACGCTTCATCGGGTCACTGGCTTTGAACCAAATGTGGCGCTACAGCGCAATCAATTACGGTTTTGATCATTGGGCTGTAACGCTTCATCGGGTAACCGACTGGGAACCAAATGTGGCGCTACAGTGCAATCAATATTCATCAAAAACTTCCAAAGTGCTATAAAATATCTTTTTATTCCATTCAACATGGTAACTTTATCTACCTACTTGGTTTGGTTGTTGAAGATTCTCCGATTTGCAGCAGTTCTCATATCGCAATAAACATAGGGGCACAGGCAACATGATCTCTTTTGTTTAAATATTCACGGCGGCAAATAGATAATGCCTTATGTTTTTGATGCCACAAATAATGTGATAGATATGACATACATGGCATTGGATTTATCCCTTAATTGTTCGTCGACGCAAGCTCTAATTTATTGTCATCATGTTCAGACTTAGTATGGCAGTCGTTGTAGATGTGTTTCTGATGAGAAAGATTGTTTGGGAATTTCTTGTTGGATGGACGATATACAGCAGTCCTGTTTCGCCCGGTACCTTAAGATTGGAGCAGCATCGAATGAGAGTTATTATGAAAAAAAAAATATTTTTTGTCTTTCTAGTACGGTCGAAGATAATCAGCCCATTTAGCGATTGGTCGTATGAGTCATACAAATGTATTTCAAGCACTGTGAAAAACTGCTACAATCCCTGATCCCCATCCACTTGTTGGCATGAAACCTAATGGTAGTCTTAATCTTGTTTATACACGACGTGTAATGCCATTAAGACGACCACATTTCATCAAATAAAACCAATAGCACGAAAGGCTTTTGTCTGCCAAACCTGATGTAACGTTTCGTTGATAAAAAGCTTCTGGTAATTCATTCTTCCCCATAGGATCTCTGCCGGGAGAAAACATCAAGTCACATGAACTCAACTTTAAAATAGATACTGTCATATTGAATTTAGCAGGGACATTTATTGGCGATTGTATTCAAGCAACATGATATAATATGCGTAATTACCCCCACTAGCCTCAGCCAATAGTACAGCTAAATGCGTAGACAACCACAATGACATAATATTTTAATCATGCTGTAATTACCCGCTTGATTACTGAATGAGAAATGCTCTTCAGCTATCAATCCGTCTGTGCGATGTCTGTGCTATCTATAAACAGATTCGAGGATGTGCAGGCGGTCATTACCGTGATCCCAGTCAGAATAACAGGCAACGGTATAAGGTATAAGCTACAATGTTCCCTGCTATTTTAATACTCGCAAAACATTTGTTTTATAATGAACCGCGTCGTCTTTGCAATGCCAGCTTGTGCGTTAGACTTACTTTCAGTTGTTGCCGTCGGAACCTCGCTATTTTGCATCACAGCCACATTATAGGTCACCGTAGGGACATTTGCAACAGTATGTCATCCTACAAATGTGTCAGGAAAATATGTGCTTAACCATACACGACCGGTTGATGCTTTCGTCATCGTCCTGAATCGTGTTACTCAAGAATGAATCAATTTTATGCCACACTCGAATACAATTTCTTATTGTCACATCTGCAATAATCAATGTGGTCTACTTACGACAAACACGTACGTTTACCAAACTCTGAAAGAGTTACATTAATAGCGTATGCAATTGATTATCGGCTTATTCGAATCTTTATTAAGATTGAAATCTTCGGAGACAAGCTACAAGCTTCAAATGGTGTTGCATTCAATTCTAACAGATGGGCATAAATGAAATAAAGATTTGCTCCAAATGAACAAGAAAATGTTTTGGTGCTTTTGGTGCTGTTAGACATATAAAAATGCCAAGCCGTAAAATGGTAACCAAGTTTCATTTGAAATTAGTCCATAAACATTAACTGTGTTTCTACGCACGCATTACGGTCTTAGGCGAAGAACTGAAACACGTACAAAAGTGCTTTTCGTCCTTTTCCAGTGTTTAAGAAGGACATAATGTCCAATAATACATGTGGGTACACCGAACAAATGGTGATGCATTCAATTCAACAGAGCGGCATATATGAAGCATAGATTTCCTCCAAATGAACTAGAAAGTGTTATGGTGCTTTTGGTGCTGTTGGATAAATAAAAATGCCAAGCCGTACATGTACAAAAGTGCTTTTTGTCGTTTTTCAGTGCTTTAGAAGAACAAAATGTTCGATAATGCATGTGGGTACATAGTTTGATCTAGATCTGTGACTTATTCGGCCGTCATTAGGGTTTGTAAGTGAAGGTGTCAGACTTTACAGTGGGAGTTTGACGCACATAAAATACTGCGAATGGTCGCGTTTTACCATAAAGTGTTATCTTTATACCTCGCATTGGGTATTGACGAGCACAGTTTCAAGCCAGAGGGCACAACCTATTGCTGATACATGTAGATGCAAAACACTGACAGTTGCATTAATATCAACGTTAACGTATGTAACACCCGACTGGTATGAATTCTGCTGCAAATCATAATGTATCGGGTTCATACAAGTTGTTAAGTAAAGATTATGGCAAACCTAACTACCAGTGCCATTAAAGGACTTGTGCTTATCTTAACTGATTTATTTGCTTATTCGTTCTCGTGTGTTTTGTTGCTGTTGTATCAAATAATAATTGTTCCTGTACACATGCTGTGCGAAAATAAAGATTATTATTATTATTATTAAGTTCGTTACATGTTATGACCTAGAAAAATGACGATCAACTTGGTTGGCATAGCCATGTCACTTATAACACGCACGAGTCAAAATGTATCCATCTAGGCAAAAAATACATTTTCTAGTGTAGTCACTTTTTGTCCAGAAGTTTACTTTGCTCAGGTTCGTCACAAACATGCACACTGAAATATTTCCCGTGGCTCTTAACTTCTGACTTTACATATTTTCCGCTTTGTTGATTAATCTGCACACTTCCTTTGATAGTAATCAAAAATCAAAACAGCTTATCGTCCTCGGCCATACCATGTCAGCAGAAACTTATCAGCATATCTAACTACATCAATGAACAATACCTTTTACATCATGCCTCACCTTATCCGTTCCCATTTGCTTGCATACGAAAAGTGTGGATTCACTCATGCTATTGGTATTGCCGCAGCATATTCTCTGTTTTAAAGACCAATTATGTTCATTGTTTGTTACATCAACATTCGCTGATGTTATTGCAGCGTCCCTCTCTATGGGCGTATTGACTATTCAGGAACGTGCTCCCATACAGTTGGTCAGTGTGAGCCCTCTTACGTATCTATAAGCTCATATAGCCAATGACTAGCGCATGTTCTCTTGATAATGAAGCGTACGTTCTCCTGATTATGACGAAATCAGTATACGATTATCGAAGTACAAAAGCTTGTTGTGACATACATAGAGAGGGAATACGTATGGTTGAGATGCAAGTAACAATGAAGGCGTTGGTGTAAATCTCATTTATCCAATTGAAGTTCTGTTTACCATGAAAATGCAAATGTCGTAAAGCTTTTATTTCACACCTATCTCCATCTTCTTTCACTACCCCTCCCGCTGTATCTTATCCCAAAGTAGTAGTGTCAACCACATTGCACTGAACTGCGTATAAACGTGTGTCACATGTGCGGCCGACGATGTTGATGCGAAATTATAGTTCCGGATTAGATCATTTCTTGGCATATTGGCGTAGCGTGTCATCAGCTGTCGCAGCCTTTTTGATTCATTAAGATGCTCCTACAGCCCTTATCACTTAAACCAAATTACATGGTGCCAGAAGCCCAGACTAGGTTAACAGGATTTGTATTGGGTGTAAGAGATTTTGGTTTACAGATTATAGCATTTTGAAATACGAAAGTCATTTTGTGTAACCAATTTTGGTTATGTCTTCAATTGGATACATTGCAGGACACATAATAGAAACACTAAATAGCAGCGGAGTCCTTTACTTTGTCAATTTCACTGTTGTCACCCCATCGGGAAAGAGATCGACAATTTTAATTCAATGCTTCGCAAAATGCTTCTTAATGTACGACGGTTATGCTCAATTGATGGACCAACGAAACACACGAAAGAAATGTAACAGAGCTGCTCAGTTTATTACAGAATCAACACAGCATTTAAATATAATAGTTCAATCGGACAAATCATTCACTACATATGTGCAAGTTGGTTTTATGTGCAATCTACCGATGACGTTCTTTAACCTGTTCCACTTTGAAAAGTCGAATAGCTCATGAGAAAACACAATTCATCAACCAGTGGCCCAATGAAAAGGAAAAGATTCACAATGTATTAATCACATGTAAAATATCGACGATGGAATTCTCAAACACCAAGAGGCAGTCCCCATATTACTTAAGCCAAGACAGGTAGACACAAAAACACCACTTAAAAACGGTGACAACCTTTATCACATTGTCTTATATGTAGCTGAACCGCCCATCTTGTCGTTTCTTAACTATCCAAGACCACAACTATACGCGATTTCAATTTGGTTTTATATAATAAGGCCGTCTACATCGAGTATATTATATACGCTTGGGTTTATTATTGTAGGTCGGACTATAATAAAATTATATTAGTATATTTACCAGTGGCGCTGTTACGCAACTCATGAAATATCCAGGGCGGCAAATGGACCTTTAACTTTGGGACAAAGACGATCCATTATGTGATGCCATGCGATTGCATGGGTTCCATAGACAATGGTTCAATTATTGACCCTTAGCCAAGCTCAACGCCCTAGTTACATAATAATCAATATTGGCCAAGAACAAATGCGTCGCGACATTTATTGCTGATGAATCAAATTAACTGCGCTTGCCTCTCTGAACATCATGCGGCTGAACGCCCAGAGAATGCGGAAGTCACACAAGTGTTAGTTAGGCCGTGATGAGTGGTTAATGTATATTTATGATGACCTGAATTATGACTTCTTGTTGCATCTCGTTCAATTATTGGTTGCGCTGTAGCTTGCTTGTATCGTTGGCATGCGCCAGAAGAAAATGCTATCGTAAACTTTAGTTATCTATATATTGCTTCTACGGCGTAAACGGGAGTAATGGCTCCTGCTGACCAGGCTCCCTTAATAGGTCGTATTGAATATATATTTGGGTTCTTCGCGAACCGTAATAACCTGGTTCAACACCCGATGTGTCAAACGGTGACGTGACTTTGATGGTAGTGGTATATCATTCACGTGGTTCTGGATAGAGAGCATGATGATGGGTTCACATTGAATGGTCTTTTTGTCACTTCCAAGCTGATGCTTAGACATTCCGCAATCATCTCTCATTGGGAAAACAACCATATGGCCGGCAAATAAAGCGCGGTAACTTGAAAGGCTCCTATCACCAGAATATATGGTGAGCAATGTACGTGAGAATGTATACTTACAGACAGAGTATGCTAAAATTTTGATTGCGGTAGTAAGAATGCTTGAGCTATGAACAGCCAGGACTTAAAGACAAAGTACGGGATTTCGTCTGATATTGTTGTAATGCATTTACGATGAGAAATATTCATCAATCTATCTGTTTTGCTATTTCATCTTTACAGGTACATAATATATGTGAATCCAATGGTTCCGAAATGATTTGGCAGCCGAATCCGGATTTGCAGAAGTGCTCTCTATTGTAAATAGTTAGCCAAAAATTGACTTGATATAACAACATTGGATTTTGTATCAGAGAGTAAATTGGTTGTAATGCTTGGAATTTAGCCAAAATGAGGTACTGTTTTCATCATAAAGTGCACAGGTGTTGTGAACGAAGCGAACACGTGTTCAAAGACACCGTAATATATTCATGGCAGCATATCCAATCAATCAATGAATCGTTTTCTAAATACCATGCCAAAAAGTAAACTTGTTATGTGCCAGATATCTTGCACATTTGAACTTGCGTTACTGCCAGATTTTACTTTGAGAACCCTCAACTGTATTTTTGTAAGACATTAAGTGTATAACCAGTAAAAGCTTAAGTGTCATACAATTTCGTAAAAGGCAACAGATAAACGGCTTTCTGCTCTGGATTATCTTTGAGCGCTCGTTTGAGCCCCTCCGAGAGATTGCTTTCACTGATGAGCAATTCAGTCACGCAGTCCTATGTAAACTCCTCGCAACCTACCTGATAAGGAACTATATGTGTCTCATAGAAAATATTCAGCAATGGAAGACAGTGTCATCGGATCCTTCGTAATGGCTATATGTTATCTCATCACATTGTATTTATAAGAGGTACTATTCCGAGTGGTTTGTCATCATCGATGAACGGAAAATGTAACATGCTTGCCAATGGCAGCTTTTAGCCATTAACGAGAGTAATCTGCCAAACATTGACATTTTCTATGCTCTTGACCACCTGCTCTTGTTGCTTTTGGCATCAGTTCAAGGTCACCATACTTGCCAAATAGTGTCCATAACCAATCAACAAAAGCTTATAGCCGTATGATTTAAGGGAAATTATCACGATACGAGTCACATGACACAACAATAAACTACTGCATGATCGATGATTGCCTCTGTGATGCTGATTGGATGTCTCGTAGATGCTTCAAATAAGTTTGAAAATAGAGCTATGTATTTCTTTGTATAATGCTGCTAGACTGGCTCAATAGGGGATGATTGACATGATTCATGCATTGCACCTAATCAGTTAATGTTGTTCCATCTACACGTATGCTATTTACTGGTTTAGTACAGGATAGCATGTTTTTGGCGAATACGATTCCCCGCTTAATGTGCCTTGGCATATATCTACGTACACTGCGCCTCTGAGTGCTGCTGGTCATGTCCTTCGGCGGGTTGCAATATGGTTGATCGAAATTTGGCACAAGCTGTATCCGGCCTATTTATCATGGCTGATGAGATAACATCATTCTTTCCGTTAAAGGGCATCGACAGCAGCTTCCTAGTCTCCATTAGACAAGCAAGGTAAAGCGTGTTAAAGTAACATCCATATCTGCATTGTATGTGTTTTAAATGCACATGGTGTATTCTTCTGCAAAATCTAATAGTAATCATATACATTCGTTTACCATCTAGCATATTTGTTAAAATGGCAAGTGGTAGTAGTCGTATACTAGCAAATAGTCACAGACAAATCCGCAATCAAGAAATTTGTAAAATGCATGTTGACAACCGTGCCATTTTTTTTAATGTCAACCTGTATATTGCTTGATCAGCATAGGTGCTTCTAAACACATGAATTATAAAATCTTTATTTGATTGAAAAAATCTTACTTCTAGGTAAATAAAGGTTTTGCTATGTATCAACAGATCAAGATGCTGTGAAAAAAGAATGATATTCTAAAGTAGAGGAACTGTATTCGAAGGTACAAAACAAACATACAATTAACAGCTTTGTCTGGTAAATGGAAAGATAGTGGAATTCAGCAGGGAATCATTTATTTTTTTCTAAGTGAAACTATTAATCAGCCCATTTGCTTTGAGAAAAACATCCACCTACCGCGAGCTCTAAGGACACAACCGTTACCAGAGGCCATGTTAGGGATTAATAAGAAGTGCAGCGTTAGGCCATTGTTTATGTTTCTGTCTATGGACCGATGCAGTTATATTACAATAATACCCACATGGGGAGTATCGATCCTTCGTTGCTATATACGCGGCATTGAAACGAAATATCCCTTTAATGGTAGTTTAAGCTACGACATGATTGACATGATTGATGCATCCAGCCCTATCACGCGCACCATGCGAACGTTTAATTTTCTGAATTATGGTCAAGAACGGATTAATATATAACACTGACGATATCAATAACCCGAAGCCCAAATTAGGGCTATGTGGAATCCTGAATGATGCGAAAGCCTTATTTGGACTTCTGAGATGTTATCAGATTAGATAATTTAGCTTCACTTAAGTTCAACTCTCCTATTACAAGCAAGCAGCTATTGCACTGCAATATCAACGTCAAAAATGGTTACATCTTGGCATCGATCGATAACTGATTTTGTAACTGCAATGTAAAATTATTTTTGCAATAAAAATTAGTATTATTTTTGGAACAAGTTTATGTGCATATAATTTCGGTGAAATCAAAAATAACTCGTTGAGTAATCATCAAGATGTTTTTTTTTATAACTTGAGACAACAAATCATGTGGCGCAGCAAATGTGCAAGCGGCCTCAGCTGGGCTAAAGAGTGGTCCACAGCTCTTGGCAAGCATGTGTCAGGTTCAGCGACCAATCAAAAAGTGTTGGTCCATTTTTATGATTATCACTGCGTGTGATGGATGCCAACTGGCAATGCTTTTGGGAAAAGACTTCCTTTATGCTAATGAATACAGCAAGCCATAGTGAACCTATCAATGACGTTCACTTAATTGAAATGTGGCCGGTCGAAAGCTATAACGGGCCATGCCTGCCCTTAACACATAATCAATCGTCCCATTATAACGCGACATCACTGTCATCCTTGTCTCCGTTAGACGAACCAAATCGACATGTTGCGTGATTCCCTAATAGAAATGTTCAAAGAATCAAGATTGGGGTCACGATAGCTTTATACGCCTTTATTCTCCACTTCTAAATACCTGTTTTTTCTATTGTTTGAAAAATGGCGGCATATGAATAACAAGATATTATTTTTGGGAGGTGTAAGCAGAATGTGAAACCGGCTGATGTTTATAGTTACATATGTTGTCATAAGATACGAACTCGAATGATTCTTGCTAAGCAATCAATGGTAGATATTGTACGTCTTGTTTATTTTGTGCTGGTAGAATTATACTACATTAAGCACAATATTTATAAAGTTATTATCCGTTACATGCCATTTGCATGGAATATTGGTCCTGCTAACCTATCTTTAATGATAATAATAAACCTTACAATAAGGGTCATTTTGACCCCATCATTCATGGTTAACTTAAATATTTGTTTATGATACCACACTTTTCACGGTGTATTAGAATTAACGTAATCCGATTTTTATTATATCCACAATCATTTGCCATATTTGTTGTCAGGAATGTAATTTTCAATATTAACAACAACTCTCTTTTTAAACGTAAGGTCACATTCAACATTATTCTGTTTGGATCCATATAATTGACAATTAATGGAATATTTAGTCCTTCGTTATTGGCCTCAAGCCAGTACAATTAACTTATAGATACAAACTAGCACTAACTGAGTATGACTGGCACATTTGTAGTTGTCATAAAACGTTCCTATGTCAATACTAGAAAATGGCCTGTCGATACACGTCCATTTGAGTTCTGAGATATCTAGATTTGGGGTCTAATAAAGGTCCGCATGCTTTTCTGTCTTAAATGCGATCCATGTGAGTGCTCATGATTCCAAATGGCACTTTAGGATTCAAGTACCCTCATACCGACTAGCAATTACAAGATGCTAATGGCCGTAAGTTGGGTTATGTAGATTTAAATGACCTGTAAGACAGCATAACCAGGTGGCTTTGATTTATTCATTAGCGGATGTACATTTAATGGGGTCCACTTGGAATATTAACTGAATCGGGTCGCTCCTGTTAAATTGACTTCACTTATGCTGAAGATTGGGTTGATGTTTCCATTATGAGACAATGTGAGGGGCTATACGTATTAGTAATTGTTGGCCTGACTAGATATAAACCACGAAGGTAGGCACAGGCGGCAACATATTCGCGCACAAACTGCTGTTTTTCTGTTTGCAGTACAAATCAATGAACGACAGCGTAAAGATGGGTGCTTGTTTAGAGGCATGTGGTTAATTTTTTGCAGGTATGAGGTCTGTTCAATATTTGTGTGTATCTCTAACAAAGCAGTTTTATATTCGACAAATGAGCCGTTGAGATGGGTGTTTATCTTGAATTTCACTCAAAACTTTAGCAACTGACTCTTGTCAACAGGGATGATGCTGTGGCTTATGCCTTCACTTATCATGTCCACTCAGACGGACAGACACAAACATTTGCCTCTATTTGCTCATTAATCCTTGTTATAGAACTAGATGCACACTCTACATCTTCTAGTATCGTTGCTTGTTATTTTAAGGTGGACCAGAAAAGATTAAACGTCACTTAAAGTCGAATACATATTTGTACCGGATCCTACAGAACAAATTTAGTATAGCCAGCACGTCCCAGAATAGGCATTCGGGATGCATGATAATTTTCCATACAGTATGTCAGACTTTTTAGTAATCCCCAGCAGGACCTCTGATAACGGATGCGCCCGTCGAGATTGCGGTATGTGGATGTTTGTCCATAAGCATTCTTGAATTCCGCTCTCTTTCCATTCTATAACGTCATATATTATGCTGTTAATAGTATTTTTGTTTTGGAGCTTTTCGAATACAGTTCCGCATAATTTAGATTGTTGATCCAAAGCAAAAGCTTTACTTACCAAGAAAAAATGATTTTGTTCACTTAAATGAAGATTCCTCAACGAATGTGTTCAGATGTACCAATGTTGATCAGTCAATGTACAGGTAAAAATTATAAATGTCAACATGCATCCTTACAAATTACTTGATTGCAAATTTGTCGGTGAGAATAAACTTGAATACGCTTACTATCACTTGCCATTTTACCAAATATACTTAATGGCTAGCGAATGTGTATGAATATGTGTTGTTTATGCAAGAGGATGCACCAATGCATCTGTAACACACACGATGCTAATTCGGATGTGTGTCTAATGGAGACTAGGAAGCTGCTGTCGATGTTTTTTTTGCTGAAACAATGATGCTCTCTTATCATCCACAATTAACGGACCGGACATTTCTATCGACCATAGTGCAACCCACCGAGGGACATGGCCAGCCGCACTTAGAGCCGCAATGTACGTTGATATATACTAATGCACATTTAACGGGGAATCTTACTCGCCCAAAACATGCTATTTAGGGTCTCCTTGGCTAAACCAGTAAATGACATACTTGTAAATAGAACAACATTAACTGCATGTGTGCAATCCATGAATCAGGTCAATCATCCCCTACTGAGCCAGCCTAGCAGTATTATACTGGCAAATACATAGCCATTTACGCACATTAATTTGAAGCATTAAAGAGACATCCACTCAGCATCACAAAGGCAACAATCAATTATGCATTAGTTTGCCATTGGTTACGAACACTGTTTTGTGGCCTCAAACAGATGCCGAAAACGCTCAGTGCAGGTTGTCAAAGCTTAAGAAAATACGATGCTGGACGGATTACTCTCGTTAATGGTTGGAAGCGGACCTGGGCAAGCATGTTATATTTTCAGTTCATTGGTTAGGACAAATCACGGATCCGATGAATGTGTCATCTGTCTCCCTTCGCTGCATCTTTATTATGAATCACTTCCAAGTCTTTAGCAGAGAAGTGGCGAGGAGTTAACATCAGACTACGTGACTAGCCTTGCTCACTAGAGAAAGCATGCTCATGGAGAGGCAAGAACGCCATTTATTTTTGCCTTTTCTGTATGTCACTTAAACTATTATTGGTTATATGAGAACCATTAGAAAATATCTCACAAAACCACGGTCAAGGGTTCTCAAATTACAATCTAGCAGTAACGCACGACCGAATGTGCTAGATATTTGGCACAGAACAATTTAATTACTTTGCCTGGTCTTTAAAACCATTAGTTAACCCAGTCTATAATATTACTCGTCATTTATTTGGATATGTAATTTGAAGAATAATTTACATAATTAGATTGTAGCGATATCCGCCACATAACTTAGTAATATGCAACGTGATATATTTGAACAAAAACTATTTCCTCCTCTGATTATTTTAACTGCTGCTCTATTACAAGCATCAATAGTTTGTTAGCTTGCTATGTCACAGGTTGCATGTCTACTTCTGGTCTGTCAATGTCGCCAAATATATATATAACACTGACGTTGCAGCACAATGATTAGCATCAGTGGACTCTGTGGTCATGATGGCAACCACTTCGATCTATTGCTCCGTAAACATCGTCGCATTCGCATTAGCGAACACATACAACTTGTTGTCAAACCCCGGTGAGGATCAGACGAGCAGCGCCCCATCATATATATACATGGATAAGTTATAAGCCAGATCGCTAAAGGATCATAGGCAAGACTATTGATTATTATGCACGTTTTGAGTCCATAAATAATTAACTAATAATGTAACAAGAAAGCTATTTTATATTGACGCAACTACTATATGCCGACACAGCTTAAGTTCCATTTGCGATTCGGTGCAATTCAGTCAGAGCCAGCTGCTTCATAATGTTCTCTATGTTATCCGAATCAGTTGACTTTCAATGCCAAAAACATTTAAGCCAATAATAAAACACTTATTTTACGATGCTAAGCGAGCCCAAAAATTTGTTGCTTCATAGTGGTACTTTAAAATACACATTTAAACCTAGGAAGAATTACCAATTTATGTAAAGAAAAAGTAAATATATAACGTTTTCAGAATTGACGAACTAGACCGTCTGATGCATTCCATAAACGAATATAGGGAAATAAAAGCTTTACCAGCTGCACTAGAGAAATGAATATTGTATATGGAATGCGTTATAAAAGCGCCATGATTTACTTATCTGACACTATTACAAAATGAGACTTTGTTATATATAGATGTATTCAGCAGATAACCATCAAGCATGTATGTGCTGGCCGACAAACCAAAGTTTAGCCGCAAACTAATTATTTTTTCTACCTGATATCGGTACATGTATGAATCTAGCTGACGTTAGAATGCATATACTCTCTTGCATAACTGGGATACTAAAGTGAAAATTCGAGTATAACGTTTTTTGCCTTGAAATCAACAATACACTATTCAGTCAATTGGCTTTAGTGAATATTTTAAATCTCTATTGGGTCGGCAAATCAAGTTTTATAATGCGACAAAACATTACAAATTGCATAAGATTCGACAAATATTGGCAGCTGCTTGGGAATATTGATGGCAAAATGTTACAGTGTAACTAAGACGTAATATTTCCTTTTATGTGTGTTTAGTTCAATGTCCTCATTTGGGTATGGTTCAATGTACATTACGTTTCCGATTCGACCTTCATGACAATGTGGTCCTTCTCAATCGCGATATCCTCAGCAGCTGTCAGCAGTAATTGGCTATGAATAATGCAACTCATAATATAATAACGGGCATTCATACAAGAAATAATTTCGTTGATGCCCTTGTCCTGCTGCAGGAATACATATATGAATTTGCATCTCTCCGACATATAGGACTGCTGCATTGTGCCATTATCCACTTTGCATGCCATTAGGCTAGTAATGTGAATTGTCCAGCGCTCGTTAATGCAAGAGTCGAATATTAATCGTCTTTAGACATATGAAAATATATGTCAATATTAATTGTCTCCCAAGTGTGTCCCAACGAAATGCTGAAATTGTCATTTTCTGCCTAAACGAACAAGTTTTCACAGTTTGACCACAGCGACTCATATTGCCCTGTTATATCATGTAAACAGAAGGCTGAATAATACACTTTAAACGTTTTTAGTGATAAAACTGCAATGTATTTTACACGTTTTTGACTTTATGTTTATCGTATCGCGATGGTAGGGGTTCGAATTTTATATACAATGTGCACACACACACACACATAGACATGCACACACGCACACACACACACACACACACACACACACACACACACACACATATATATATATGTATATATATATATACATATATATAAATATATATATATAGTAATATTTTATATATATATAGTAATATATATATGAATACAAGCATATATATATTTATACAAATATATTTGTATATGTATATGTTTATGTATATAAACATATATATTCATACAAATATGTATACAAATATATATATGCATATATATTTGAACATATATATCAATACAACAATAAAAATATATATCAATATAGATATCAATATGTTTGTGCATATATACATGTATGATCATATATATAACATACATATACATATATACAAATGTATATATATATATATATATATATATATATGCATATATATATGTAAATATCTATACATATATATATATATGCATATATATATACATATATATGTATATATATGTATATATATATATGTATATTTATATAAAAACGTATATATAAATATATATATACCTATATATAGATATATATCTATAGATATTCCTATACTAAGCCTGATCTGTATTATCTACTATGGGCAACAGTTTCTTGATATTCATCAGATCACTTTATCTACTTATTGTCACTGTTACTAATCCCTAGTGAGGATTTTTCATGTCACATATCCGCTTATGCCATACTGAATGTCTTCTTTAATTAAGGGATGCTGTCAGATTACCTAGGATCCCGTTGGTGTGTAGTCAATAAAAAATGCATAACTAATCAGCGATCAGATCGGTGAGATTAACAGCAACACGTAAGATTAGCTTTGTAACCTTTAATGGCCGATTTGTTAACTTTGATCTGCATATTTAACTATATAAGTCAAGTAATCTGTGCGTTTTCAGCTGGGCTGGTTGAATTTTTGGATGAATGAGACTATTTAGAATATATCAGAAAACCCAACTCCAGCGCTACATTTTTTTCTTATTTTACGGAATTTTCTTACGTCTGGTTGTCACTAGTGGATCGATTCACTTCAATAGCATTTTAAATACTATTCTAAAAGGTGAAGTATGATAATGACCAAATGTTCGCGACATTGAATGCAAGCTAGATAGGTACCTTAACACGTTAACGTAAACATATTTAACTCCACCCTAAACAACGCACCAAAGGCAAGTAACATAACATTGACACGAGATTGACAATTCCTTCATATATGGTTTCAATCAACGCCGCTTAAAATAAAGATAAATTACAGAATAAAACGAGCGATCATCTATGATTAATCTACAGCATAGAAGTAGGAAAATCATAGTAGAATTATTGAACAAATATATCTTTAAGGCTGGTAATGTTGCGACAATTGCCAAACAAAAACATGCTATATGATGATCATCAATACCCAAGCAAGAAATGTTGCCTGTCATTAATAAAAGTATAGTACTGTGATGAAGAAGATGAAGTGATACATGCAAAAGACACTGGTGCGATGTGGGTGAATCTTTTCTTCAACATGCGAGGATTTGCATTGTGTCCATTGATATATTTGAGAGCCTTATACTAAACCACTTGTTGCTAGACACTCCACACTGACAAACATCAATCTGCATTCAACAATGATACGCGGGTGTGATAACACGTTATTTTAGAACTCAACTGAATAAATCGTACACAAGTATAGTATTTTATAATATCGAGAACAGTAAGTCGTCGTATCTTACCGCGTATTTTCCGAATTTAGTGCATTAGCGACATCGGTAGACCCACAGCATTCAATTCTTTTAAACATGCACCATTATTTGATCTTTCTTTTTTTATCTATAATGTATGTTGGTCGATTCATGCTATATAATCCAAATGTCAGTATTACGATCAGTCAAGCCTTCGATATTTCGTGCGCATATTAAAAAAGAGGGAAGTCATCAGTAGCGACCGAACCATAACGATATGACGGGCAGACCAACACAACACCAATTAATCCTGATTGTATCAACGAAAATAAAAGTAAGTAAAATCATTTCCCGACTTTGTTGTTGTTCGACTAATCCGGGGTAGTTGTTGCATGGTTGTACGACTGGGTTTATACGCCCCGTTTAGCAGTAGAGTAAGGTGCCCCCTTTCTTGCCATCAACAGAGATCAACTACAAATGTGTTTAATAGATAGGTATGACAACAAAATATAATGCACAGCGGGTTATTGATCACTCTGTTAATGTAGGCCATATATACAGCATAAACATTCACGATCTTTTACAGGCATCTAAATTGGTAACTGCTGACAGAGATGGACTAACTGCTAGTTTGTAGTTTTCATGGCAGGACACGTTTAACTGAACGTTGATATGTACGATGTGAAAAACAAAATCCCCATCTAATTCCTTTTTCTTATCGTTCGAAGGAACATGAGGTATGCACTATTATATGCACTAGTAGTTGATTAATATCTTCATATGTACTCACAGTAACGGACCACCTTTCCGCTACAGTCTCATAAACTTTGCGAAGTTATGATAAAAACAGCCGACATCCTTGACAAACTGTAAAACGTGGTTTACTCAGCTGACCAGCTCTGACCCTGATTAATGCCCAATAATTAAGACGGTGAGCCGCAGCCCTGTCTGAATCGTGGTAGGTAACAGACCTGGTGCTTCACAGTCTTTTTCGTCCTCCACGTGTGTTAAATCATATGAATTACTCTCAAAGTATTGTATTATTCGCCAGGGATCCATTATCACGAGTTATGGAATATATGAGCCCATTAGTTGTGTCGGCAGGTTTTTATATTATTGACTGGCTAGCACTGTGATTCATGACTGCAGTAAAGACCGATATCTCGTCTCAAAAACAGAAGAGCAACTAACCAGATAGTTAATATCGTGATGTAGCAAATGCTGTATAGAGGCAATTATCTTTGACTCCAACCACCTTGGCTAAACATAACATTATGCGTTTTCTTATATATACAATTTCCAGGACTATTTCGTCATAGCAATTAAATCAAACATTTGCAGATATATTGGCTCATTAATCAAGCGGTTCGGATTAGCAGAAGAATCAATAGTGAAAGGTCAAAGACCTCTCATCCTTAATTTTCTCTGATATGTGTTGTGCCACACAACATAGCTGTTAATGTCCCCCTTTTAACGTAATATTGGTACAGGTACCAGCATCCCTGGCCGAACAGGCAGATTAAACGGGAATATGTAGCAAGGTTAACGCCTATTTGAGTCCCATTTACGGAAAGTAGCAAGAAAATAAGGTTTGTGCAGCCATTAATGAAATTGGCAGTTTTATTCAATTGTACGTAGATGAGCTGGTAGATGGATCCGCCTCGCGCTTAAACATATATCATTACCCTGAGTATCACCTATCTATGGGTAACACCTGCCTTATATACGGACGCACAGGGTACTTATAGCAGTTCCTTGCAATGTCACAGCTACTCAAAGAATAGCTGCGATATAATCTTTGACAAAGTACCATCATCAATGACATGTCGCATGAGATTCATTCGACTCATGTTCCAAATGATACATATTGTAGTTTACAACGCGTCGTATTGAGCTGAGCATTAACTTTTGCTTAACTAATGCAGACGGTAATAGCAAGGGAAGACGACAACGTCTATT
>CM067357.1:20229990-20282490 GCA_034190875.2 Urechis unicinctus
CACTGATGAGCAATTCACTCACGCAGTCCGATGTAAACTCCTCGCAACCTACCTGATAAGGAACTTTTGTCATCACCGATGAACGGAAAATGTAACATGCTTGCCAAGGACAGCTTTTAGCCATTAACGAGAGTAATCTGCCAAACATTGACATTTTCTCAGCTCGTGACTACCTGCTCTTGTTGTTTTTGGCATCAGTTCTAGGCCACCGTACTTGCCAAATAGTGTCCATAACCAATCAACAAGAACTTAAAGCCGTATGATTTAAGGAAAATTATCACGATACGAGTTACGTGACAGAACAATAAACTAATCCATTATTGATGATTGCCTTTGTGATGCTGATTGGATGTCTCTTTGATGCTTCAAATAAGTTTGAATATATAGCTATGTATTTGTCAGTATAATGCTGCTAGACTGGCTCAATAGGGGATGATTGACATGATTCATGCATTGCACCTAATCAGTTAAGGTTGTTCCATCTACACGTTTGCTATATACAGGTTTAGTACAGAATAGCATAAATGGGCATGGCTAAATGTGCATTGGCATATAAATCAACGTACAGTGCTGCTGGTCATGTCCTTCGGCGGGTTGCAATATGGTCGATCGAAATTTGGCACAAGCTATATCTCTCGGCCTATTTATCGTGATGATGAGATAAACATCATTCTTTCCGCAAAAAGGCATTGACAGCAGCTTCCTAGTCTCCATTAGACACACAAGGTAAGGCGTGTTGAAGGAACATCAAAATCTGCATTGTATGTGTTATAAATGCACATGGCGTATTCTCCTGCAAAAACTAAAAGTATTCATATACATTCGTTTTTCAACTAGCATATTTGGTAAAATGGCAAGTGGTAGTAGTCGTATACTAGCAAATAGTCACAGACAAATCCGCAATCAAGAAATTTGTAAAATGCATGTTGACAACCGTGCCATTTTTTTCAATGTCAACCTGTATATGGCTTAATCAGCATAGGTGCTTCTAAACACATGAATTAATAAATCTTTTTTTGATTGAAAAAATCTTACTTCTAGGTAAATATCAGGTTTTGCTATGCTATCAACAGATCAAGATGCTGTGAAAAAAAAGAATGATATTCTAAAGTAGAGGAACTGTATTTCTCGGTACAAAAAAAACATACAATTAACAGCTTTGTCTGGTAAATTAAAAGATAGCAGAATACAGCAGGATATCATTTATTTTTTTCTAAGTGAAACTATTAATCAGCCATTTGCTTTGAGAAAAATCATCCACCTTGAAATGAGCTCTAAGGGCAAACCGTTACCAGAGGCCATGTTAGGGATTAATAAGAAGTGCAGCGTTAGGCCATTGTTTATCTGTCTGTCTATGGACCGATGTAGTTATATTACAATAATACCCACATGGGGAGTATCGATCCTTCGTTGCTATATACGCGGCATTGAAATGAAATATCCCTTTAATGGTAGTTTAAGCTACGACATGATTGACATGATTGATGCATCCAGCCCTATCACGCGCACCATGCGAACGTTTAATTTTCTGAATTATGGTCAAGAACGGATTAATATATAACACTGACGATATCAATAACCCGAAGCCCAAATTAGGGCTATGTGGAATCCTGAATGATGCGAAAGCCTTATTTGGACTTCTGAGATGTTATCAGATTAGATAATTTAGCTTCACTTAAGTTCAACTCTCCTATTACAAGCAAGCAGCTATTGCACTGCAATATCAACGTCAAAAATGTTTACATCTTGGCATCGATCGATAACTGATTTTGTGACTGCAATGTAAAATTATTTTTGCAATAAAAATTAGTATTATTTTTGGAACAAGTTTATGTGCATATAATTTCGGTGAAATCAAAAATAACTCGTTGAGTAATCATCAAGATGTTTTTTTTTATAACTTGAGACAACAAATCATGTGGCGCAGCAAATGTGCAAGCGGCCTCAGCTGGGCTAAAGAGTGGTCCACAGCTCTTGGCAAGCATGTGTCAGGTTCAGCGACCAATCAAAAAGTGTTGGTCCATTTTTATGATTATCACTGCGTATGATGGATGCCAACTGGCAATGCTTTTGGGAAAAGACTTCCTTTATGCTAATGAATACAGCAAGCCATAGTGAACCTATCAATGACGTTCACTTAATTGAAATGTGGCCGGTCAAAAGCTATAAATCGGCCATGCGTGCCCTTAACTCCGGCAATCGTCCCGTTATAACGCGACATCACTGTCATCCTTGTCTCCGTTAGACGAACCAAATCGACATGTTGCGTGATTCCGCTATTAGAAATGTTCAAAAGAATCAAGATTGGGATCACGACAGCATTATAAGCAGACCATATTTCCACTTCTAAAAATACCTGTTTTTTTCTATATTTGAAAAACGGCGGCATATGAAATAACAAGATATTATTTTTGGGAGGTGTAAGCAGAAAAAGAAACCGGCTGATGTTTATAGTTACATATGTTGTCATAAGATACGAACTCGAATGATTCTTGCTAAGGGATCAATGGTAGATATTGTACGTCTTGTTTATTTTGTACTGACCTAGAATTATACTGCATTAAGCACAATATTTATCAGGCGCGCTAATTTGTTACATGCCATTTGCATGGAATATTAGTCCTGCTAACCTATCTTTATAATAATAATAAACCTTACAATAAGGGTCATTTTGCCCCATTATTCATGGTTTCTTATGATACCACCATTTTCACGGTGCGATAGGCAATTAACGTAATCCGATTTTTACTTATATCCACAATCATTTGCCATATTTGTTGTTTGGAATGTAATTTTCAATATTAACAACAACTCTCTTTTTTAAAACGTAAGGTCACATTCAACATTATTTTGTTTGGATCCATATAATTGACAATTATTGGAACATTTAGTCTTTCCTTGTTGGAAAGCCAGTACAAAACAATTAACTTATAAATACAAACTAGCACTAAATTTATGATACCTGAGTATGACTGGCACATTTGTAGTTGTCATAAAACGTTCCTATGTCAATACTAGAAAATGGCCTGTCGATACACGTCCATTTGAGTTCTGAGATATCTAGATTTGGGGTCTAATAAAGGTCCGCATGCTTTTCTGTCTTAAATGCGATCCATGTGGGTGCTCATGATTCCAAATGGCACTTTAGGATCCAAGTACCCTCATACCGACTAGCAATTACAAGATGCTAATAGCCGTAAGTTGGGTTATGTAGATTTAAATGACCCGTAAGACAGCATAACCAGGTGGCTTTGATTTATTCATTAGCGGATGTACATTTAATGGGGTCCGCTTGGAATATTAACTGAATCGGGTCGCTCCTGTTTCATTGACTTCACTTATGCTGAAGATTGGGTTGATGTTTCCAGTATGAGACAATGTGAGGGGCTATACGTATAAGTAATTGTTGGCTTGACTAGATATAAACCACGAAGGTAGGCACAGGCGGCAACATATTCGCGCACAAACTGCTGTTTTTCTGTTTGCAGTACAAATCAATGAACGACAGCGTAAAGATAGGTGCTTGTTTAGAGGCATGTGGTTGATTTTTTGCAGGTATGAGGTCTGTTCAATATTTGTGTGTATCTCTAACAAAGCAGTTTTATCCATTCGACAAATGAGCCGTTGAGATGGGTGTTTTTAATCTTGAATTTCACTCAAAATCGTAGCAACTGACTCTTGTCAACGGGAACGAAGTTGTGGCTAATGTCTTCACTTATCATGTCAACTGAGACGGACTGACACAAACATTTGCCTCTATTTGCTCATTCCTCTTTGTTCCAGAACCTGATACACACGCTACATCTACTTGTATCGATGCTTGTTATTTTCAGGTTGGTCAAGTTAGCCAGCTTGAACGTTACTTAAAGTCGAATGCATATATTTACCGGATCCTACACAAAGCAGCACAAATCTAGCATAGCAAGCACGTACCCGAATGGGCATTCGGGATGCATGATAAGCGTGAGTTTTAGTTTCCACACAGTATGTCAGACTTTTTTAGTAATCCCCAGCAGGACCTCTCGATAACGGATGCGCCCATCGAGATTGCGGTATGTGGATCTTATTCCAAAAGCATATGGGGCGTCAGGGTTAATGATATTTAATTAAGTTGCAAATAATATATTCATTCTATGACGATAGTTAAATTTAGCTCTCAGAATGCTCAGAAAATCATACGTCCGCATAATGTGCATGATTGGTTTTGGAGCCAACATGTCAATCATGCGAATACTTTAGTTCAAGTGATATTTATTTCAGATTTTTGATCCAAAGCCACAAAGCTTTACTTACAGTAGAAAAGACTTCTTTAATTCACTCAAACCTCTGAACGATTCCCCTTCGAGCTTGCGGTAGGTGGATGTTTGCCTAAAAGCATATGGGCTGATGAATGATTTTGCTTGAGAAAACAATACCCTGCTGAATTTCGCTCTCTTCCCAAAATAGCCTCTTATACAAAATAGCCAGATTGTCAAAATGCATTTTTACAAATTTCTTGATCGCAAATTTGTCGGTGACAATGAGATTAAATACGCTTACTTTCACTTTCCATTTTACTAAATATACTTTATGACTAACGAATGTGTATGATTATTTGTAGTTTTTGCAGGAGCATGCACCATTTGCATCTGCAAAACACATACGTTCCTTTAACACGGATGTCCTCTGTGTCTGATGGAGACAAGGTGCTGTCGATGCCTTTTTGTGGATAGAATGATGTTATCTTATCAGCCACTATTAAAATAGGCCAGACCTAGCTTGCGCCAAATGTCGATCGACCATATTGCAACCTACCGAATGACATGACCAGCAACACTCTGAGGCGCAGTGTACATTGATATATGCCAATGCACATTAAGCGGGGAATCTTGCTCGCCCTAAACATGCTATTTGGGGTCTCCTTGGCTTAACCAGTAAATGACATACTTGTAAATAGAACAACATTAACAGCATGTGTGCAATCCATGAATCAGGTCAATCATCCCCTACTGAGCCAGCCTAGCAGTATTATACTGACAAATACATAGCCATTTACTCACATTAATTTGAAGCATTAAAGAGACATCCACTCAGCATCACAAAGTCAACAATCAATTATGCATTAGTTTGCCATTGGTTACGAACACTGTTTTGTAAGTTTGGTGGCCTTAAACAGATGTCGAAAACACTCAGTGCAGGTTGTCAAAGCTTAGGAAATGACGATGCTGGACGGAATACTCTCGTTAATGGTTGGAAGCGGCCCTGGCAAGCATGTTATATTTTCAGTTTATTGGTTAGGACAAACCACGGATCCGATGAATGTGTCATCTGTCTCCCTTCGCTGCATCTTTATTATGAATCACTTCCAAGTCTTTAGCAGGGAAGTGGCGAGAAGATCAGACTACGTGACTAGCCTTGCTCATTAGAGAAAGCATGCTCATGGAGAGGCAAGAACGCCATTTATTTTATGCCTTTTCTGTATTTCACTTAAACTATTATTGGTTATATAAGAACCATTAGAAAATATCTCACAAAACCACGGTCAAGGGTTCTCAAATTACAATCTAGCAGTAACGCAATACCAAATGCGCTTGATATTTGGCACAGAACAAGTATACATACCTTGCCTGGTCTCTAAAAACCATTTACTAACCCAGTTTATCATATTACTCGTCATTATTTGGATATGTAATTTGAAGAATAATTTACATAATTTGATTGTAGCGATATCCGCCACATAACTTGAACAAAAACTATTTCCTCCTCTGATTATTTTAACTGCTGCTCTTTTACAAGCATCAATAGTTTGTTAGCTTGCTATGTCACAGGTTGCATGTCTACTTCTGCTCTGTCAATGTCGCTAAATATATATATAACACTGTGACGTTGCAGCACAATGATTAGCATCAGTGGACTCTGTGGTCATGATGGCAACCACCTCGATCTACAGCTCCGTAAACATCGTCGCATTCGTTTGAGCGAACACATACAACTTGTTGTCAAACTCCGGTAGGGATCAGACGAGCAGCGCCCCATCATATATATACATGGATAAGTTATAAGCCAGATCCCTAAAGGATCATAGGCAAGACTATTGATTATTATGCACGTTTTGAGTCAATAATTAATTATCTAATAATGTAACAAGAAAGCTATTTTATATTGACGCAGCTACTACATGCCGACACAGCTTAAGTTCCATTTGCGATTCGGTGCAATTCAGTCAGAGCCAGCTGCTTTATAATGCTCTCTATGTTATCCGAATCAGTTGACTTTCAATGCCAAAAACATTTAAGCATATAATAAAACACTTATTTTACGATGCTAAGCGAGCCCAAAAATCTGTTGCTTCATAGTGGTACTTTAAAATACACATTTAAACCTAGGAAGAATTACCAATTTATGTAAAGAAAAAGTAAATATATAACGTTTTCAGAATTGACGAACTAGACCGTCTGATGCATTCCATAAACGAATATAGGGAAATAAAAGCTTTACCAGCTGCACTAGAGAAATGAATATTGTATATGGAATGCGTTATAAAAGCGCCATGATTGACTTATCTTACACTATTACCAAATGAGGCTTTGTTATATATAGATGTATTCAGCAGATAACCATCAAGAATGTATGTGCTAGCCGACAAACCAAAGTTTAGCCACAAACTAATTATTTTTTTAACCTGATATCGGTACATGTATGAATCTAGCTGACGTAAGAATGCATATACTCTTTTGCATAACTGGGATACTAAGGTGAAAATTCGAGTATATCGTTTCTTGCCTTGAAATCAACAATACACTATTCAGTCAATTGGCTTTAGTGAATATTTTAAATCTCTATTGGGTCGGCAAATCAAGTTTTATAATGCGACAAAACATTACAAATTGCATAAGATTCGACAAATATTGGGAGCTGCATGGGAATATCGATGGCAAAATGTTACAGTGTAACTATGACGAAATATTTCCTTTTATGCGGGTTTAGTTCAATGTCCTCATTTGGGTATGGTTCAATGTACATTACGTTTCTGATTCGACCTTCATGACAATGTGGTCCTTCTCAATTGCGATATCCTCAGCAGCTGTCAGCAGTAATTGGCTATGAATAATGCAACTCATAATATAATAACGGGCATTCAAACAAAAAATAATTTCGTTGATGCCCTTGTCCTGCTGCAGGAATACATATATGAATTTAGCATCTCTCTGACATATAGGACTGCTGCATTGTGCCATTATCCACTTTGCATGCCATTAGGCTAATAATGTGAATTGTCCAGCGCTCGTTAATGCAAGAGTCGAATATTAATCGTCTTTAGACATATGAAAATATATGTCAATATTAATTGTCTCCCAAGTGTTTCCAAACGAAATGCTGAAATTGTCATTTTCTGCCTAAACGAAGAAGTTTTCACAGTTTGACCACAGCGACTCATATTGTCCTGTTATATCATGTAAACAGAAGGCTGAATAAGACACTTTAAACGTTTTTGGTGATAAAACTGCAATGTATTTTACACGTTTTTGACTTTATGCATATATATTTAAACATATATATCAATACAAAAATAAAAATATATATATCAATATAGATATCAATATGTTTGTGCATATATACATGTATGATCATATATGTAACATACATATACATATATACAAATGTATATATATATATATATATATATATATATATATATATATATTTATGCATATATATATATATATGTAAATATCTATATATATATATATATATATATATATATATATATATATATATATATGTATATATATATGTATATTTATATAAAAAACGTATATATAAATATATATATATATATATATCTACTATGGGCAGCAGTTTCTTGATATTCATCAGATCACTTTATCTACTTATTTTCACTGTTACTAATCCCTAGTGAGGATTTTTCATGTCACATATCCGCTTATGCCATGCTGTCAGATTACCTAGGATCCCGTTGGTGTGTAGTCAATTAAAAATGCATAACTAATCAGCGATCAGATTGGTGAGATTAACAGCAACACGTAAGATTATCTTGCTAACCTTTAAAGGCCGATTTGTTAACTTTTATCTGCATATTTAACTATATAAGTCAAATAATCTGTGCGTTTTCAGGGGATTCGAGGCTTTAACCTTTACAATCATATGGTTGTCGAAGAAACTATCGGTCCGCGTCAAAGGTTCATTGAATTGCCTGAGCGCGAATATA
This sequence comes from Urechis unicinctus, assembly GCA_034190875.2. Classification (NCBI taxonomy): domain Eukaryota; kingdom Metazoa; phylum Annelida; class Polychaeta; order Xenopneusta; family Urechidae; genus Urechis; species Urechis unicinctus. The sequence continues at coordinate 20,238,200 of CM067357.1, forward strand.
AAAAAGTTGTTCACATGGCGTCTGAAAGTAAATAATGATCCTTAACGGCCATGGATGAATAATAAACTGTTTGGCTTTCAGATACATGGGCATAGCCGACAATTTGATAAACTAAGTACGCAATCATGGGTGTGCTATAAACGCGTACAAAGGTCGATGGCGAGTGTCATTATAAAGCCAGACCCGTGATCGTAGTATACACAACATGAAGCTAACAACAGTCTTAGACAGATTGGAAATTTAAACATTCGGCTGATAAACAGCGCCCCATTCTATAAAAACCGAATGTCAGGAAGATGACATAAACTGAACAGAAGTGCTTTTCGTATTAACCACGCGTCATTTTTACCGAAACTAGCATTTCGAATAACACATGCAAATATGCGACGCAGACATCATCTGATTTGAAATTGGATTAATTTCAGTATCAAATCTGTGTGCAAGAACAGTATATTGGTAAGTCAACTGGGGACAATTCTTGGCCAGTTGGCTGGTCTATATCCTCATTAGCCCCAAATTTATGTCCGCGTTAATGCAATAGGCACCATCTGCCGATTGCCATTATCCCCTCAACGCCTGGTGTCATCGCACGCAATGCCATTTCCCCAACAACTCTGCTCGGTGTGAATTGGTATTTATCACAAATATTATAAGGTTTTCACATCCGAGTGTACAGCGGTTTAAAATTCAAAATGATTGTAGGAGCGGAATACACGATGAACAGAAAGTGTCAGATTGAAATAAGCGTAATCACTAATTCGCAGAGCAGGGTAGATTCACCGTTCAACGTGTGATAAACATGTATACCGCCGATGCCCGGTGCCAACTTTACGTTCTAAGTAAGTACCTCACGCTATACAAGAGACGACTTACTCGGGGTAAATGACGACCAAACAATATGGTAGCAGTTTTGGGTACATTAACGTTGCATAAAACTCATTATAGATCTTTCCTAAGCAGCACAACGAAGACTATTACGAAGTGACATATCCCCTATTTACGTAGATAATGGTTTTGTGCTTTATAACATTCCGCCTGAAATGATATATAATTGTTTCGAACCTGATAGGGAACGGTCTGCCATCCATTACACCGAGATATGCGGGACAAACGGGTACGCATGCTTTTTAAATAATAGCCACTGAATGCTTGGCTTTCCACAAAGAACACGTTCCAAATATCGATTTATTGCATTCTGATCAGTTAAAACTGCATCGGCAGTTACTCTCTTCTCAAAGTGATAAATGCATTATTGGCTGGTAATATTTTGTGAATGGTATGTATTTGTCATTTAGCTTTAACTATATAAACAAGAAAGAAATTGCATTATTATTTCGTACATTCGACAAGTGCCCACAGACCTTGCATAACAAATGAGCCATGTACCAAACTTAGTGACTATGTCAGAAAATATCCAATTTGGGTACCTAGTCGACTAGCAGCACGATTGCACGTCTTCTAAAATAAACCTGTTCCCTGACTGAACAGCTATGTCCATAGTGTTCGTGTTAAAACAGTACATCTGACGAAGTGGTCGAGAATGTCATTGTGTGCCTCATTATAGCTATATAATGCCTTGCAGACTACATACCAAATTTCTCTCCATAATTTGGCTAGCGTTTTTGCTGGGACATTCTATCATATGGCACAGTAAGCGTCGCCAATTTGGATCAAATATATCACCACCGTATTACAACGTGCGATAATTCGCTCGTTGAGAAAGATTCATGACCACATAAAATATGTTTCTCGTTCCGGTAAAATTAGGCTTCGCACATTCGTCTCATTTTGATGCAGTTAGGGATTGCGTTGCTGAGTATTGAGCACGATTAATAATATCAATAGATCAACGGAATATTGGAGGCTGGAACGACAAGATAACATACCCGTCATACAGTAAACAATTCAGAGACATTGTGTAATCGCGTTATAGAGGCATATTGATCCTTACGCATTGATACATACACAGATAAAGTGCGATGGCTGTGAACTTCTTACAGCATTTGGCGTGATTAATTGCATTGTCATTATCAAAGTAAAATATGGCGTCTGAGATTACTTCCTAGAAACATTGTATAATGCCCTCAATGATTTCATTTAAAGGTAGATTATTGCCATGAAAGGAGCCGTTCTCTTCCCGCATCACAAGCTGCGATTGTATCAGGCAACATTGCAAGCGTCTTGGTTGCAGATATACAAGAAAATATTGACTTTATTTCTTTTCAAGACTTATGAGAACATGAGAAGGACGATAAAGCAAAAGCAGGTTGCTGTGCATTGCTATTCAACAGCTTAGATAATGTTTGCATCGGCAGGATAATGAATAATGATATATATATTGTTTTTTTAGTAGAGATACAAAGCAATTTCGTCAATATTCTTGGGTCTTTCTAATCGCAAAGAGCCATAATGGTATCAGTGAAAATCACACCATGGGCTGGTTGAATTTTTGGATGAACGAGACTATTCAGAATATATCAGAAAACCCGACTCCAGCGCTATATTTTTTTACGTCTGGTTGTCACTAGTGGATCGATTCACTCTAATGGCAGTTTAAATACAATTCCAAAAGGTGAAGTATGATAATGACCAAATGTTCGCGACATTGAATGCAAGCATGATAGGTACCTTAACACGTTAACGTAAACATATTTAACTACACCCTAAACAACGCACCAAAGGCAAGTCACATAACGTTGACACGAGATTGACAATTCCTTCATATATGGTTTCAATCAACGCCGCTTAAAATAAAGATAAATTGCAGAATAAAATTAGCGATCATCTATGATTAATCTATATATCTTTAAGGCTGGTAATGTTGCGACAATTACCAAACAAAAACATGTTATATGATGATCATCAATACCCAAGCAAGAAATGTTGCCTGTCATTAATAAAAGTATAGTACTGTGATGAAGAAGATGAAGTGATACATGCAAAAGACACTGGTGCAATGTGGGTGAATCTTTTCCTCAACATGCGAGGATTTGCATTGTGTCCATTGATATATTTTAGAGCTGTCTTATACTAAACCACTTGTTGCTAGACACTCCACACTGACAAACATCAATCTGCATTCAACATCGATCCGCGGGTGTGATAACACGTTATTTTAGAACTCAACTGAATAAATCGTACACAAGTATAGTATTTGATGATATCGCGAACAGTAAGTCGACGTATCTTACCGCGTATTTTCCGAATTTAGTGCATTAACGACATCGGTAGACCCACAGCATTCAATTCTTTTAAACATGCACCATTATTTGATCTTTCTTTTCTTTATCTATAATGTATGTCGGTCGATTCATGCTATATAATCCAAAAGTCAGTATTACGATCGGTCAAGCCTTCGATATTGCGTGCGCAAATATAAAAGAGGGAAGTCATCAGTAGCGACCGAACCATAACGATATGACGGCAGACCAACACAACACCAATTAATCCTGATTGTATCAACGAAAATAAAAGTAAGTAAAATCATTTCCCGACATTGTTGTTGTTCGACTAATCCGGGGTAGTTGTTGCATGGTTGTACGACTGGGTTTATACGCCCCGTTTAGCAGTAGAGTAAGGTACCCCCTTTCTTGCCATCAACAGAGATCAACTACAAATGTTTTAATAGATAGGTATGACAACAAAATATAATGCACAGCGGGTTATTGATCACTCTGTTAATGTAGGCCATATATACAGCATAAACATTCACGATCTTTTACTGGCATCTAAAGTGGTAACTGCTGACAGAGATGGACTAACCGCTAGTTTGTAGTTTTCATGGCGGGGACACGTTTAACTGAACGTTGATATGTACGATGTGAAAAACAAAATCCCTATCTAATTCCCTTTTCTTATCGTTCGAAGGTGTGTACCGACCATGAGAAATTCGTAGAAACATGAGGTATGCACTATTATACGCGCTAGTAGTTGGTTTTTTATCCTCATAAGTACTGACATTAACGGACCACCTTTCCGCTAGTCTCATAAACTTTGCGAAGTTATGATAAAAACTGCCGACATCCTTGACAAACTGTAAAACGTGGATTACTCAGCTGACCAGCTCTGACCCTGATCAATGTCCAAACAATTAAGACAGTGAGCCGGAGTCCTGTCTGAATCATGGAAGGTAACAGACCTGATGCTTCACAGTCTTATTCGTCCTCCACGTGTGTTAAATCATATGAGTTACTCTCAAAATATTGTATGATTCGCCAGGGATCCATTATCACGAGTTATGGAATATATGAGCCAATTAGTTGTGTCGGCAGGGTCTGATATTATTTACTGGCTAGCACTGTGATTCATGACTGCAGTGAAGACCGATATCTCGTCTCAAAAACAGAAGAGCAACTAGCCAGATAGTTAATATCGTGATGTAGCAAATGCTGTATAGAGGCAATTATCTTTGACCCCAACTACCTTGGCTAAACATAACATTATGCGTTTGCTTATAAATACAATTTCTAGGACTATTTCGTCATAGCAATTAATGCAAATATTTGCAGATATATTGGCTCATTAATCAAGCGGTTCGGATTAACAGAAGAATCAATAGTGAAAGGTCAAAGACCTCTCATCCTTAATTTTCTCTGATATGTGTTGTGTCACACAACATAGCTGTTAATGTCCCCCTTTTAACGTAATATTGGTACAGGTACCAGCATCCATGGTCGAACAGGCAGATTAACGGGAATATGTAGCAAGGTTAACGCCTATTTGAGTCCCATTTACGGAAAGTAGCAAGAAAATAAGGTTTGTGCAGCCATTAATGAAATGGGCAATTTTATTCAATTGTACGTTGATGAGCTGGTAGATGGACCCGCCTCGCGTTTAAACATATATCATTACCCTGAGTATCACTTATCTATGGGTAACACCTGCCTTATATACGGACGCACAGGGTACTTATAGCAGTTCCTTGCAATGTCACCGCTACTCAAAGAATAGCTGCGATATAATCTTTGACAAAGTACCGGGTACTATATGCCTATAACATTGTTAGTAGCATGAGGTAACTAAATAAACAGATATATCACTTCTGCCATTTGTAAGCAGCATACAGATATCAATGACATGTCGCATGAGATTCATTCGACTCATGTTCCAAATGATACATAATGTAGTTTACAACACGTCGTATTAAGCTGAGCAATTAACTTTTGCTTAACTAATGCAGACGGTAATAGCAAGGAAGACGACAACGTCTAGTGAGTCTGTTAGTATTGAATGGGCGATAACTAATAGCTCGTTACGTTCCCGTGCATTACGCCTCAGTGTGTCCAGTTCAGTTTATTCTGTAAACGCTGCCTTATATATTAATCCTAAATGATGCATGTGACAATGATTGCACCATTTGCCGGGACATTACGTTTGTTATCAAATGATCATTATTAAAGCGTAGTGTTGAGCGCCGATATTATATACAACGCAAATCCAGCCACTGTCAACATTGAGAGGATGTCACATTGGACAGATCACCAAACGGGTCACAGCTTTGTCCTGGCTAGTCATACACTACCACCAATGAATACTCCACGGGAACCGTCACAGAAGAGCGGAAAGGCCCCTGACACAGACGGTGATCATACTGTCTGTCCGGGAATGATATTAATCGTATGCCTCACAAAGATGCAGCTAAGGCTCTCTATTCTGTCTAGGAAAATTCACAGCATCCCAACCAAGCAGAGAGACAAGGAATATCTTTGCCAAACAAAATGAATATCCTCCCCGGTGCGGGCAGGGATATTCGGTTTTGGTCCGCATAATGTTCACGCAATAACGCGTTTGTAAAAATCAGTCTATCAATGCAATATTCTTTATAATGTTGCGCCCTTTGTTTCGCGGTTAAATGTGTCTGAATATACATAGAACCAAACACATATTCTACTTATTTAAACCTATTGTAACACTGTTTGGTTACGGCGCAAGTTACAATGCGCCTTGTGAACGTAAACAAAGTTATTACGGCATGTGACAGCTCTCTCTAACAGGCCACTTGTCTGCTTTATGCGACATATTCTGATATCACCTAGCAATGATGGTTTATTAGCCTATCACTGAAACTGGCTCGTTGTCACAGAGTGGTATGGCAAAAAAGCCATACAGCATCACATCAATTACAATGACATATTTTACGAATGTAGAAATGAGTGCAGCTTCTTTTATTGGCAGCAATATAACACGATTTCGATTCCGATGTAGCGCTGTTTCTTTTTAGCTGTGACTATTTTCACATCTTAAGCACCCAATAAAGAAGAATCATTCTGGATGAAGCACGAGGTCAGGGATGAGCCATTCACTTACTGTTTAATGCATCCAGCCTTTCCAATTCCATCCATTGATGGACAATTTGTGATTTAAGACATTCGACGGCAATATTGAATTCCGAGCGTATACGTTGTCTCTTTAGTTTCTATTCATTTTTGTTCGTTTTTTTTATTTGCCGTCATCATCTTCGAAGATCGACAATGAGCAGCCATTCAATATGTAAAAGCAAGGCTAAGTGCTTATTTTATAGGGTGTATTCATGAAACTATGGCGAAGATCGTTTATTTATGCGCAAGCAAACACATTATTAGTATAGTTGCTGTCAGATAATACACCATGGACAATAGCTCTGACTGAAACATCACTGCTGTGTGTTTGGCAAGATTGCCTGAGAACAAGAACGTAAGATTTATTGCTTCACAGTATCTTATCTGAGTACATCTGCCGCGTTGGTTTGGAACCTGAATTAATCAATGGAGGAAAGGGTTTTTAACAGCAAACAATTTGCTATGCAATGATGAAAGGTGACGATAGAAAACATATGAAGCTGAATATAGAAAAATATAATCATTCGGCGACGCAAATAACTACCATAAGATTGGATAATATTCGAATCCATTTTCATGTTAGCATTAGATCGTGATATTTTCTTAGCCCGTCGCATCGTCGACACATTAAGCACTAACTGTGTCAAACAATACACCGTTTTTCTCTCAGTAAATGAGGCCATAAGGTCGTTACAGAGAACCAACGTGAGGCTGAAATATACTTTCCAAATCCGTTAAACATGAAATCAAAGCAAGTGAAACAATGCAATATTTTATCCATGGAATGTTTTCATTCATAAACGATTGTGGCGTAATACTGCATCGTGCGAAATTAATAAGCATTAAATCGGCCATCAAAACAAACATGTGGTAGTGGATACAAATAATGTTTTGATAGAATGCATAATATATTGATAGAATGCATGAACTATCGGACTGAATTGGGGGTAATAAATAAAAGCAGCGTAGCCAGGTGAATCTATTACAATCATTGCTTCCACTATCTTTCGATTTCATTTACGCTTTTACTTACAACAGCTACGCAACAACGGCGCAAGTTGATTTGATTATTATGAGAACTCAATAATCTTGTAAATCAAAAACTTCCGATCACCTACCGGAAGATCAAGAGCACGTGAATGCTTTACGAATCAGATAAAGGATGTGATTTGGTCCACTATATGTAAGGTAACAGACAGCATTTAACATGCTACTTATAAATCATGTGTAGAGAGCAGGACATGCCAGTTGGGGAATGCTCGGCAACAAATAATAATAATACACACATGACGTTTGAATACAATATGAGCTAATACTCTTCAGACTATTGACCATGATAATACCAATGAAATAAATGTGATCCTGATCATTTATATCTTAAACAAAAACCTCTAATACACTTACAACATATACAGCGTTGCTTCTATTCAAATGTTATTGATCACGATATGGACAAACCATGTTTGTCTTACTGTTAAAATCGTCACTTCTTCTTACCAATTGCCGTTTTACCTAGCAGTTTCGTCCAAGGGAACAAATTATCTGTTCTGTTCGTTATACAATAGTTTTTCAACCATCTTCCGCCACAAAGCTCATAAGAATGTATATTTAGCCAATGTCACATAAGAAGACAGACTTGGGATAACTCCAGTAATAACCCAAGATCTGTTACATCATTCTCCCCCAATATTCTACTCATTCAATGACTTCAGACGTAATACCCATTATGAAATATACTGTGCATTCACTTATTGCAACACATGAAGATGGCCAATTGGCTAATTAGAATGCGAATATTGTATAACCATATATTTATTCTAATCCTAAAGCATTAATTGGTCAATTGTAAATTGATTCAGGCGTGGCCGAGTATTGTTTTATCAGTATAAGCAGTCTGCTTGCAATACAACAACAGCATTGAATATAGCAATATGATATTTCACATCAGCCATAGCTTATAAACGTTCCCATTAACCCTCGCATATATGTTTACCATTACCAAATGATACTGTTACTCATCGAATGAAATATCAAGAGTCACAACCTGTCAGTGCCTATGGCAACAAACGCTAGTCATGGTTATCTTTAGTACTTGGTGATTAGGTTGGGCATAGATGATTCATACCGGGCCTCTAATGTATTCGAATTCATCATGGAATAATGTAAGTGACACAATATTTGATTGTGTGACTTACACCATCAGATTGTTTTTGTAGATTGTACCTTTGCGACTATAATTACCGGTCGCGTAGATGAATTTTATGTTGGCCGACTTAAGTAGTTCAAGTCCGGCATAAATACGTGATCTTGCTGTTGCCTGCATCAGCTACATTATTTGAGCATTTAATTCATATATGTCATGTTCATAAGCGCATTGTGAAGGCCAAGGGAATGAATAATGTGTGCTATCGGTCCAATATGACTCAAGATAATTTTCAGACAAAACTACCCCATGCTCGAGTGCTAGTTCATCCTCTTTTGGATATTTATTTCACTTAAAAACCATCCTGGCACTTACGCATTCAATCGTCATTTGATACGGAGCCAAACGTCATGCCTAACTGAATTGTTATCGTCTTTACCAAAACACTCACAAGGATTGACAAGCAATTCTTAATATTCTGTATTGAACTTGCTTGCCATGAACGTTTCGAATACAAATATCACTCCGCTAAACGTCAATGTAATAAAGGAGATAGTTGGGGTTGATAGTATGTAGGCGGCATCCGTGTTTCCCAGCTGTGGCATCCCAGTGCTGTATGCTACCATCATGCCGCATAACATGATCGACTAAACCATGCTTTCAGAGCCGACGTAGACTGTAGAGATATCTCAAGTACACAGGATAATAGAAGCCGGAATACATGGCACTTGTTGGGCGTATGAGGATAACCATGAAACGCTATGGGCATTCCCGTGCACACTACCATAACGATATATGTTCATTTCTATGGCGCAATATTCATTGAATATATCGTAGTTGATACTTGTAACCATAGTTCCTAGCAAAAATGCAGATCCTATATTTAACATAAATGACACTGGGGTCTTTCGAGTAAGATTATGTACTTTTATTCAATAGCCTGCTCAATACCGTCGCTATTTGCTTCTAGCTATCAACTAATATGTAACCTGCCCTATAAATGCGTCCTATTAAATGTTTAATTGATATGTAGATATATCTTTGTTGATTAACCTTCCCGAAGCGACCACCACTATTCTACGCCTTTGTTGGTAGCCACCCCACCACATGAGGGCATATTTTCTGCCCACAATTATTAGACAGACATGAACATTCTTGTCTGAATGTAGTCTTACTTTGAAAGTAGCGACAAGCGGTAGGTAGCGTAAAAGGGGTAACACAGCGCCTTTGGAAGCAATAAAAATAATTTTAAAAGGTACCAAGAAAGCTAGTAAGCGCTCATGAGAATACAAAATCATGCTTAGTTTGGAACGACATGTGGAAACCACAAACCAAAACGTAGCTGGTGATATTCATGGAGACCAGACTAAGTATAAGGTGTTCAGGGCAATAAATGCAGTCTAAGTGGATACCGCTTGGTGTTGAGGCGAATGTTATTCGTGTATATTTCCGTAACAATGATAGCTACAGGTTATTCTCGTGGCCATACAATATGTGGATATTGGCAATACGTTTCATTACTAACAATTGGTATGAGAAGGGTATTGTTGTTTGGCTTTCAAAAGTACCATCTGTGCAGTGTACACATAACCCCCATTACAGGCTTTTGGAAGCCGTGCAAAGTGTGTTATCATGGCTTATTATGTGCGCCACATATCAAGCACGTTTTTGTGGATTATGACATACGTTTTGCTACTACTCCATATGATTTACGCATGGTAAACTTCAGGTGGCCGATTTAAGACCGTTAGTGTCAGATAAACCCGCCGATTATAATACCGTTTTCAATATCACGGTTTGTACATGCAGGTCCATTTATTACATGGTATCAACATTTAGAGATGCTTGCTTTAATGTCACATGATCACTTGCCTGACAACATGTAGTTTTATATCAAAGCCTAAATACCTACGTAAATCGTAATACAATGGAAAGCGTTTCGCTGCATCACCAATATAATGCAGGCATTCGGGGAAGTAGCTCGTTACAAACATGTACATATCTATTTCGCCTTGACTAGGTATAACCGATGGACGTTTTAACAGCGTTGGATGAAATCCGGAAACGATTTCGATCAACCGAACTAGAGACCTTTGTTATCATATTTGACACTTTATGCCACTTTGCAAGTTGTTTTAGTGTTAGATCTGCCCGTGAAAATACAAAATCACCAACACCAGCCAAAGTCATTATTATCTTATATTGCATGGTGATATATTCACCCACCTTGCATGCACTGAAAGTTTTGTACAGACACGAAGAAAAGGCATCTTATTTACTGATGCGGTTCCTGCTATCAATTGGAAAACGTTTCGTCCGGCCTCATTGATTTGACAGACGACGCAAATCTGACATCATGGTAAACATCGCAATTAATTACCCTGAGCTGTAAATATATCCGGAAATAACTCGCTAATTGCTCTTTTAGAAATGACACGATAGTTACTAGCCTTCGTTTTTTGTAATTAGGCCAACGAATATTTGATATTCAATTAATAATGTAGCTTCTATTACCAATAAAACCCCAGCTGTACACTTTGTACGTGTAAGATGGCAAATAGTTGTGAAACGAATGGGAATTGATTCACTCGATTTCTGCTGCAATCATCCTAAAAAAATCCATTATTATATCTCAGGTTTTACTAACCATAAATACACAGATTTGTCGTAGCGTTATGCTGGCTGAAGTGAATCATCCAGTGAAGTCAAGCAACATCTGGTACAGGTTATAAGCCTGAAGAGGCTGCAATTTTGGTAGGAACTACCATTTTAAAATGTTTGAGGCTGAAACGTTTTACAGATATTCACAGCCGTAAGCATGCATGTGCTACAAACGGGTTGTATTGCAATGAACAGAGAATTAGCAGCACCGGGGATCATCTAGAACATAACATAGCACTAAATCATACGCTCAGCATTAAATTATGCGCAATCAATTATTGTAGAAGTGAGTAATATAACAACTCATGCTCTGTGCATTGTGCGGTGTTCATGTGTTTGTACCCAAAACTCTCCCTATGTAAGTGGGGTTGATTGGGTTCTATCTACCTCATCACTTCATAATAAAACCTGACCACACGTGCTACGGCGTGCATGTCATGCAAGTCGTCGAATGGTCCATAGCATTTAATGCAAAGACAGACTGTGTAAGTACAAGCTTATTAGGTTATCCACAATGGTTTTGTACATACTAGCATTATTGACGTTGGGAACAATATACAAAAACCTATTTATGGTCAGGGTTTGCGGCATACAAACATACTGTCTCCTAGCGTGGTTTACTACTAAAAACGAACATAGTCTTTAATCATTTCGTGACACTCATGTCGTGACGATCATCTCGTAACATCTTAATTGGCACCATGCCATTATCAAAATAGCAAAGTGCACGGCTAGCAGCTTAGTTATGCCTCTCGCTTGTGTGCAGTGCTAATCCCAGAATGTCCATGCACTATTAGGCGGCTGGTTGTAGAACCGCTGTTAATTATATGCAGAACGACATTGATTAAACAGCAACTTTGTTAACAATCTATGTAGTAATTCGATGGGAATGGTATTCACATTCAAATGCTGGCGTTTATACGCCACAGTCTGAAATGTAGCAGTGATAATGGCACTACGCTGCTATCAGACTGCTTGACAATTTTGAGGAAATACAATACTTGACAGCAAATACGGCAAATACACGACTTGACATAGATTAAACAGCCGAAACGAATTCCTTTAGTCTTATATTCACTTTTTCTGAATCAAATACCAGCCCATAGAATAAACAACTGAAACGGAATGCTACATAAGCAAGCCATTCTAGGAATGTAATACAAAAGGCGTATAGATGTTTGTAAGTAATAAACTGATCAATTCTTGATTATATAGCCTACAGGCCTCCAGTAGCAGTTTTGAACAAAATCAGTAATTGCAAAATACATATTACTTCTTAGTTTCATGATTCTTTTTGATGCAATTAATTTTATGGCAAATTTTGCCCCTGTTTGGTTGATTGTTAGGCAAGTTTTAAGTTCATTAATGATGATTTAATATTATAGCAAGTCAGTAACTATGACCGTGTACAAAATGTAGACCGAACAAAAATCATAAACGTGGTAAACCCGTATGGCATAAGATGTTATCTGGTTAGCATATATTCCTATCGTCCAGTGTAGTGTCGAAACCTACTTTGCTTATCTGCACCCGTTCCTCTAAAGCGGCCAAAAATGAAAAGCATTCATCAGTACGCATTAGGAATTAAGCGACATTGACCCAATCACGCCATCCGTATATTCACGTCTTGGGGGGAAACAACGTTTTGTTCTTTGCAGCCTGTAATAACATAAAGGAGCAGGGTGAATTGCTTTGCCGTTGTTGTCATTACATACTAACGTCTTGAATGGACAAATGCAACACAGTCACCCATTTTATTGTCTGCACGGAAATAATGTGCTTCGCGTAGCAAGCTTAACAAAGGTACACAAATCTACTCCTTCCCCTCATCTCTTCCTTTCTGCGTTTTAGTAATTGTGTGCAATTATTCATCATCGACGATTTCAACCCGGTCCAACAGCTATAGGAGGATGCAACATCATCAGCTGGCCTGCGAGTAGCTGGTTGCCTGGTCATATGTGAAAATATGTATGCGGCGTGTTAATCATACACACCATGGCATAAAACCAACAATTCCCTGATTATTGAAATAGTTATTAAGTCCATGACTGATGTTAGTAATTTGTGTATTCATGGCTGTACGTTTTACGGTTACACACTTTAGAAGCAATGATGTATCATAAATGTCATGCATTACGACCTTCCCCTCGAAGGGGTCCAGATTTACACAGACGCAAGATAAAAAGTGCAAGCTAAGGGAATGCGTGCTGATGATACTTCAAACGAAGATAAACCACCGTAGATAATCCGGGTATTAACAAACCTGCATCGTTAAAGTATTCAAATCGTATCATTTGTGCTGTTTGTTGTGACTAACTATCGGCAGGCTCCCATGGACTGAGCGACACATTAAACACTGGCGAACGTACAGTAGTGTCTGCCTCGGTCTATCTTATTTTTGAACGTGTAGAGTGAGCTGAATTGAAATATCATGGCTGGTAAATTACACCGCAGAACTCACGACTTCTGCCAAGTTGTATGATTGTCTAATTAGTAAGGGGTTGCAATAATTAGCTTGGGGCTAAACTGTCGATTGTCCGCCAGCACATGCTTGATTTTTGTCTACTGAATACATCGAAATATTACAAAGCCCCACTTTTTGATAGTGCGGGACAAGTAAAACGTATATGTGCTCATGGCGCCTTTATAACGCATTCCATATGCAATATTCATTCCTCCAGTGCAGCTGTCAAAGCGTTTATATCCCTAAATTCGTTCATAGAAAGCAAAGTCCAAAGGATGGAGTTTCGGGAAAGCTTGTCTGTCATAGTAATCCTACTGACCAGCGAAAAAGGCGGATGATGCGCCATGCTACTTTTCCCTCTGTCCGCCAGGGGACCTACATTCGCCACAAAATCACCATGTCGCGCTTTCAGTTAACTCACCACTCCAATTTATGGATCAGGATTGGCGCGAGTTATTGGGGTGAAGCTGTAAATACAGTTGCTTGTGGGTTCTGACTTAATTGAACTCGCCGACACCGCAAGCCGACTCCTAATAATGATGGTTTCTTGTGTTAGTTAACAAGTTTAGTTAGAAAACCAATTTATGAATTTAACACGTATCAATGTAAGATAAATGGTACCTACAGGTGTGTGCTGCTGCCATTGTTATGTAACTTGTCTATGCTGCTTTGTTTGAGATAATGTTAAGTATTTTTGAGTTAACATGCTAATGAAACCATCATCTTTGCATTCAGTGTCACAAACATTTAGTCTTTATCATTTCTTCACCTTTTTATCTATACAGATGTAATGAATTGATCCATTGGTGACACTTTCTGTTTAATAAGAAATGATATAGCTTATTCATCCGCGAAGTACGAAACTTTCTGGTGTGATTCGCCAATAGCGACTGAGATATGTATAATCAAAGCAATCGTTTTACGCTGAAGACAGAATCAATTAAGATTGAATTCAATGCGCAGCGCTCCTTGCGTGCCATGGAGGCCATATCATTCACGCTGGCTATGATTGACCGGAAATAATCATAACATGATGAGTTGCATGCGCGTGGAGAGTGGGGGGTTGATGGGTACAGAAAAGATTGTTCTGCAGGTCTCGCGCACTGAAACATCCATAGTGTGTGTAGTGCGGGTACATAGCCACCTGCAACCTGTGTCAATCGCTCCCTACATGTGCACTTTTGATTATTGAGGTAATGTTTTTCACAAATTAACATTTCCATAGAAATCTTGTGATAAATGATAACTGATTATAATGCTAACTCGTGAGTACTGATTTTCTGACCACGGCTATACTCTGATATAATGAATGCAATGCATAGCAGGTTATCGAATGGAATCGATTTATCTGGTGATAGGCTAACGCGGATTGATTATACCGAAAGACTTCTCGCACAGTTCCTGGTGGAACGCAAGTCACGACATCGCAGGCATTTGTTGTTGGTATGATATACATTGGCGTATATTGCGAACACGTTTGGCGGTTGTACAGACCCTCATTGCCTTCTATGCAGCATGCTGAAGGAAAACATTGCCTCGATATACAGTGAATGTAGCATAACAGGGAACTACATCGAGTTCCCAGAATTCATTCATTTTACCTTTGGTTATCTTGATCATGGGCATTGCAATTGAACACGGAACACATTTAGGAAAATATATTTCTTACAATTGACAACAAACCATCTACACGACTCCAAATCTACATTAACGGACATCGTTAGTTACCGAAATCCTGCGTCTTGATATTTTTCTGTAAAGAAGAGGTCAGATCTACAAGTCAAAGGTTTTTTAACTGCAAATTTGGCTAACATATACTCCAATTCGCGTAATGAATACTCTAGTTACGGACAATATCACCAATGGAAGCACTCTATCCGTTCATATGGCTGCATTTGACGTCGTCGGATACTTGGAGTAATTGGCACATAAATATAATTGATCAGACAATTAATAAAGACTCACTAGCATAAAAATCAAGCATTTGTAGCTGGTTCTTTTTCGAACGGTGTTCGTAAAGAAGACGAGAAATTGGAAGCCATAGCTAGAGGCAAAGATCGTTTCTATGTTTTAAAAACATTCACATTGTGAATGAGTACTGATACATTAGCGTTGGGCACAAACGCAAATGAAACTTGAGCTGTGTCTACAAATAGTAGCTGTGTCAATATAAAATAGCTGCCTCAATATAAATTAGCTCAGTCAATTTGACGTAGCTGTGTCAATCTAAAGCTACTGTGTAAATATAATGTAGCTTTGTCAATTTTAATGTCAATCATTCCTTGTATATCTGCAGTACCTTTTGTAATGGAGCCGGTGACAGTCGCAGTTTGTGGATCCTTAACATTTTTTCCGGGGAAATATATGATATTTATTTCTTCAAACTCAAACTTCAAATTATATTTTAGTGGCATTTAATTTTAAATCTTTCCAAACTTCCACTCCATTCTTGGGGAAGCTCTTTTGGAATTCAATAATTGCTGCTTTAATGCCACTGTTTTGTTACCATGAAAAAGAAATCGCTGTTTTATGGTTTATTACTTTTCGCCGGCGTTTGGTAAACAAAGGACGTGACCCAGCATCATTGATGCAAACAAGATATACACCAGTAAGATGTGTCCATAACGAATCACGTAACAGACGAATTAGCATTGGCCTCATTAAATGTCCCCAAAGTATTTCAATCCGTCGCAGCAAGCATAAGTATAAACGTATGGTTTGTTCGCTGGAACACGGGTGTTGTGATGTCACTAACGTTCTCGTCAGCCATATTTATTGATCATACAAATGTAGGATTTCCCCAATTTCCACTGCTCCGTTGCGTCAGTATATCGACTGAGTTATTCTGTGGTAGTCAGCGAATAAAAGGGAATAAAGTGCAATCAACTGTAACGACGCTGAGGTGAGGTCCAGTATTATACAATCTTGGCTACCGTGACTCAGTCGGTGGTTAATCCGGGCGAGTTGATCAGTCAGTATGGAGTGTGAGCTCAATTATTAATGGAACCAATAATGTTGAGGTTATTCAGATATCATAGGACGAGTATCATGTTGTATAGATCTATTGAATCAGAACAGTGGCGTCAGCCGAAGGCCCCACTCACATACATGACCACTTGCTTGCACAGAAGTAATGATTATTACAGACCAATATTCACCCACAGGTACGATGACTCGGTTCGTGCAACCTCCAGAAGTTCACAAAAGAGTGCAGTGCTGAGCAGTAACGGATAATGCACCATTAAAGAGATATCGGTCGCTAAATACACCAAATCACTTTTCGGACCGAATGACACGGGGCAGGTCATTGCTGCGCAAGGGGCAGAAAACAGCCTTTCCACCGCAACTGTATGCCTTTAATATGTCATAAGGGTATAATCCAAGTTCCTTTTTTGTTCCTTCGAAGTAATCTTAGACGCCATTATTAACTATGATAATGTAAAGCATACAGCCGTCGCACACTATAGTTTCATTCATCAGTACATGAAGGTAACTAAGCGCCTGTTATGCGGGGTACATAATCGATTAACAATGCCGCAGAAGTATTTACTGTCTAAGAGCATTACAATGTTGTCATTCGATCCACCAGCAACCCGTTGATCTTTTGATATTATAAATCATGCTATTTGCTTAGAAGCTATATCCCTGGCCGCATCAAAATGTATGAAGCCTAATTTGACCGGGCAAAGAAACCTATTTTGTCTGGTAATAACTCTTTCTTATCGAGTGGATTAAGTAGTTCGTCTTGTAGCAGCATTTTAACTGCAGTTATCCTCTTGATAACTGTACGGATTATGAGCTGTAGCTTACCAATACCTTACATAACCTATGAAGAAAATACACATGTTAGTGGGCGAGGTGAGTTTCGGCATACATTAAATAAGCCATTGTGAAGCTCATTGTTAAAGTTTATCTTCCATTATGCTTACCTGTGCATTTCATAGCAAGCCGTCTCAACATGAAGTACAATACATTGTACATTGGCTTGAACACACAACTTTGAATGGTGGAATCTTACACAATCTATGCGCTAGCTATCCAATCACAATCCTAATACTCATTTAAGAAGCTGTGCATTAGACATCAATGCTATGTACAGTTTAAGTGGTATTTTATATAATATATTATGGTTAAAAGTGTCGAATTGATAACCAAAGTTCACTGCTTATAAAAGATATGTGTATTATTGGATGCCAGAATCTAATGCATATTGCATGGTTAACCCCAGCAGTAAACACGTAATGTGTGTTATGCTTGTTAACTAACACATATTATCGGTGGATTTATTCACAAAATAGCACCAAGAAGCCATGGAATGTATATAATGTTGTTGCAATGCTACCTGGACGGCAATTAATAATGTATTTCTGTTTTACTTCATATTTGGAGGATATGTCATCATAGATAGCGATGTCAAGATCTCCATCAAAATCAAATAATGGCTCTATCAATGGCTTCGTCGAATCAACACTACCTAATACTTACTTCAAGGTTGTGTTCTTGAGGCTCATGAAAACTGTTCAGCTCTATTTCCACATTTGATAATGGTTTAATAAGTTAGGTCTAAGGGATTCCTTTATGTGAATTACAAAAGGCAGTGCACACTTTTTTTTCGATATTCATCGTTATATTTAATTTCGATTTAAACCGTTTATATAACTTTGTACAACAATATATTCACCTGTTGTTGGCCAATGTATTGTAAAAACGTAACTGGCATAAACTGGTAAGAGTGTGACAACGATAAGTCTCATTGCACTATGAAACGGTCAGCACACCAAATGACAAAATAACGCCAACGCAAGTTGCCCACCGCTTGGATTTACATTCGTAATAACTAAGATTATATTAAATCCGCTGATTTGGCCCCATCAAGCAGCCCAGGCAATAGTCTATATCGGTAGAATTATATTGGTTTATTTACGCTGTCGAGAATAAAGCGCAAATAGGATCCATGCGCTGTACATATCTCGGATATGTGAATTGTGTCCGTAAAATACCTCTTAAACATTTGTTTACGACTGAATGGATGGCGGGTCTTATAATAGGGAGAGATAAAGTCTAAAACACATGAACACCGCACAATGCACTGAGCATGAGATATTTCTCACTTCCCTAATAATTGCTTGCACATAATTCATTGCTGGGCGTATAATTAAGTGCCATGTAATGTTCAAGATGTTCCCTGGTGATGCTAAATTTTGCTCATTGCAATATAACGTGTTACTTGGTAGCATATTTATGCTTACGGCTGTGATGTTCTGTAAGACGTTTTATGCTTCCAAATTGTACAATGGCTGTTCGTACCGTAATTGCAGCCAATCCAGGCCTATAAACAACATTTACCTGTGCCAGATGCTGCTAAGGGTCACTGAAATATTCAATGGGATGATCGAAGATTTGCATCAATTTTTCGGTTATTCGACTCATGAGTAATGCATGCTATTAAATGTTCTATTACTTTTTCTATGGAGTAGAATGAACAAACATATCATGATTTGCTCCGTTGCATGTCGGCTTTCCTCCCTTGATTGTAAAAAAAAAACCGCCACCACAACTGAAAATGTTCTATTTAAGTGAAGTATATTGTCCTTTCTAAGGCATGCTTGAGTTTTATTATGTCATTCATAAAAGTAAAATTGAACGTTGAGCCTTATGGCTGGATTCACTTCAGTTACAGTAACAATTCATAGCTCCCATTCGTTTCACAACTATTTTCTATCTTACATATGCAAAGTGGACAGCTGTTTGTTTTCTCTGTATTTGAACGATAGGAGCTGCATTATTGATTGAAAAGGAACTATTCATTGGCCTCATTGCGAAATCGAAGGTGAGTAACTATTGTGTCATCTCTAAAAGCGCCATGAGCCAGTAATTTCAGGATTTATTTACTGCTGATGGTAAATAATTGCCCTGTCAGAGATGCGTCGTCTGTCAAATCAATGAGGCCGGACGAACCGTTCTCCAATTAGTTGCAGGAATAGCGTCATTGAATATGATGCCTTTCCTCCAGTCGGTACAAAACATTCAATGCAAGCGATGTGGGTGATTATATCATCATGCATTAAGAGATAATAATGACTTTGGCTGGTGTTGGCGATTTTGTATTTTCACGGCCGGATCGTGCCCTAAAACAACTTGCAAAGTGGCATAAAGTGTAATATATGTAATAGCAAGGGTACATTATAAAGGCCTTGAAAAGGAATTTGTTAAACCAATTAGATATGTAAAGAGCTTGTTAAAAATACCCAAATGCCTGCATTATATTGGTGATTTTGCGAAACTATTTCCATTTTATTATTATATACGTGCGTATTTAGGCAATAATATAAAACTACAACAAGGAAAGTGATTATGTGATCCTAATATAAGTGTCTCGAAATGTTGGTACCTTGGAATCAATAGACGTGCATGTTCACTCCTCATCTAGTTTACAAGGAGGTATGTACAAACCGTAATATTGAAAAAAAGCAATACAATCGACTGGTTTAACTGACACTAATGGCCTTTAATCAGCCACCTGAAGAAATCCATCATATGGAGTTATAGTACATACATAAGCCAAAATCCACACAAACGTTCTGGATATGCGGCACACATAACAATGTGAGTTCAGCACTGCCTACTTACGAAGTCGGCTCCTCTGAAATGTTGAGACATATTGTCGTTTTTACTCATAGACATGTGCGTATGGGTTATAACGTTTTGATGCGCATACATTGCGTAGAATGCGTAGATTTTGTTGCTATTGTGTCAGGGAAATATACACAAATTACATTCAGCTAAACATCCAGCGGTATCTACTTAGGTTGCCGTTATTGCTCTGGACACCTAATACTTACTCTGCCTTCCATGATTACCACCAGCCATGTTTTGATTGTGCTTGCCACATGTCGTTCACAGCTGAGTATGTTTTATTATTCTTAAGAGCGCTTATTGGCTATCGTGCAACTTGTTAATATTAATTGTTTTGATTCCAACGGCTTTGTGTTGCTCCTATTATGCTACCCACCGCTTGTCGCTACTTTCTAACTAGGTTAAGGACTGGATTCAGGCAATAATGGGTAGGTCTGTCTAATAATTGTGTGCAAAAAAGATACTCTCATGTGGTGTGGTCTGGTTACCAACAAATGCCCCCAAAAAGTTATGGTCACCTCGGGTTGCCTTATCAACAACGCGATATCTTGATATCAATTACATTAATAGGCCGCATTTATAAGTCAGGATACATATAAGTTCATAGCTAGACAAAAATAGTTTGTCTTCTTATGTGACATTGGCTAAATGAGCTTTGTGGGAGTAGATGGCTGAAAAACTATTGTATACTAAACAGAACAGATAACTTGTTTTCTTGGAATAAACTGCGAGGTAAATGGCAATTGGTAAGCAAGCAGTGACGATTTTAACAGCAAGACAAACATGGTTTGTCCATATCATGATCAACAACATTTCAATAGCAGCAACACTGTATATGTTGTAAGTGTATTCGATGTTTTCGTTCAAGGTATAAATGGATAGAATCAGATTTTTTTTATTGGTACCATCTCGGTCCATAGTCTGGAGAGTTTTTAGTAATTTAAAAAGTATGCTAATCGTGATTTCATCTCGGTAACTGATACAAGAATGGCGATAACAATCGCTTATATCATTCCAAGGTTTGACAGAGTGGAAGTCTACGCATGTAAAATGTAGGAAACAAATTGTCTTCTTGTTCGGACCTACGCTAATCTTAATATGGGGCTGGCGGTTGAACTGTGAGATATGAGGGCTTAGACTAGTTTTAAAAATCACATTATCCGTTGCTCCAGCCCAGTCCTAAAAATGTTGACATTATCACTAGTATGGCAAAAAGTAGCGATTGCGATTTGACGCGTAATTCGTGTTTATATTACAGGAAGCAATATAACTGGTGGTTTCCTACGTGATATTTAGAATGTGAAAAACTATCATTCGATGAACAAATATTGTCTTTATAGAACATGTATGATCTTATCCAAAACAATCCATGAAGAAAGCATCACTCAAGATTTATACTTACTGTTGATACGTCAAGAAGAGTGCTAGGCCTCACAAATGTAATGAATCAGCGTGTGCAAAGAAAACCTCTCATATCAGCCAAGACGGATGACTCGCACGTGCCACACACAAACTTTATCGAATGATAGGTCATTGGGTATAAGACAACTCCTGTGACAGGTCATAATGTAGCTATACGATTTATTCTTATATTAGATATAGCCGATAAACTCAGATTTCGGGTTGTTGTGCGATTGCATCCTTCCTATCAAGCCGCCCGATGATTCATGGGCATCCATTTATTGACAGACCGTCACGCGATAGGACTGTAACATTAGATATTAGCTGTTTGATGAAATATCGTCAGTTAAAATGCGCTTCTGCCCCAGGTAAGACACGACTTTCCTTTTTAAGATGACTATCAATATTCGAGCATGTTTCAATCAGCCACAATGGGCGTGCTACTTGTTCATCTGTCAGCGCTTATAATAAGTACTATATACAAACTATATTATTTGCAAAGTTATAAATGATAAGTCGAAATACGTCGTTTAACTAACTACAGCAGACAAACTATATCAATCGTACCAGCAGGCCCCGAGAGCAACACTAGCATACATATATTTCAATCACGTGCTTAAAACGACTCCACATATTTTTGTACCAAATAATCAAATACGAAAGCATTAACTATAAAGGTGATGATGTCATACTGTATTCCAGATAAGCTGTTCTCG
The DNA here is from genome assembly GCA_034190875.2 of Urechis unicinctus. NCBI lineage: Eukaryota > Metazoa > Annelida > Polychaeta > Xenopneusta > Urechidae > Urechis > Urechis unicinctus. Next base: position 20,260,538 of record CM067357.1, read on the forward strand.
TAACATAACAAACTCTCTGACCATCACCCCTATTTCATCTCTATTAAATTAACTACAACAAAAAATAACAACCCCAAATTTATCAAAATTACTTCAAAAAAGAAAACAGCTGTCGAGGACATGTTAAATGATCTCCACCAAGCAAATATTTGTGACAAAATTAATCAAAATGATAAAGCTGATCCAGAGGCAAACTACAATATTGTAGAAAACATTCTTCAGTCATGTTATGAAAAACATTTCCCTCAGAAATATGTTAGATTCAACAAACATAAGCACAAGAAAAAAAGATGTGGATCACAAAGGGTATAATCAAATCCATTCGCTACCGAGACAAACTGTATAAATCTAAAATTAAAACACCACAAAATTCTGACAGCTACAATACTTTAAAACAAAATCTAGCCAGTTACAATCACATATTGAAAAAAAAAATAAAAGAAGCTAAAACCAGACATTATGGCAAATGCTTCAAAGACTCAATCTCAGACATGAAAAAAACATGGCAAAACATAAATTAAATTTTAAATAAATCTGGAAAAAAGGAGAAACTTCCTGATTACTTCATACATAATGGAACACATATAAACAATAAAACTGAAATTGCAAACAAATTTAACTCATTTTTCACAAATTTGGGTCCAAATTTAGCAAAAAATATAAACCCACCTTCAAATGAGGATTTCACTTTGTACTTAACGGAGCAACAACGGAACATTTTCAATTTCAAAAATGTTAACGAGTCAGAAATTTCCAAAGTTGTAAATGACCTGAAAGGAAAAAAAAAAGTTGTGGATATGATAACATATCAACAAATCTCTTGAAGCATCTCAAACAAGCACTCATCAAACCAATTACTATAATTATCAACCAAACCCCCTCAATACAGGCATATTTCCCAGATCCTTAAAGACAGCAAAAGTCATTCCCATCTTCAAAAAAGGGGATAAATTTTTATTTGATAACTATCGCCCAATATCACTTCTTCCATCCATATCAAAAATATTTGAAAAAATTATTTTCCAACAAATATATCAGTACTTCCAAACCCATAACTTATTCTATGATAACCAGTATGGTTTCAGGAAAGGGCATTCCACTGAACTAGCAGCAGTAGAACTGATCGAATCTGTACTAAATGACCTAGACCATAATTTGCTACCAATCAGCATATTTCTTGACCTCAGCAAAGCCTTTGACACAATAGATCATAACATACTGCTTTCAAAACTAACTTATTATGGATTCACAAACACCAGTAGCATAGTAATTAAAAACTATCTACAAGACAGAAAACAATATGTAAATTTTGAAGGCACTCAGTCTGACCTCCTCCCCCTTACAACTGGAGTGCCTCAGGGATCAATCTTAGGGCCCCTTTTATTCTTGATATATGTAAATGACATCTGCAATGCATCAAATTTATTCAAAGTCATAACATATGCGGATGATACGACCCTTACAACCACCCTAAACTCAAGAAATTCTACATACAATATAGACACATTAAACAATGAACTTAATAATGTCAACAACTGGCTTATGCACAACAAGCTGTCCCTTAACACAAGCAAGACCAAATTCATGATTTTTCATAAACCACCCAAAAAATTCCATTCAAGAATCCAGATCCTTATAAATAACACAGAAATCAAACAAGTGCAAGATTTCAACTTCCTGGGCCTCAACATCGATCAGCACCTCAGCTGGAAAAGTCATACTGATAAAATCCATAGCAAACTTAGTCGAACAATGGGCATTATCAATAAACTAAAACACCTCCTCCCCCTAGATATTAAAAAAATGCTCTACAACTCACTGATATTACCACATCTAAACTACAACTTGTTACTTTGGGGTCAACATGGAAATAGAATTGTAAAACTTCAAAAAAAGATCATTCGGATCATTACCTGCAGCTCCTACAATGCTCACACTAATCCTCTTTTTAAAGAACTACAGATCTTGAAAATTGAAGATCTATTTTCACTGTCCAGATATAAATTCTATTATAATTACTGTCACAACAACCTACCTTCATATTACAATAACTTAAACTTAGTAAATCAAACATCTGACATTCATAATCACAATTCTAGAAATCAAAATAATCTTTTCATCCCAAGAGTAAAACGCTCTTTTGCAGTCTCATCCATTCGATTCAGCATTCCAAAATTCATTAACAATGCCCCGAATATCATAGTAACAAAAATATTCTCTCATTCTTACACAGGATACTGCAACTACATAAAAAATTGGTTTATCAATAGATACAGGTATATGTGCACCACTCCAAATTGTTATACATGTACTTGCCCACATTAACTAGTCAAGCAGGAAAGTCATTTGTTATTGTATAGATTCAAAATGTGTTACTCATGTCACCAAATTCCGGACTTTGCCAAAACCCTCTGTCTATGTAAATGTTTTCTGTACCTTCTTACTCAGGTAACATGATGCTGTGACCTCATGTACTTATTATTATTATTATTATTGTGTACTATGCTTCTCTTTTGTACATAGTCTACCTTTTGTGTGTTTTCCTCTTTTATATTATTATTTTTATTGTCATTATGTCTGGGTGGCTCCAGCAGCAGCGGCTCATCAGCCTTAGTTGGTGTCTCCTTATCAATTGTTCATTGTTTATATGTTCAATTGGTTAATAAATTGATCTCTCTCTCGTGATTCCTTATTTTCTGTCGCGTCATTGCTTCATATGTCAATTAAATTGTAATCAACTGGTAAACGCAGCTAGGGGCAGTTTCGAACACCAATCTCGCAGTATTGGTCGGTTGCTTATGGTTCACACTTTGTAATACTACGGCTCGTCAAATTCATCTTTATATGTACGGTGTAAACGTAAATTTTGGGTATTCTTATGACATAGAAATCTACAATGCAAACATTGGATAAACTCAGCTTATTAACGCTGTTGTGAATCTTTGTAACACACTATTCCACCCTTTATATGGTACTCATGCTCGAAGACACATTGATCATCTTTGATTATTGAACGTAACCTGTGTTGCTTCAGTTGAATATGCATGTCTGTGTTGAAATCATTGATAGACAGGTAATTCAAAATTACGAACAAATGCTATCACATACTACATTCACAATGATCAATTGAAATTCAGTATCATGTGAGCTTGCTCGGAAACAACGCATTACCTAAACATTGAGTACAATTATTAAAGAGCTTATTTTCCCAAACCATTATGTTAACCGACAAAAACATATACCTCGCAATAAATCACGGAACTATTGTTAGGAAAGTTACATACAATATTTAGGTGAGTATTGTGTAGTTAAGTGCTATAAAATAAACGCATATAGTTACAAGAGAAATCAAAGTAATGTACATTGTGCTTTGCAGTTATCCTCATCAATTGGCAACAACAGAAACGCACAAAGTGCATTTGTTAGGGGGCTTCTGAATTGGCAAACCTACATAAAGACTTATTCAGCCGATGCTTAAAAGAAAATGGTGACAGGTGTGCCGCCTTCCGGTATTGTCAGGTTTTTAATGTGCTGTACCTCTTCGTAAATGCTTCATATTTCCTGTCGGTAGAGTTCTAATTATATGATGTGTCACGCAAAAAAAAAATCTGTAACCAATTGCAACGTTACTCATATGCGGGTAAAACTATTACCGCATACATATTAACTTCAAGATAAATCTCGCGAAATAATATGATATTTTAATGTGACAAAAAAAGGAGAACGCACGCCGCAACGTAGTTGTTCTTTAGCCCGTGCATCGCGTTTTTGTACGTTTGCGTCCAGCAAACACGTTGAGGCGTTGCGTTTATCATAAAGTCATTGTTAAAATATAATGACACCAAAGACCTTAGGTGATGTTATCCATTAAATTAATCCTGTTTAATACAAGGGACCTGCTGTCTTTGAATGTGTCTTTCGATCCGCGCTTCCAGGGATTTGGGTAACACTTACGAACTTAAGTGAGTGTTACGACTTTTAATACTTCTGTCTCGTACAAGCAATCCTAAATTGCGGGTTGACACGAGAAGGGTCATTTATGTTTACTTGTAGTTGTGGCTAGCATGCAATAAACCCTTAATTGCTTAATATGCTGCTTGTCATCTGATATAATTTCACCATTTGTTCTATGTTATTCAATCGATTTATATGTACGTATTATAAGAATGTAAGAGAACGTTTAGAATACATTGATTTCTGATTTATTTATATGTACGAGTTTTACAGAAAGGGTCGAATATCATCAGCTCAGCTTCCATGCCTCGCCGGAACCACGCTTCTATCGACTTCGGGCGTAATAAAGCCCGTTGTCGAGAATGAACAAGAAAATATTGGCCCATAGGTTCCGTACCGAAAAAAGAGATTCAGGACGGTAGCACATTACTTGTTAGGAGCTGAAAATAATGTTCCAAACGAACTAGCGTAGTGCGAGCACGCCATGTGACTGTTGCGCGTAATCGAAGCAATGTTAAGCAAGGGAATATACCTCAGTTATGGTGAAAAGAGGTGTAAAACGGAGCGGACCAAAACAAATATGGTGCCGAATCTTCGGATATGTGACACTGACTATTGAATATCATATACATGTAAACAGGGCCCGCATCCAAGGGGCTAGGGGACCTCAACTACCTGACGACCAAATACTATAAGGAATCGTATCTGGCCTATGCTGTTACAAATCTATCAAAGCTATGCATCGCAACTTCTACGGTTGACTTACTACGCCGGGCGCTTCCATGCAAAATCTTCGCACCTTAATCATTCCGACTGGCATAATGTGATGTATGGCTCTTTTAACATGTTGCTTGATTAAGGTACTTGCTGGGAGGGATGCACATTTCCACCATGTCTACATGACTTCTTCTGATTATAAAAACAGGAACTATTTGACTTTTAGGCTGAAAGAAGTTAATTAACGCCATCGGTACACTCTTAACCCAATCTAGTCAAAATGACTAGCTAACCTGGTCACCCAGCTATCGAAGTTAGTCAAACTCTGTAACGACTAATCACATGGTCAAATCGACTTAGCAACATAGTCACAATGACTAGCAAGGCTGGTCAGGTGTTATTTGACTAGTTACCTAGTCAATTTGACCACCCTGAGAGCGTTATCTTCTCTTTGTTGGGAGACCGCGATGCGCGGATCACACGGGTTGGTTACATAACCACAGATGCGCGCCGCGGCATACCGGAAGCTTGACCTTTGCGGCGGTTCTTTAACCAGTTGCTGCAGGAAATTGGAAATCTTCCGTTGAAATTTTCTGACAATCGCCTCCATACTATTAGGTGAGAATATTAAATAGTTTTCTGTATTTTTGTATGTATTGTCGTGTACCATTGCTGGTATCAGTACTAATGAGTGCTTAGCTTCAACCATAAGTCTACTATGTGTTTTAGAATGTCGCAACGCAGGACGACACCAGTAATAACATCTGTTGGAGAAGCTGTGGATGTAACAGAGGTCATGGCCATGGGCATGCTGATGGCCGCCATTTATGTGTTTATGTGCCTTACCACCTATCGACCAAAAAGACGTTTCGTTATGTACAGAAGCCTCTGAAGGTGATGCTGGTCGTTGATGATGAGGCTAAAGACCAAGTTGATGCGAAGCTTCTTTGTGTCAGGGCTAGTATTAACAAGGGCATGCATGTAAGTGTTTATATACAATAAAGTCTACTTGTTTTGCATATTATGTTGTCTGACTTGTTTTTACACTGGTTCTTACACTGGTTCAACCTTTAATCATATTCAAACTGACCTTCATTCATAGTCAAACTGACCAAATCTTCTAGTCGGTCTGACTAAGTACAATAGTCATTACTACTTACGCTATAGTCAATGTGACTAATGAGATAGTCATAGTGACTAATAGATTAGTCATATTGACCACTCTTTACTTGACTAGGTAGATTAGTCATTTTGACTAATCAATATTTGACTAACTGCATTAGTCAAATTGACTAACACATTAGTCGTTTGGTGGACAATCAATATGACTAGCCAAGTTAGTCAAGTTGACTAGATTACATTAAGAGTGTAGATTGCAAATAAAACAAACATGGACGGATGTGTTAAATATTGTGACCAGTTGAACAGTCTCACGCCAAACTACTCACGCTTTATCACATATACGATGTGACAGGTCAGTTTATGTCGGAATTACGCGCTATGCATTACTCTAGTAATCTATGAAATGAACTAATTTCATGATTGACCGACCGTGAGTTATTGCTGTCGTATGGACCCATGATTCCCATGGGCTAAGGCTAGCCATCATAATAGTTAAGCCAGCAATTTCATCGCCTTTGAATTAGGTATGCCTCTGTGGATTTCTGTCATATTTCCTACACACTACGATTTCTATGTTGATCAATACTCTGACTATGAATAAATTTACCCTGAACATGAACCCATTACTCTGATTATCAATAAATTAAATCTGATTATGATTACATTTACTCGTATTATGGAAACATTAACTCGTATTATAGATTCATTATCTCTGATTATGAATACAATTACTCTGATTATTAATACATTTACTCTGATTCTGGATACTTTTACTGGGATTTCCTCTGAGTATGAATAGATGTAATCTGATTATGAATACATTTACTCTTTTTATTTAAACATTTACTCTTCATTTACAAATGTCCCTCCTCCGAACCCCTGTATTACAACATGGCTTAAGTATTTGTTACAAGTCATATATGATGTTCTTACTCTTGCCATATCAGCGTGTAAAACTTAGAGTCATGTTGGTTAACTTGATGCTTGAACTTAACATATTGAATGAGCGGCCTCAATATGTATTACGGAGAGGTGTGTACTGATTTGATGTAATCGTTAATACTACAGTTCGTTACAGCTGGAATCCGATTGCTTTTTTAGAAATAGATTGTGGAATATAAATGACAGTAAGAGAGACATGTATGCGAAGTGGGTACAATTCTTTATCCAAGTAGTGTCTATGCTTAGCGTACGAATCCAAAGTTCTGATATGAAAGCTGGTTTGTTGATATTAGTCCGATATTGCTACATTATTGCAAACGACCGGGAATCGTGCACCGCGACCGATCGGGTGGTCCAATACCGTTGCAAACAATCTTTATCATCATATACACGTAGTAGATTTTATTGGATTGTTGATTTTGAAATTATGTTAATTTTCATCTGCCATTTCTCGCCGCGACATTATGTCATTAGACTCACTCTTCGCAATACGTTAGGCTAATATAGCACAGTAGCTTCAGCCAACCTTTTCATCCTCGGTTAGACACAGTATAACCTTGATTATACATTTACCGCATACTTTATCAAGTATTGGAATTAGCAGTGGCAATCAATAACAGTTACTGATTAAGGTTATGACTTTCCATTTACTCGCATATTTTGCTGGCATAGTGAATTAAAGATCATGACGACAATGATGATGATGATGATGATGAAGATGATTATGATAATAATGATGATGATGATGATGATGATGATGATAATGATTATGATAATGACAATGATGATGGTGATGATTATAAAGAAGGTATAGAACACTTCACGTCTGTTAAATGTTTAATCTAATTGTAATGTGGTGTTGAAAAATTTCCACAAAGTTACATGTCCATTTAAATGTAATATCTATCAATTTGAAACGAGCCGCTGGTGAATGATATATATTAATAACAGATTGGTGGCAAGTGTGAGCCCCCTACGATGGTCACATATCTAAGTCATTGGGCACTTTCATCCAGCAATGCTTTCACTATATGTATCCACATATATACATTGACTGCATAATCGCAACTACGCATATGTGTGTATTCAAATGCACATTCATGTAGCGTACGCTGCATCGCGTACAACTTTGGGTTAGTCACTCATCCGGATGAATATGAAAATGTAAAATATTTGGAGTTTGCATACGAATAGATACAACTAACGTAAATTCCATGCTTCGACCTTAATTTCAGCAGACGTAGATAGTAATATAGATGTCGAATGCTAATTACGGTGTTAGGTGATATCGCTTGGTTATCGCCGATTGCTGCTTAATCAAGAACTTTAAGCATAATGTACAACAGTAATTTGGTGGAAACGGTGGTTTAATTATCGACAATACGAACGAATAGCGACCATACGGCCAGACTAATGACTTCACTTCACAATCCCTCGGCAATGACCACCTGACTACACGTGTAAAGCATACTGAATAAAAGAAAAAATAAAAGTGATATATTAATTATTATATTGTCTGGGTCAGCACCTTCCAGGCGAAACTGTTATATTGTAACGGAGCAGCTCAATTACATATTCTTATATGACGTGCGTTTCAGTGGTCCATAGAACGGACAAAACCGAAAATTATCAAGAGGCAGTTGGCGTAGCATGGAATTTGAATCGTCTATGGACGGTTTTGAAGGGATGAAAAGAGTTAAATTGACAAATTAATGGACTTTGTTGATATGTTATTATTCCACACGTGTCCTACAATGTTCCATCTTTCAGAAAAATATAATCTTTGAGCATCTTTGTACTAATCAATTTTATATCCACATGAAATACATATTGAGGTTTTTAGCGGTTTACTGTGGTTTAATTGTGCTGGCGTCAGGTTCACTTTGTTTTACGTATTCGTCCTGGTAATGAAGTGGTTGTAAGAAAGACTGTTGTAAGGCATGTAAGTGGTGCTTCGAAATCACATATAAACTTGACAACATATTAGGACAATAGTAAGACGTACCATGTAATTTAATATAGACCGCTGCATTCATTCGATTCTTACTTAATCGCAACCAATGGATTTTTTCTGTGCATAAAACTATAGAACTGTGCTCCCTCGACAGCTAGATCAATCACCCTCATTACCTAGGGTGTATTACGTGCTGACTGAAATATTTATCAGTGCACAATGCATCGTCACATAATTCTGGAAATGCGATAATAGTATTGTGTTCAAATACACAACTTGCATATAGCTCTTGGGTGTACTATAGAGGCCTAACATACGCTGACTTAAACATGAACCACATAGTTACAACAATTTACACAAATAAACTCGCCTTAAAACAAAAGTAAAAGATCATGGAACAATAATATATCTATCGCCGTGTCCTCAACAACATATCAGTAAAACTGGTTCTTAATTTGTCGAACTCCCGCGTAATGAGGAAGGTGTTAAGTGTTTAACTGGGTTAATCTGACGAATGTATACTAGAAAATAGAATAAGAGCAGTATTAGGTGTAACAAAGCTAATAAAACAAATGACAGCCGCTTGAGCAGACAATCTTCCTTATCAATCAATCTCGAAGTGCAACACCAAAAATATATCGCTTGTTTGTACTGTGGTACCAAGAAACGCAATATATGAGAAAAATGGTTCACAGAATATAACAAAAACTCTCACGACCGGCAATCATGTAACTTGTTAATCAAGACCCATTGGGTGTTTGCTGAGCTTTAAAAAGTTAGGAGTTCCGTGCTACACTTCCGCTCCCAATAGTTAGCCTCATTAATTTTCTGGTCTATCCATCTCCCTTTGACCATTGTTCGGGTATCGTCTATTGCCCATAAATCTCGCGGGCTTCGCAAGCTGCTTATTAAAAATATATACCAGCCATTTAAATTCGCATTTGCAATGTTTCCGCTTCCCGCTAAAATCATCGCGTAAGCAGACTCATGTAACCGGCAAAGCAACATTAAATGTTATTTTATTGCTTGACTGTATATTGATGTTTCAGTTGATATGGATTAAGCTATTTTAATATAAGCTTAAAATAGCGGGTCAGAATATTCAAACTCATTAAATTTCATGTTTACAAAAATAAACCTCAGAGAACAACTGTAATTGAAGAAGATAAACGTGAATCTGAAGTCACTGTGAACCAGTTTGCTTTCGAACCTAAGTGTATGTGAGTTTGTGTCCAGAGTTCTTGCGAGGCTGAACATGGAGGCTCTTGCAAAAATCAAAGAATTCAATAGCGCTGAAACACACGAGCAAATGTTCAGTGCTACAGGTAATGTGCTGGTGTTGCGGCAACAAACAGGTAGTCCGTAGCAGACTGGATACTTCAGTCTTTATGATATTGTCAACACAAATAGGGATGTTTACACTCTCGACCGATAAAAATAGTCGCAGTCATGCTATGTGAATAGGCTAAAAGACATTCCTGAGAGAGGCGCTTAACCATGCTGTGGTGGATGGAGGGTATTGAGTCCAATGGCTGTGAATGTGTTCAGTATATTGGTAATGGATCGACAAGAGTACTTCATCTGTGTCGTGTTCATATGTTTCAGGTTTAAAGATGATTGGCATGGAAAACTGAAGCAAGTAACCACCATGGCTCTAAAATCTTTATTTGATAGGTTTTATCTTTGTTGTGATAGTTCATTATTCACGTAGTCCTTGTTCGAGTGCAATTTTTAGAACAAAGATATTTAAGAGGCTCATTTATATGATGTAACGTCCACAAATGAGTATCCTGATATTCGATTTCATGTAAATACATGCCTTAATAAGAGTTCAAAATTCTCCTGGTATGGACAAAAAAAATGTTATGATGGGATTTGATATGACTTAAACATTTTATCGGCGTCGATAAAGAAAGCACCGCCATATATCATGACGGAAACTGTACGCAAAATGGCACTCACACCATCATCACAATTTATCATTACGACATCAACAGGCATTTTCTAACCGACCAGAATTTACAATGTACCGCACAAGTTCAACGTATCGAGTACCCTCTATAAAAACATTTATTTGCGTGCGTTGCATTTTCTCATTCAACTAGCTTGGAGCAAACTGACAATGCAGTTTAATCTTCCAGACCGATGTTATACGATTGAATTTGTTTTTCAAGCAACACCCTCGACTACTACATGGTGGCTGCATCTGTGATATTCATATCTACATACATCTAATCGTTAACACGGTGTCGAATCAGGCAGCAATATTTATTCCAATTTACTAACGACACATTCCAATTACAAATATAACCGACATTCACGGCTGTAGTTAATGATTTTACCGTTTGGCAGGCCCATGCCATTGCGACGCCCATCCATGTGTAATTGATTATGGGATGTGACAGTAAGGTTCGTGTGGGAATTACGTGCATCCCATTACATGGTTGGCTTTTCAGTCAGCATTTATCCTCTGATATTATATGGAAAAACACTCTTGCCTAAATTATTTACATTGGCTCATAAACGTGTAATTCCAAGAGGCTTAGGTGTTTTGACTTGCACTCCTCAATTTGATAAATCTGCATGCAAACACATTCAGCCTTTTTACATAGTGTGGTGTTCATTTGCAGGTCGCTTACCCGACCGATACCTATGAGGAAATGTAATTGGGGAAGGGTGGGTTAGTAGATGAACTCGTTGCCAGAGTGGTTTACTTTCTCGATCCTTATGATGTCAAATCTTAGACTCATGTTCGTGTATCGATGCTGTTGATTTCATGCTGATGCCTATTTAAACAACCTGAATGTACCATACGACTTAATTTCAGAGCCCTTCCCCACTTGCGTATAACCAGAATGAAGGTAGAGAATCCTACCACTCGTTTTGTAACACTTTCTGAAACATTGTGATGAAGAAAGTGCGTAACACCGTGTTAATAACGTCGACGTTTTGAAGAGTCTTCCCTCAAAACAAGGATACACAACTTCCTACAAAGCTAATTTGCTCACAAGAGGCTCGTTGTGTGGCGATGAACCTCAGACGGCCCTGACTGATTCCACCTCCCGTGAACACTTGGCGTTTTGCCTCTATGACACCCTTATCACATGAATCCACACACTCACAACACTCCTGTACAATAGTGCTCGACACAGTTCAGTTTGCCGTACATGTGTGCAATTGTCCAACTGACGACATCTAGGATTGGATGCTAACTGTATCGTCACATGGATGTGCGTACATTGCGTTCAATGGTACGGCATTATTTATAGAAATATTAGCCACCATCTTTACTTTTCCAGGCCATACCTAAACATGCGATATTATTCGAGTTAACAATTGTTTAGGCACAATTTGATGCACTGGACGAATTGCTAAAGCATCTCTTTTCAAGATATCGGTGCAAAAATATGGAGATCATGATAAGTTCAATACTACCAAAGCATAACAGTGCTTCAGAAATATGTTTACGTGTTGTATGGTTCTAACGGGATCCATCAATACCCCCAGAAATAAATTGAAAAGCAGTGTCGATAATCACACGATATATCATGGAATAAATCGACAAATGGCTGCTGCTGAATCATAGCATCCTGAGATGTGATTCTTAATTGGGTAACACGGTTGAGGCCTTTGACACTATATCAAAACTAAAGTATCTCACTTATACGAGTGACATTTTGCACTCGGCTAAGCCGTGCAACAACTTCGAAAGTAGTGGGGCGCCAATCATTGGTGTAGTCGGGTTAGCCTACACCAAACCCTCAAGTAGAGTGAAGCCAGGCGGTTAAATGTCGCACAAGCACTCTTATTCACGTGAGATGGTATGGTTGTAGTGTGTTGTGTGCATCTTGTCTCAATTCCGTTTTCATTCTGAGTATAATATAGTCTCCATCCGTTTTGTTCAAATCTCTATCATTAGATTCGTTCAATCTGGTGGGTAAAAATATCAACACCCATTACGGAATTCACATGACAATGGAGATTTTTCCACTCCATTGGTTGGCATTTTAAAATTCAAACATTTTATGCAGCATGGCAGACGCCACTCACAATGCTCACCAATACTTATGTTACAGACAACCTTTGACATATGTTGGCTTACTATGCTATGAGGCATGTATGGTTAGCTTGAAAATCTGCAAGTACTATTTGTTCGTGGATATTAAGTTATTTGCATGATTGAATGAAAAGGCGATCTAAGATGGTTATTGTTAACTGATCTAATTGATCTTTATCATGTTAACACGCCGCGGACAGGAGAATATAGGGAAAGAGAGGCTCAGGTGGAGACTCATATGGGAGACACGTACATGTTTGGCGGACAGAGTTGGTGCAAAGACCAGGATCCTATAAGAGATGACCCTGAGTATAACCATCGAACATCAGAGGAATAAAAACGGTGTATGCGTCAAGCCATATCTTCACATTAGGCATGGTGGCACCTGCGGATTAGGAGACACATAACTGGTCATGTTTGATGTAAAGTTGATAAGCAGAAAGGATTTTTCCTGTTTTAGTGGGCCTCTGTAGGCAAAAGATTTAATGATAGTTTGTAACGCATGACATTTTGCGCTGCTTTCATAAATGACGTGATATAACAACGGCAATGAGTGAGGTAAATTGCAATGCAAAAACAATTGTCGTTGAATATACTAAATCACATAGTACCAATTTACCCCTAACAGGCTGCAAACCATAGGCGATTAGACTGAAGCCCATTACTACACCATTGCAAGATTGCTGAGTATGCAAGGATATTGACACATCAGCAGCAAGCCAAACATCTATATGTGTAAGAAGGGTAACCAGTTGGTTGTTATTCCGTCGTCTTGGTTTGGAAGAGCTTTGTTTTGAATTGACTTGTCTGCAGCAAAGTGATCTAATACAACAGAAGTGCAATAAATATGGCAATTACGGTCACTTTATCCGTCAAACAAATCATGATTAATATAGTACATCTTATACAAGCAGTCTGAGTTGAAACAACTCTGTTATTCTTTATATGCGAATTGAGACATACAGGCCGCAAGCGTATCAGCTGTCTGCGAGATAAGGCATCAAGAAAGAGCAATAACATTTCACTGGTTTTTGAAAAAATTCAACGAATTCTGTCAAATACATTCCGTTCATTAGAGAATATTTGGCATCCCACGACATAAACTTGCTGTCCTAATCTCTGCTGTGTGTGTCCATGATATTCAATCATACTCTGTTAGCCAAACTGCAGGAGTAGCAATATGCTTTATGACTGAGGTTGATTCACCAATACAAGAAGAACTACAGAAATACTTTGAGGAAGAACTTACCAGTGGTGAACGTGCACATTATTATGGTTGCCGTGCCTAACCCTTTTGTCATGACCCATAGTACTGTTTACTCTCTTTTGATTTGAAAATAAATCAGTACCTAAAAGGTCGCGCTGTGGTAAAAACATGCGGATGCCAACGTGCCCAATGTCGAAATATACATCAAATCCGATTCCCATTTAAATGCATATCACTTACGGTTATGACTCTATATGTGCCATTGTTCATGATTACCTTGCTGTCTAACACAGCTTAATCATTGCACAACATCACCAATTTGTGTCGCTTGTTGTAAATGTTATAGTCGATTGCTGACATAATCCTGTATATTCAATAATTAAACAGGATCTGTATTTTTTTAGTGCAATTATTCTTAATCATAAGTAAGAATAAATATTGCTCAACTTGTTTATTTGTGCAGTTTAAACCAACTGTAAAACCAAGCACTACGAAAATGATTTGAGGGAGTGTTAGAATGTTCATCAATGACCTATTCAAACTGATAGGATGCGGGTCCGCTCTCCGTTAAGTATTGCATAGTGCAATGTATGTACAACGGTTACAATTCGTAACGAGCAATAAAAGGTTGTGTCCAATGGCTCATACCTGTGCTCGTCAATGCCCAATCCAACGTATCAAGAGAACAGTTAATGGTGAAACGCGACATGCATGACGCATAACGGTAAGGGTGCTTGCAAAGAAAAGCCTCATTAATATCGCAGCATTTCATGTGCGCCAAACTGTAAATATTGACACCTCTACAAACAAACCCACGCGAAGACGTAATAAAATAGGTGCTTAGCAGGCAACGGTTGAAGGTCTAGATCAAAATATATACCATCCTGTATCATTGGACATTTTTTCCCTCTTGATCATTGAACAATGGACGAAAAGCACCTATCGTCTTCTTGAGGATTTCACCTTTAACCATAGTGATGTAACGTACTATTGGTTAATGTAATTATGCATATTGATGCTTGAATAAAATCGCCAATAAATGTCCCTGCTAAATTCGATAAGAAAATATTTATTTTATAGTTGAGTTCATGCGACTTCGTGTTTTCTCTCGGCAGAGATGTTATGGGGAGGAATTGATTACAAGAAGCTTGTTATCATTGAAATGTTACATCGAATTCGGCTGACAAAAACTTTTGTGCTTATAATTTTATCTGATGAAATATGGTTGTCTAAATGGCATCACGCGGTGTGTATAAACTATGTTAAAGCTACCACTAGGTGTCATGCTAGCAACTGGGTGGGGATCAGTGATTATAGCAGTTATAAAATACATTTGTATGACTTACACGACCAATCGCTAAACGGGTTGACTATCTTTGAACGCACAAATGCGTTGACGAACAATTAACGGATGAATCCAGCAACATATACATCACGTTATTTGTGGCTAAAATTGTGGTTTTATTTTCATTGTAATGAATGTAGCGAATTATGGAAATGTGATAACAGCGCTTTTCATAGTTAATGCATATACTGCATTTGCTAAAAATTCATCTTATTATGTTGGTTAAATATTATATTCCCAAGATCAGATTTTGAACACTGGTATCATGTTCGACCATAGCCGTTGTTTTTGGTTTGTTAAGGAAGAAATGTATTGCATGCATTAACGAGCTTCTAGCCGGCCATATTTCAATGATCAGAGCATCATGGAATGGAGCACCTACGTTACAAATATGCGCTAAGGAGAAAGGCAATTCGCAAACGACTTGGCACCTGGCACAAGTTACGACCTGAACGAAAATGAAACATTGATGAATCTCTATATATGCATCAAGTGTATCAACAATGGATTAACTTGCCAAGCACTTAGACGACATGTCTGATACCTCACCTAACACAATGGACGTCGAGATTTTAGCTTTTTGCTTGGCCATAATGTATAATCAAAGACCATTTAATTTTCAAAATATGATAAACGTGATCAAAAGTTATGTTAGATGTCAGAGATATTGTGTTCCCACTTAAAGGTAGTTCTAATTGAAAGCATAGGCAAAATATATATTGCAGTCGCAATTCGACAATCGAACGATGCTTTGATGTATCACGTGTGGCTTTTGTTACTGGTTATTTGCGGGAAGTATTAATAACTATCTTACAGCCAGAACATTGAGGAGCAATGTGAAGCACAAACTGTCAGATTTATCTAGATGGAAATAGTGAGGGAGCGACCATCCCTGATGCGCATATCCAAGTACCCCCATCTATGTCCATTGCAAAACAGTATTTGCACACCAAATCGTTTGTGAACAGGCATTAAATGGGCACACATGGTGCTGATTTAAAAGTATCTCCTAATCAATCGCAACTCTCCTACTGTATCATGATAGCAGAGCCTGCACATTCCCGTTAGTATATTTGTTGATGTCATTCACAAATAATTATATGTTTATTGCCAAAAAAATTATAAGGGCTCATTGAGGCAACATTTATATTGCTTAAAGCTAGGCAAAGTACAGGTTGTTTTATATTTTTTGTCTGATTCTAAAATTTCGCAGGTTTGGTTATGGTACGTGATGCAAAGCGGAATAAAATGCTTGTCTCATTCCATGCTTCGGATTATTGGCCTCTCAACAGTACGCAACAAAAAAAAAACCACGTGTTACGATACGATGGAATGGGTCGTCAAATGTGTGTGTGTTAATTATGCTCGTCATTAAGTGTTACACAATGTGTGTGTTACTGCCATTTTGGTTTGATCTGTGTTTACTAAAATGTAATCAAAAATACATAGTTTGGGAGTACACAATATAAAATTCAATATATCATCCCATATTGTACTGTATTGCACAATGCAAGGCGTTCTTTATTGGGGTAAAACACGAGCTAGCAATGCCGTGCTCCCTTACTGCAGCTGGTTTTATAAGAGAATTGCTCCTGCTAAAATGTCTCGTTGTCTTCTTAGTCTCTCTCAAACAAATAGAGTTAGATATCATGAATAGCCAAGTCGATTTCCAGGATCCCAAAATCAGAATGTTGAGGTATGCCATGTCATAATCCTAGCACGAATCTACTAAGCGATTCTGGTCACTGCATCGTGACGGTATTTGCTCTTGCTTAACATGGGCACTAGATTCAAGGTAGAACGCCATCTGGGCATTAAATGCCACAGTAGTATCAATTATCATGGAAACGACAGATAATAGTCATGGAGTTTAATCGGCAAAGTACAAATCTTTATCTTGATAAAATTACAACAAATTACACACGTTTCCTATCGTTAGTATATTTGTTGATGTCATTCACAAATAATTATATGTTTATTGCCAAAAAAATTATAAAGACTCATTGAGGCAACATTTATATTGCTTAAAGCTAGGCAAATCACAGGTTGTTTTATATTTTTTGTCTGATTCTAAAATTCCGCAGGTTTGGTTATGGTACGTGATGCAAAGCGGAATAAAATGCTTGTCTCATTCCATGCTTCGGATTATTGGCCTTTCAACAGTACGCAACAAAAAAAAAACGTGTTACGATGGAATGGGTCGTCAAATGTGTGTGCAATTATGCTCGTCATTAAGTGTTCGATGTGTGTTATTGCCATTTTGGTTTGATCTGTGTTTACTAAAATGTAATCGAAATACATAGTTTTGGAGTACACAATAAAATTTAAAAATATCATCCCATATTGTACTGTATTGCACAATGCAAGGCGTTCTTTATTGGGGTAAAACACGAGCTAGCAATGCCGTGCTCCCTTACTGCAGCTGGTTTTATAAGAGAATTGCTCCTGCTAAAATGTCTCGTTGTCTTCTTAGTCTCTCTCAAACAAATAGAGTTAGATATCATGAATAGCCAAGTCGATTTCCAGGATCCCAAAATCAGAATGTTGAGGGATGCCATGTCATTATCCTAGCACGAATCTACTAAGCGATTCTGGTCACTGCATCGTGACGGTATTTGCTCTTGCTTAACATGGGCACTAGATTCAAGGTAGAACGCCATCTGGGCATTAAATGCCACAGTAGTATCAATTATCATGGAATCGACAGATAATAGTCATGGAGTTTAATCGGCAAAGTACAAATCTTTATCTTGATAAAATTACAACAAATTACACACGTTTCCTATCGCCTAATTTTTGCACGATGATTTTAGCATGCTTTTTGGAATAGATATTGTGTTACCAAGTCTATCAGTAATCCGACCTACTGGGTATAGGGACCGTGTGATTGCTGGCCGGCTCGCTTGCGAAAATCTTGCGGGTCTCTCGGGACCAACAGTCAAACAGAGAAGATCATGTTGAGGTTACGAACATGAATGTGGTGGGTGATTCAAGGGATGGGAAGGGGGTGGATGTAGAGGGTACGAGGTACGTGTTTCGCGTGCGGTGATGACATTAGACGCCCCGTTCGCGACGCCATGGAGTGACGAGGTGAGCCCTGTCGATTGCAGGCACCAGGAACCCAATGCCTGCGGTTAGATATGTTTGAACAAGTTGAATCTTAAACTACACACTCTTAGCGAGTAATTTATCGTTTAATACGCATGATTAACTATAGCAAATGTATTGCTTGACATTCAACCACACGTTGTACAAAGAGCAGCATCTAGATCACCACCAATAATAATTAAATAGAAAAATTCCACCTCTCTGATTCACATTATAAAGTCTGATATAACACGTCCCTCATAAAGTGCACACCATATTTATATCTAGCAATTGATGTTTTTATAGGTGATGATTATTTAATGCATCAAGTTAACATCACATTGACATTATAACAACTGTGAACAACATAGGATAAGGAACTATTAAGGAGTAACCACTTTCAGCATAATGTTGTATAATTCCTGGTCAATTTAACTTTTAGCAACAATCCATGCCATCTCACTTAGCCGTTTCAAAAATCAATTCAATGTTCTTTGCAAAACCTAGTGATGATTTTCTTAACTGATTGTATTTTAGGATACTTCTCCAGCGCCTCATTACTCATTACTCCATAGCAATATACCTATGGAGCCACCAACGATCCAGCAATCCATGTTTTTAAAGTTTGTCAACATTTTCATAACAAATATGCAACCGAACGAGTTCTGTCAAGTGTGACTTGAGTGGCGCTCAATATATTGTAACATGACCCATTGAGTGAATATTAGAGAAAGATAATGTTGCGTAAAAGCATACAAGCCTTTCAAGGTTGTGATTAATCACGGTGAAAAGGTACAGATGTGTTCTTGTCAACATCATAGAATAACATTGACCCGCACAATTTCATACATGTATGCTGTTACGTGATGGTTCACTAGTGCTCGTTTCTATGGAAATGGTCCAGCACGGTGCCAACATATGATGGTTATAATACTCATTGTCGAACCAACACCTATGCTGGGTGCAAATATCTACAAAGTTTTTTTGGACCACGTTATATACTTTTTGAGATATTATATCTTCATCATTTGCTCCAGCCTCAATTTCAAGTCACTAACGATGCACAGTGCATAGGTTTTGCACAATAGCGACATAGAGCTTGGCTCTTTGAAGAGGAAATAGAGACCAACTTTTCAACGTACAGTTCCACAAAATGACGCGTTCACGCTATAGAAATGTTCCGTTCAGAAACAATTACGGTTTAAATGTGGCGCTACATGTGGATCATTACACTGTAACGCATCATCGGGTCACTGGCTTTGAACCAAATGTGGCGCTTCAGCGCAATCAATTACGGTTTTGGTCATTAGTCCGTTACGCTTCATCAGGTAACCGACTATGAAATAAATGTGGCGCTACAGCACAATCAATTGCGGTTCTGATCATTGGGCTGTAACGCTTCATCGGCGCTTCAGTGCAATCAATATTCATCAACAACTTCCAAAGTGCTATAAAATATCTTTTTATTCCATTCAACATGGTAACTTTATCTACCTACTTGGTTTGGTTGTTGAAGATTCTCCGATTTGCAGCAGTTCTCATATCGTAATAAACATAAAGGCACAGGCAACATTATCTCTTTTGTTTAAATATTCACAGCGGCAAAAAGATAATGCCTTATATTTTTGATGCCACAAATAATGTGATAGATATGACATACATGGCATTGGATTTATCCCTTAATTGTTCGTCGATGCAATAGTACGGGCGAAGATAATCAGCCCATTTAGCGATTGGTCGTATAAGTCATACAAATGCATTTCAAGCACTGTGAAAAACTGCTACAATCCCTGATCCCCATCCACTTGTTGGCATGAAACCTAATGGTAGCCTTAAACTTGTTTATATACGACGTGTAATGCCTTAAGACGACCATATTTCATCAAATAAAACCATAAGCACGAAAGGCTTTTGTCTGCCAAACCCGATGTAACGTTTCATTGATAAAAAGCTTCTGGTAATCTATGCTTCCCCATAGGATCTCTGCCGCGAGAAAACATAAAGTCACATGAACTCAACTTTAAAATATATACTGTCGTATTGAATTTAGCAGGGACATTTATTGGCGATTGTATTCAAGCAACATGATATAATATGCGTAATTACCCAAACTGGCCTCAACCAATAGTACAAGCCAAATGCGTAGACAAAAAAAATGACATAATATTTTAATTATGCTGTAATTGATTACTGAATGATAAATGCTCTTCAGCTATCAATCCGTCTGTGCGATGTCTGTGCTATCTATAAACAGATTCGAGGATGTGCAGACGGTCATTACCGTGGTCCCAGTCAGAATAACAGGCAAAGGTGGTTGAAGTATTTGTGGTATAAGCTACAATGTTCCCTGCTATTATAATACTCGCAAAACATTTGTTTTATAATGAACTGCGTCGTCTTTGCAGTGCCAGCTTGTGCGATAGACTTACTTTCAGTTGTTGCCGTCGGAACCTCGCTATTTTGCATTGGAGCCACATTATAGGTCACCGTAGGGACATTTGCAACAGTATGTCATCCTACAAATGTGTCCGGAAAATGTCTGCTTAAGCCAACACGACCGGTTGATGCTTTCGTCATCGTCCTGAATCGTGTTACTCAAGAATGAATCAATTTTATGCCGCACTCGAATACAATTTCTTATTGTCACATCTACAATAATCAATGTGGTCTACTTACGACAAACACGTACGTTTACCGAACTCTTAAAGAGTTACATTAATAGCGTATGCAATTGATTATCGGCTTATTCGAATCCTTATTAAGATTGAAATCTTTGGAGATAAGCTACAAGCTTCAAATGGTGTTGCATCCAATTCTTACAGATGGGCATAAATGAAATAAAGATATGCTCCAAATGAACAAGTTTATGTTTCGCTGCTTTTGGTGCTGTTAGACAAATAAAAATGCCAAGCCGTAAAATGGTAATCAATTTTCATTTTAAATTAGTCCATAAACATTAACTGCGTTTTTACGCATATACATGGCTAAGTTATAAGCCAGATCGCAAAAGGATTATAGGCAAGACTGTTGATTGTTTTGCACGTTTTGTGTCCATAAATAATTATTTAATAATGTAACAAGACAGCTATTTTTATTGACACAGCTGCTATATGCAGACACAGCTAAAGGCTCATTTACAATTGTGTCCAACGCTGATCAAAATAAGCAAGGGGATAATGGATGAACAATAGGAACTCGATGTTGCTCCCTGTTATGCTACGTTCCCTGCTTATTAAGGAATTGGTTTCCTTCAGCATGCTGCATCGAAGGTAATTAGCGTCTGTACAACCGCCAAACGAGTTCGCACGATACGCCAATGTATATCATACCAACAACAAATGCCAGTGACAACGCACCATAGACAAGTTACATAACATGGACAGCAGCACACACCTGTAGGTACCATTTTTCTTACGTGGGGGCGTTTCGAATTCATAAATTGGGTTTATAACTTGACTTGTTAACGCAAGCAACCACCTTAACTAAGAGCAGTCTCACGCAAACTATAGTAACTAGGTTTCTCGCATTTAATATTGTGAGTATACTACATGCAAACAATCAACAAAGT
>CM067357.1:20287490-20384373 GCA_034190875.2 Urechis unicinctus
TAAAAGCTAGTGATCGGTTAATAAACCGCAACATTCATCGCCTGGAGTTGCTACGATAAGTACCTTTATCGCAGACAAACAGTGCATGGGTCAAGGATGGTGATTTGCTAAAACAGATTTATGAGTGTGGCGTCACAGTTGATTATATTGTAGAAACACGAATCGATGTGTCATTAGAGGGCGTTTTGAGGGATGCCACCATTAAGAGTCAGTAAACAAAGCGCATAAACGACCACCACAAATTACATCCGTTGAGGTCAAAGAGCACAACCGATTGGTCAACGTTAGAACCTTTTACAGTATGATAAATGAATAAAAGGACGGGCAAATGTGTTGCTAATACGTCTACAATGTTCCGTAGATTGCTATTGAACAATATGTTTTCATCTCCGTTCAATGATTAATGTGGTTGTACTTCACTGAGGAGGTCCACAACATGACGTACGTATTATGTGAGCAGAAGTCACTATAGTTCTGATTATTATCTAACTTCACTGATTTTTTCCATTTTTCACAACTAAAATCTTGCAGTGCAGCTCAATCATTCAGCGTTTGCAATTTAAAAAGACCTATGCTACTCTGGTGAATGGTAGCTAAATTTGAGATCGCTATCGGGTTAGAAACTTGCCAACAGATCGAAGCTTTAAATATTAGTGGGAGTTGTTAGATTATACGATGGCTCACAAATATACTTGGCAAGCTAACCGAGTTATGTACCATCGGAGTGTCGAAATTTGATCAATCTTGAAACTAAAAGTTTATTTAGCCTTTGTACTTAGTTGTATACTCTAATATTCTATACTCATGTGTTGTGCTGTTGAGATGATGATGGTGTTGATGGCGATACTGGTGATAGTGACATGGAACCCTGATAGACTCCTGTATAAAATAACAAACTACTGCTATACGTGTTTCATTTATACCTGCAAAATTCAGTCACTCTTCGCGAAATATATCTTTAAACACCATATGATTGGATTACGAAAAGCTCTCACCTTGCTTTAATATTGTGTGACGATTTATTAGATAGTCGACTTGGTTAAATTGACACAGTAAGTAAAGGTAGTACTGTTGATGAATATCGACTGGCGACACCTGCTGGCGAAAAGCGGACGTTCATCCAAGTTATATTACAAACGCCAAGGCACACTTCGTGAAGAATATAGATGCATACATAGCTGATCATCAAACAAAGTCATGTGGTCCTGCCTCTCTTTTGTGATGAAAGTAATATTGCAGATGCTATGTCACATGATTGTGGCGTAGGGTAAACTAGATTGCGATTCTCGATTTTACCTTAATAAACGATAAACCTTTCTATGCGACAATGTTAAATCACGTTCAGTCATTCATTTATATAATGTTTTTGACAGCAAACTATCGATTTACTAGGTATACCTTCCGGGTTTGGATATCCGATTCACATTATACAATCTGGAATCATGAGCGTAAGGTCTACTCGACGGTTATATGCTTTCCGTGCATATCACTATATTTTAAAAACATCCACTAAGTGATATATGATTTCGTCGGTATAGAACGATGCAGATATTGCAGGTTCATCCACAGAGAGAGTAATCAACATGTTGAATATTCCACAGCAAATCCATATATAGATATGTGAATGCTCCATTACAACACCAGACACTCGTTTATGGTTTACTGTAAAATGCCCCGAGGTGTATAGTGCGCGTATATATATCGCGCAAATAATAGTTCTCAGGATTACATTGCAGCGAACCGGAGTGATATATTGCCTGTTTTATGCGTTGGTCACAGACGTAACTGTTCAATTATAGTTTTACTGAAGCATAACGTCTTAGGCGTATTCATAAAGTCTCTCAACGAAACATATTTGTAAGCAGTCATTGCGTTCCTGTTGGATCAGCACATACAAATTCTCTGGTGCCGTATGAACCACCGAAAATGTCCAAATGTATGTATAACCGCACATTGACATGTCACGCAAGTCTTCATTTCAAATCACCAATACAAGTTAAATGAGCTTCGAGGACAATTACAATAAATATCGTTTATCTCTCAAATCCACTCTCTCGTAAAAGTCTCACGATCATGTTGGTTGATTAAGCGTGGCGGATATATCTTTATCACGCAATTGAATGCAATGACGTATTGCAATAGGCTGTAACTTGCATGTGATGCTGGTTTCGTGGGCAGCCAAGATAGCTGAATGTGATAACCCTCTTTTTGAATGTGGGCGCAGATATGCTCAGCGGTTAAAATGGTGTAGTACTGAATTATTACGCGGTAGCTCTTAAATCCTAAACCCAACACGTTATGCCCTTTCGGTCAGCATTTAATACCCATATCGATGACTCCCACTGTACAGACTTAAAAACTGCTTAAACTCTCTTGGGTTCCAATTTAACCGGCACGATCAAGATGCACAATACAAGTCCATTAATTATATTACAGAGCCCAGTTGCACCCTGGCAACAAGTTAGGCTGCTTAATGGACCTGCAAATAGAAATAACAACATTACTTCTGCGTCGTGCATAAGAGTGCATAGAAAAGATGATTAAAATATAAATATATGACATTCAATGGCTTTGGAAATGAGACAAAAGCAACAGGTAATGAAAATGAGAAAATGCAACTTGGCTCGAAGCTTGTAACAGCGACGTATCCGATTTTAACCTCCATGACAATATGGTCCTTCTCAATTGCGATATTCTCAGCAGCTGTCAGCAGCAATTGGCAATGAATAATTCAACTCATAATATAATAACGGGCATTCAAACCAGAAATGATTTCGTAGATGCCCTTGTACTGCTGCAGGAATACATATATGAATTTAACATCTCTCTGACATATAGGACTGCTGCATTGCGCCATTGTCCACTTTGCAAGCCATTAGGCTAGTAATGTGAATTGTCCAGCGCGCTCTTTAATGCAAGAGTCGAATATTAATCGTCTTTAGACATTTAAAAAACATATGTCAAAATTGATTGTCTCCCAAGTGAGTCCCAACGAAAATGCTGAAATAGTCATTTTATGCGTGTGAGGAAATGTTTTCACAGTTTGACCACAGCGACACATATTGTCCTGCTATATTACGTAAACGGAAGCCTGAATTATGCGCTTCTGTCGGTAAAACATTTTTTAGTGATGAAACTGCAATGTATTTTACACCTTTTGACCAGTTGTTTGTCGTATCACAATGGAAGGGGTTCTAGTTCAATATATATTGTGACCTGCATCCCAGTAATATATTGGGGATGGTATAGCAGCGGTTCTGAAACCATGTAAATAGGATACGATGTTAAGCACACACACACACACACACACACACACACACACACACACACACACACACACACACACACACACACACACACACACACACACACACACACATATATATATATATAAATATATATAAATATATTTATATATATATATATAGATACATACACAAATATATATATTTATATATATATATATACATATATATATAGATATATATATATATGTTTTATATATATATATATATTTATATATATATATATATCTATATATATATATATATATATATATATATATATATATATATATCTATCTATATATATCTCTATATATATATCTATATATATATATATATATATATATATCTATATATATATATATATATATATATCTCTCCATGCTAGCCATTCATCGCCATTGCTATATCGTTGGATTGTAAGTATATTTTAATATCTACAAAGCCTGAGCGATATTTTCTACCATGGCAACCCGTTTCTTGATATTCAACAGATCACTTTATCCACTTATTTTCACTGTTACTTATCACTGTTGATGATTTCATGTCTCATTACAGCATATGCCATGCTTAATGTCTTCGTTAATATGTCGGCACACATTGCTCTATATACATATATATATACGTTTGATCTGAGCCATCTAGAACGTTCCTAAAGCGTGGAAGGTTTTTCGTTTTATTTCTATGCGTTAGACTGCTTCAATTTGAGTAGTACACATTATGGAAATGTGTTATTAATTTGCTTCTAGTCTTAATCATCGATGTCGCTGAAGTATTTGATTGTATGACAAGATCGATATTATAACAGAACATTACTTCGAAACAGCGCTCCATTCAGTTGTTCTAACAAACGAAATGGCTTGATGGAGGTCAATGTGCATGTTCGCATATATAGGATTTGTACCGACTCCATGTAACAACGTAGTGTGAGAGTTGGATATGCATAGCTCTTTCTGATCGTTTAACATGGTTAGACGGACATGCTTGAACTTGAACCGTTGTTTGCTAATAGAGCTGCTATATCAGTATAGAATAAATACGAATGCTATCAAGCGAAATGTACCGAAACGTGGGAGGTGGCTGAGATAGGCGCGGAGAGAATCAGAACATTGTCTCATTGGCAATACAATGCTATTCGATGCCACTTCGTACAGATGTCATCTTTATAAACGCTATGTAAAGGTGAGTAATGCGTGATTTGGATATGTACAGCTTTTATTGACACACAATTATGGCTAGACGGGCTTGCTTGAACACGACTATGATACTATGGTGCGACCTGAAGCATGCTATGGCTTATACCAATTCAACATATGCCAGGTGATGAAGGTGTTCCTACGCGCATTGGTAAGGTAATGTAATTCGATGTCTCCTCTTACATGGGCCTTGTAACCTACAAACGCAGTGTAATTGTAGATAATGCACTATCCTAGAGCAAAGTCAACTTTTCACCCAGATTCGCAATTAACTGTGGTCATAAGGGTATGCTCTCAGATTATCTAGGATCTCTTTTGTGTGTGAAGCAACAAGCAAGCTAGATAATCTGAATGAGATTTATCAGAAAATTTCGATTCTCGTCAAAGGTTTATTGAATTGCCTGAGTGCGAATATAATTAAGCGTTTTACGTTTCGACGTGCAAGGAACGAGGTAAATACCTCATAAACGGCCATGGATGAATAATTTATTTTTAGGTTTTCAGATACATTGGCGTAGCGGACAATATGATTACCAAAACACGTATTCATTGGGTAAAAAGGTCGATGACTATTGTCATTATAAGGCCAATCCCCGTGATTTTAGTATACACAACATAAGCTAACGACAGTCTAAGACAGATAGGAAATTGAAACATTCAGTTGTTAAACAGCGCCCCATTCTATAAAAACCGAATGTCAGGATGATGCAATACTCTGAACAAAAGTGCCTTTCGTATTAACCACGCGTCATTTTTGCCTAAACTAGCATTTCACATAATGCATGCAAATATACGACGCAGACATCATCTGACATGATAATGGATTAATTTCAGTATCAGATCTGTGCGAAGAACGGTATGTTGATAGGTCCACTGAGGACAATTCTTCGCCAGTTGGCTGGTCTATATCCCCATTAGGCCCAAACTTATGTCCGCATTAATGCGATAGGCACCATCTGCCGATTGCCATTATTCCCTCAACGCCTGGTGTCATTGCGAGCAAAGCCGTTTGCCCAACAACTCGGCTGAATTTATCTCTGCTCGGTGTTAATTGGTAATTATCACAAATATAATACGGTCTTCACATCCGAGTGAACAGCCGTTTCAAATTCAAAAGGTATTGTAAGAGCGGATTAAACGATGAACAGAAAGTGTCAGACTGAAAAAAGCGTAATCACTAATTCGCAAAGCAGGGTAAATTCAACGTTTAACGTGTTCTAAACATGTATACTGCCGATGCCCGGTGCCAACGTTACGTTCGAAGTAAGTACCTCACGCTATACAAGAGAGGACTTACTTGTGGTAAATGACAACAAAACAAGATGGTAACAGTTTGGGGTACATTAACGTTGCATACAGCTTGAAACTCATTTCAGGTCTTCTCTAAGCAGCAAAACAAAGACTATTACAAAGTGACATATCCCCTAAATACGTAGAAAATGGTTTTGTGCTTTAACACATTCTGCCTGAAAAGATATATAATTGCCTCGAATCAAATGGGGACGGTTTGCCATCCCTAACAACGAGATATGTGGGTCGAAAGGGTACGCATGCTTTTAAGATAATAGCCACTGAATGCTTGGCTTTCCACAGAGAACGCGTTCCAAATATCGATTTTAATGTGGGCCTACTGCATTCTGATCAGACAAAAGTGCATCGGCAGTTACTCTATTCTCCAAATGATAAATGCGTTATTGGTTGGTAATTTATGGTGAATTGTATTTAATTATCATATTACATTGGCATAAACTATATAAAAGAATGAAACTGCACTATTATTTCGTGGGATAAGTAAGGGATTTCGTTGCTTAGTATTGAGCACGATTTATAATATCAATATATCAACGGAATATTGGAGGCTGGAACGACAAGATGGCATACCTGTCAGACAGGAAACAATTCAGAGACATTGTAAATCGAGTATGTACTTCGCGTTACAGAGGCATAATGATCTTTACGCATTAATGCATATAGCTATAAAGTGCAATGGTTGTGAACTGATTAGAGCATTTGACGTTTGTATTGTCATTATCAAAGTAAGATATGGCGTCTAAGATTACTTCCGAGGAACATTGGATGATGCACTAAATGATTTCATTTAAAGGTATATTGTTGCCATGAAAGGAGCCGTTCTCTTCCCGCAGCGCAAGCTGCGATTGTCACAGGCACCATTGCAAACGTTGGTTGCAGATATACAAGGAATGATTAACTTTATATTCTTTCCAAGACAACACGAGAAGGACGATAAAGCAAAAAACAGCTTGCTGTGCAATGTTATTCAACAGCTTAGATTATGTTTGCATCAGCAGCAGAATGAATAATGTTGTATATTGTTGTTAGTACAGATGCAAAGCAACTGCGTCAACATTCTTGGTTTTTGTCATTGCAAGGAGCTCATAATGTTATCGGTGAAAATCACACCATGGGCTGGTTGAATTAGTGGATGAGTAAGACGAATCAGAATATATTTGAAAACCCGACTCCCGCACTATATTTGTTTCTTATTTAATTGGATTTCCTTACGTCTGGTTGTCACTAGAGGATCGATTCACTTCCTTAGCAGTTTAAATACAATTCCAAAAGGTGAAGAAATGTTAATTTCCAAAATGTTTGCGACATTTAATGCAAGCATGATAGGTACCTTAACACGTTAACGTAAACATGTTAAACTCTAACATAAACAACGCACCAAAGGCAACTCACATAACATTGACAGCAGCACACACCTGTAGGTACGATCGATCCTACGTAGGGGCGTTTCGAATTCATAAATCGGCTTTATTAACTTAATTTGTTAAAGCAAGCAAGAATCGTTACCAAGAGTAGTCGTACGTTGTGGGCGTGTTCAATGAGGTCAGAACCAAGTCTGAACTCTTGTTATTAGGTACCTCGTATCTGATTTATATTTGCACAATAACTATTGTTCGAAACAAAATATTCTCCAGGCTGGGCAAATAACATAGAATAATATGCAACCCAAAAAGAAAAACATATCCAGGTTGTACCATTGTTTGTCAAACTCTACATGCAAGATTGGATAATATCACACCAAGTTAAGCAAACCAAGGGGAAACAATCACTCATGGTTTACCATCATTTATCAGTCTTCCTAGCCTACACTCTTGGCGCGATTATCGAATATGATTTACATGTAAACAGGGCCCGCAGCAAAGGGGCTAGGGGACCTCGACTACTTGACGACCAAATATTATAAGGAATCGTATCTGGCCTATGTTGTTACAAATCCATCCAAGCTATACATCGCATCTTCTACGGTTGACGGCATCATGTTGCACTGCTTTTTACAAAGGTGGATGTTAATAGGAATATTAAGCTACAATAGCTGATATAAAAGTTATATAAAAGTATTGTTTGTGTTAGATACTAACGACGAATGCAGGGTAGCGTGTCTCGATAATAGATTGCTTGCATGTTCCTGTTAATGAGCTGTGCAAAAAGAGGGATGACAAAGCGCCTCTACATCTGTTGAACAAACCTGATCCTGATAAGGGACAATGGTCATTTAGCAGATAGCAATCAGGAATGGATTGCACAGGTTGATGTTCAGCCAATTGTCGGGTCAAATGTACCAAATGCATGTCTATTTTGAAAAAGTAATATACTATATCAATATTCATGGTGCCTGATTTGAGGCACTGCCTGCAATATCTACGCCGTTTAGTCTTTATTTAATTAAACACAATTTTCTCACCGTTTCAAAACGAAGACAATCCAATTGATGAAGTTCATGGGTGCTTTGCTTATATCCTTTAATGCTAATTTGAATAATCTTAACACTTGACTGACCCCTTATCACACCATGCATACTCAATTATGCAATGAGACTAAGCATTACTTGGGCCTTCTAATGCCTGATTGGATACTTTAGTGGTCAGCATTCCTCATATATTGTATTGAATTAATTCTTGCTTTTTAATTTTACGATTGAATTAGCATGATACACAACTTTTAAATATAGGCAATTCCGAGATGCCAATATAATGTTTAAGATGCATCCCGGAAGTTTATAATGGTAACACAGCGCACAAATTTAGTGGCTTAACTATACATTGGATTAATTGTACTAGCTTCTCTCGGTCATACATTCGTTACATTTCAACTAATTTGTATGTAATAATATATATATATATATATATATATATATATATATATATATATATATATATATATATATATATATATATATATATATATATATATATATATGTATGTATATATATATATATTTATATATATATACATATAAATGATTTTTTGCTCGCTGAATCATTGCATGCGGTTAGTTCGTTACTCCTTTCTACTAGACAAAGCTTTAATTTCTAATCAATGTACTTGTCAACGGTTCAGACGGAAAGAAATCAAGATACTTAAGTGAAGGGGTGAGTCCATATATAAGCGACATGCATGGATATAGTGAATAATTGGAACAGTTGATTGGTTTCTTACCACGCCGGGCGCTTCCATGCAAAATCTTCGCACCTTAATCATTCCGACTGGCATAATGTGATGTATGACTCTTTTAACACGTTGCTTGATTAAGGTACTTGCTGGGAGGGATGCACATTTCCACCATGTCTACATGACTTCTTCTGATTATAAAAGCAGGAACTATTTGACTTTTAGGCTGAAAGAAGTTAATTAACGCCATCGGTAGATTGCAAATAAAACCAACATGGACGGATGTGTTGAATATTGTGACCAGTTGAACAGTCTCACGCCAAACTACTCACGCTTTGTCACATATACGATGTGACAGGTCAGTTTATGTCGGAATTACGCGCTATCCATTACATGCATTACTCTAGTAATCTATGAAATGAACTAATTTCATGATTGACCGACCGTGAGTTATTGCTGTCGTACGGACCCATGATTCCCATGGGCTAAGGCTAGCCATCATAATAGTTAAGCCAGCAATTTCATCGCCTTTGAATTAGGTATGCCTCTGTAGATTTCTGTCATATTTCCTAGACACTACGATTTCTATGTTGATCAATACTCTGATTATAAATATATTTACCCTGAATATGAACCCGTTACTCTGATTATCAATAAATTAAATCCGATTATGATTACATTTACTCGTAATATGGAAACATTAACTCGTATCATAGATTCATTATCTCTGATTATGAATACAATTACTCTATTTAATAATTCATTTACTCTGATTATGGATACTTCTACTGGGATTTCCTCTGATTATGAATAGATGTAATCTGATTATGTATGTATTTACTCTTTTTATTTAAATATTTACTCTTCATTTACAAATGTTCCTCCTCCAAACACCTGTATACTTCATGGCTTAAGTATTTGTTACAAGTCATATATGATGTTCTTACTCTGGCCATATCAGCGTGTAAAATGTAGAGTCACGTTGGTTAACTTGATGCTTGAACTTAACATATTGAATGAGCGGCCTTAATATGTATTACGGAGAGGTGTGTACTGATTTGATGTAATCGTTAATACTACAGTTCGTTACAGCTGGAATCCGATTGCTTTTTTAGAAATAGATTGTGGAATATTAATGATATTAAGAGAGACATTTATGCGAAGTGGGTAACATTCTTTATCCAAGTAGTGTCTATGCTTAGCGTACGAATCCAAAGTTCTGATATAAACGCTGGTTTGTTGATTTTAGTCCGATATCGCTACATTATTGCAAACGACCGTTAATCATGTACCGCGACCGATCGGGTGGTCCAATACCGTTGCAAACAATCTTTATCCTCATATACTCGTAGTAGATTTTATTGGTTTGTTGATTTTGAAATTATGTTAATTTTCATCTGCCATTTCTCGCCGCGACATTATGTCATTAGACTCGCTCTTCACGATACGTTAGGCTAATATAGCACTGTAGCTTCAGCCAACCTTTTCATCCTCGGTTAGACACAATATAACCTTAATTATACATTTACCGCATACTTTATCAAGTATTGGAATTAGCAGTGGCAATCAATAACAGTTATTGATTATGGTTATGACTTTCCATTTACTCGCATATTTTGCTGTCATTAGTGAATTAAAGATCATGACGACAATGATGATGATAATGATGATTATGATTATTAATCGCAACCAATAGATTTTTTCACTGCAGGAATGCAATATAACAGCGATAAAACCCAACCTCAACAAATATCAAAATCAATATATCCATAGACAGGTATCGGCAATGAAATATGTAAGTCAAAACACGGATTGAAGAGAAAAGAACGTTACTTATGTAGTCCTATTTAAATATTGTGCATATGCGGACCACAGTTAGCACATCCGTGCAGGAAATAAGAAAAGGGCACTGTACTTATTAATTGATATTGCTGTAACCATGTACAACATTAATGTTCCATTTTGACTAATTTGCTATGACATTTTCCTGCGTTATTTGCTTAGAAACTTGGGTAATTTGTTAATACGCTTACCTTACCACGTTGATCATCTTTGATTACTGAACGTAACCTGGGTTGCTTCAGTTGAATATGCATGTCTGTGTTGAAATCATTGATAGACAGGTAACGTATCTCGATGCAGTTTGTAACAAAAGAGAGGCTCTACTAGACTTCGCTTTTTTCCCCGTGATGGAATAGTGAATCTACCCAAGACGAAGAGGAGAAATTTATAAGGATACATAGGTTGCACTGAAAAGCAAAACTATACATTAATCACTGGATATAACTCCCACAAGACAATTGGAAACAATGGTCAAACGTAACCAAAAAGCATGCCAGGGAACAGCCACGCCCTGTGATGCGCTAAGCAAGCCAGCAGGTGAAGAAACGGGTTTGGAAACCAGTGATCCATTTGATCAGGCCGTAAGGCAAATTGACAAGTCCACGCCAATAAACATTGACGTACTGGTAGCTTTATTTAAAGCCCAGGACGCTTCTATTCAAGCGCTGTTCGAATCTAAACTGAAAGAAAAGGACGCCCAAATTAAAGAACTTCAAGAAACTAATGACTCACTTACCAATCGATTAGACCACTTGGAGCAGTACGATCGAAGAAACTCAATCAGAATATCGGGAGTGGAGGAAAACTCGGATATTAACCCCATCAATCTGATAAAAGAAAAGCTCGAGATCCACATGTATTATAGACAGAGACATAGATCGATACCACCGCGTTGGGAAAAAGCGAACTGGAAAACACCGAGATATTCTGATCAAATTTGTGACTTACAACAAAAAGACAGACGTCATGTCAAAAAGATTTCGGCTTAAAAATACAGGACATTTTATCAATGAAGACCTTACCAGACAAAGAAGTGAGTTGGCATACAAGTGCAGATTGTTGAAGAAAAAAGACAAAATTCAAGATACTTGGACCCATGACGGAACCATATTTATTAAACTGCACAGCAGTGCGATAGAAAGGATTGTTTCAAATGCGGACTATATCAAGTTCTGCGACTTATTCTGAGTCAGACTATTCCTCTTCACAATCGAGAGAAATGTGATCACTATTACCCACCACGGGGAGTACAATCATAAGTTATTTCATTCGTATTTTTTTCACTAACACTATGAGCACCCTCATGTTACCCCTGTATACGTATTGGTATTTTACTTACACTATTCTTATACTTGTGACTACTCTATGTGTATCTGTTCATGAACTTAAAAATGTTTCTATTCCACATATTGTCCGCATATGTAAAGGCTGGGGGTTAGGGATGATATATACTGATGGCTGACATCGCTGCTAGCCAGACTGGGGATGACGCTAACCTTGATTTTCCTTCTATCTACAATTCTTAGGATCTCATTGATGATCTCTATGACTCTCCAATTAATAACCAAACTAATACGTGTAAATACTATGAACCTAAATATTTTCAAGAGCTAAGCAATAAATATCTAAATAACCTAGCATATTTTCATGTTAACTGTTGAGGATTATCAGCCAATTGGGAGACCTTTAAAGAATTAATATGTGATTTCCGTTGCAAAACATTTGCATTCGAATATGTAGGTGTAACGGAATTGTACAACTGCAAGGATGATAATAGATTGATGCTACCGGGATACCATAGCCTCATATCCCGCAATCGTACAGATGATTTTAGAGGAGGAGTAGGTTTATTTATAAAGGATCACATTACTTTCCGAATACGGGAAGATTTGTCAGTTTTTATTCCTCATGTCATCGAAACGCTCTTTGTTAGAATATGAAACTGTATTCAAAACAAAAGCAATACTTGGTTTGATATACAGACCAAACTCGACCCCCAAAGCCGACTTTGATGTATCCGCCAAAACCATCCTTGAACTTATGGAACTAATCAATGCTGAACACAAAAAATGTATAATAATGGGGGACTTGAACATAGGTTTACTTAAATACCGGACTCACGGTAAAACCAATAAATTTGTGGGCAATGTCTTTGCCAATGGCTTTGTACCAACGATTACTAAACCAACAAGGGTAACCAACACCTCAGCCACTCTTATTGACCATATATATTCAAACGACTTATCAACACAAAGTAAGTCAGGAATAATCATCACCGACTTAGCTGACCACTTTGGAACATCTCACATTACAATTCACAAAGTTGAAAGGGCCGTTCCCCCCAGAAAAATGTGCAGAACCTTTACGCCGGAAGGAATAAGCACGTTCAAAAATTCCCTGGTAAATATTGATTTTTCCAGAGTTTATCTTCACAAATGTCCTTCACAAGCATATGATCATTTCTTGCAGGAATATAAATCAGCTTACGATCAAGCCTTTCCTGTAAAACCTGAAACAAAGACAAATAGAAAAGTCATTCGTGAACCCTGGATGACTTTTGGCTTAATCAAATCATCCCGACGTAAAAATAAGCTTTATAAATTGATGAAAACCAAACCGGATGTTCATAACACTTACAAATATAAACAATACAATAACACGTATAACCGAATAAAACGGCAGCAAAAGAAAGACTACTATGTTAAAATGATTAATGAACATAAATATAAAAGAAACGTGGGCCGTACTAAAACAGGCAATGGGAAACGCAACAAACAAACCCCAGTTTCCATGATCAATAGTCATCGATAAACATAACATTTCAGATAAATCAACGATCGCCAATGAGTTTAACAACTTCTTTGTAAACATAAGTTGCAATTTGCATGATAACTTACCGGATACTAATAAACACTTTTCAGATTATTTCATTAATAGCCCCGCGCAAAGTGTATTCATTGAACCCATTAAACCACATGAACTGATTGCAGAGGCCAACCACCTTAAAGCCAAAACAAATTTCAGGGCATGACGACATAACTACAAAGATTGTAAAAGAATCTATACAACAAATAGTGCTTCGCTTGACCTATAACTTCAACCAATCCCTGACGACGGGTATAGTTCCTGATAAATTAAAAACTGCCAAAGTAATCCCAATCCACAAGTCATCCGACCCATGTCAAATGGATAACTACCGCCCTATAAGCCTATTGCCTGCATTTTCTAAACTTCTTGAAAAATTGATGTACCATATTTCTTAAATACGCATAGCATACTATATAAACATCAATATGGCTTTAGAAAATATCACTGTACTGTTCATCCTATTTTACAGTTACTTAAAAAATACGATATTTCATCCAATAGTTCGCCAAAAGAGTATACACTCGCAGTATTTTGTGATCTTTCCAAAGCCTTTGATATGATAGACCACGGTATACTCTTAGAAAAAATGTTTAGACTTGGGATAAGGGGGATAGCGCTTACATGGTTCAAAAGCTACTTAACCGATCGATTTCAATACACAGAAGTCGATGAACACAAATCCATAATGCAACCAATAAAGTGCGGAGTCCCTCAAGGGTCCATACTCGGCCCGCTTCTTTTCCTATTATACGTCAATGACTTATCTATGTCATGCCCAGCAGACCTTCTCTCGTTTGCGGACGATACTACACTACTGACTTCTTCGTGTGATCTAAATACTCTCTTTTGTACGGCTAATGATGCACTTGGAAAATTGCATGACTGGTTTTGTGCCAATAAGTTATTTCTCAATACCAAAAAATCTAAATGTATTTTATTTAGACCAACTTATAAATCTGCAAACATAAACATAAATAATCATGTTCTGAAAATCAACGGTCAATGCGTTGCAAGAGTAGGTGCAGGACAGCCCGAAGAAGCTTACATGTTTCTTGGTATATTTATTGACGAGCACCTATCATGGAAACCACATGCCATGTACATCAACAATAAACTCTCTCGCGCTCTATTCGCTATCAAACAAGTTAAATACATACTCCCCCAATCAGCCTTGCGTACTCTTTACAACAATGTTAAGTGTGCGGATTGTAGTCTGTAATGTTCAACCCTCTGATTTACTCGCATATATATTGAACTTACTTAATATTGTATTATGTTTTGTGTCATGCACGTGACCGTATACTATGATATATATATATTCACACATATACATGTATAACTTAAATGTATGCAAAATGTATGCAAATTGTTAATTTTCATATTCTACAATATGTTTATATACCTGTTAATGTAGCTTATATTTGTGCTTATGTGCGCCTTAATGAAATGTATGCAAAATGTATGCAAATTGTTTATTTTCATATTCTACAATATGTTTATATACCTGTTAATGTAGCTTATATTTGTGCTTATGTGCGCCTTAATGAAATGTATGCAAAATGTATGCAAATTGTTTATTTTCATATTCTACAATATGTTTATATACCTGTTAATGTAGCTTATATTTGTGCTTATGTGCGCCTTAGTGAAATGTCAGTCACCCCGGTCTAGTAGCATGCGGATATTTGTTGCCGGCACCCTGCTCCCGCCCCCGTTCAGTAGTTGTGGTCACTAGCATAGTTGTCGTAATACTGTTGTGTGCAGGGACTACTTAGGGACAATGGGAAGACAGCCCCTGGCTACATTGTCCCTACTTGCAGCACTGGATTTGTTTATATGTTTTTTTAATCAGTATCGTTGAGTTACTGTTGCTGCAAGTGAATAAATTATATTATATACTATTCAGGTAATTCAAGATTACGAACAAATGCTATCACATACTACATTCACAATGATCATTTGAAATTCAGTATCACGTGAGCTTGCTCGGAAACAACGCATTATCTAAACATTGAGTACAATTTCTAAAGAGCTTATTTTCCCGAACCATTATGTTAACCGACAAAAACATATACCTCGCAATAAATCACGGAACTATTGTTAGGAAAGTTACATACAATATTTAGGTGAGTATTGTGTAGTTAAGTGCTATAAAATAAACGCATATAGTTACAAGAGCAATCAAAGTAATGTACATTATGCTTTGCAGTTATCCTCATCAATTGGCAGCAACAGAAACGCACAAAGTGCATTTGTTAGGGGGCTTCTGAATTGGCAAACCTATATAAAGACTAATTCAGCGGATGCTTAAAAGACAATGGTGACATGTGTTCCGCCTTCCGGTATTGTCAGGTTTTGAATGTGCTGTACCTCTTCGTAAATGCTTCATATTTCCTGTCGGTAGAGTTCTCATTATATGCTGTGTCACGCAAAAAAAAATCTGTAACCTAAGCGGGTAACACAATTACCGCATACATATTAACTTCAACATAAATCTCGCGAAATAACATGATATTTTAATGAGACAAAAAAAGGAGAACGCACGCTGCAACGTAGTTGTTCGTTAGCCCGTGCATCGCGTTTTTGTACGTTTGCGTCCAGAAAACACGTTGAGGTGTTGCGTTTATCATAAAATTATCGTTAAAATATAATGACACCAAAGACCTTAGGTCATGTTATCCATTAAATTTATCCTGTTTAATACAAGGGACCTGCTATCTTTGAATGTGTCTTTCGATCTGCGCTTCCAGGGTTTTTGGTAACACTTACGAACTTAAGTGAGTGTTACGACTTTTAATACTTCTGTCTCGTACAAGCAATCCTAAATTGCGGGTAGACACGAGAAGGGTCATTTATGTTTACTTGTGATTGCGGCTAGCATGCAATAAACCCTTAATTGCTTAATATGCTGCTTGTCATCCGATATAATTTCACCGTTTGTTTTATGTTATTCAATCGACTTATATGTACGTATTATAAGAATGTAAGAGAACGTTTACGATACATTGATTTCTGATTATTCCGACTGGCATAATGTGATGTATGGCTCTTTTAACATGTTGCTTGATTAAGGTACTTGCAGGGAGGGATGCACATTTCCACCATGTCTACATGACTTCTTCTGATTATAAAAAACAGGAACTATTTAACTTTTAGGCTGAAGAACGCCATCGGTAGATTGCAAATAAAACCAACATGCGCCGATGTGTTGAATATTGTGACCAGTTGAATAGTCTCACGCCAAACTACTCTCACGCTTTATCACATATACGATGTGACAGGTCAGTTTATGTCGGAATTACACGCTATCCGTTACATGCATTACTCTAGTAATCTATGAAATGAACTAATTTCATGATTGACCGACCGTGAGTTATTGCTGTCGTATGGACCCATGATTCCCCTGGGCTAAGGCTAGCCATCATAATAGTTAAGCCAGCAATTTCATCGCCTTTGAATTAGGAATGCCTCTGTAGATATTTCCTAGACACTACGATTTCTATGTTGATCAATACTCTGATTATAAATATATTTACCCTGAATATGAACCCGTTACTCTGATTATCAATAAATTAAATCCGATTATGATTACATTTACTCGTAATATGGAAACATTAACTCGTATTATAGATTCATTATCTCTGATTATGAATACAATTACTCTATTTAATAATTCATTTACTCTGATTATGGATACTTCTACTGGGATTTCCTCTGATTATGAATAGATGTAATCTGATTATGTATGTATTTACTCTTTTTATTTAAATATTTACTCTTCATTTACAAATGTCCCTCCTCCAAACACCTGTATACTTCATGGCTTAAGTATTTGTTACAAGTCATATATGATGTTCTTACTCTGGCCATATCAGCGTGTAAAATGTAGAGTCATGTTGGTTAACTTGATGCTTGAACTTAACATAATGAATGAGCGGCCTTAATATGTATTACGGAGAGGTGTGTACAGATTTGATGTAATCGTTAATACTACAGTTCGTTACAGCTGGAATCCGATTGCTTTTTTAGAAATAGATTGTGGAATATTAATGATAGTAAGAGAGACATGTATGCGAAGTGGGTAACATTCTTTATGCATGTAGTGTCTATGCTTAGCGTACGAATCCAAAGTTCTGATATGAAAGCTGGTTTGTTGATTTTAGTCCGATATCGCTACATTATTGCAAACGACCGTGAATCATGTACCGCGACCGATCGGGTGGTCAAATACCGTTGCACAAAATCTTTATCCTCATATACACGTAGTAGATTTTATTGGTTTGTTGATTTTGAAATTATGTTAATTTTCATCTGCCATTTCTCGCCGCGACATTATGTCATTAGACTCACTCTTCGCGATACGTTAGGCTAATATAGCATTGTAGCTTCAGCCAACCTTTTCATCCTCGGTTAGACACAATATAACCTTGATTATACATTTACCGCATACTTTATCAAGTATTGGAATTAGCAGTGGCAATCAATAACAGTTACTGATTAAGGTTATGACTTTCCATTTACTCGCATATTTTGCTGGCATTAGTGAATGAAAGATCATGACGACAATGATGATGATGATGATGAGTATGATTATTAATCGCAACCAATAGAATTTTTTCTATGCATAAAAAAAAAGAACTGTGCTCCCTCGACAATTAGATCAATCACCCTCATTACCCAGGGTGTGTTACGTGCAGACTGAAATATTTCGGTTTTATCATTGCACAATACATCGTCACATAATTCTGGAAATGCGATAATAGCATTGTGGTCAAATACACAACTTGCATATAGCTCTTGGTTGTACTATAGAGGCCTAACATACGCTGGCTTAAACACGAATCACATAGTAACAACAATTTACACAGATAAACTCGCCTTAAAACAAAAGCAAAAGATCATGAAACAATAATATATCTATCGCCGTGTCCTCAACAACATATCTGTAAAACTGGTCTTTAATTTGTCGAACTCCCGCGTAATGAGGAAGGGGTTAAAGGTTTTACCGGCTTAATCTGACTAATGTATCAGTGAAGATAGAATAAAAGCAGTATTAGGTGTAACAAAGCTAATAAAACAAATGACAGCCGCTTGAGCGGACAATCTTCCGTGTCAGTCAATCTAGACTTGCAACAACCAAAATATATCGCTTGTTTGTACTGTGGTACCAGGAAAAGCAATATATGAGAAAAATGGTTCCATGAATATTACAAAAACTCTCACGACCGGCCATAATGTAACTTGTCAATCAAGTCCCATTGTGTGTTTGCTGAGCTTTAAAGAGTTAGGTGTTCCGTGCTACACTTCCGCTCCCAATAGTTAGCCTCAGTAATTTTCTGGTCTATCCATCTCCCTTTGGCCATTGTTCGTGTATCATCTATTGCCCCTAAAGTCTCGCGGGCTTCTCAAGCTGCTTATTAAAAATATATCTGATAACATGTAGCATTAACCAGCCATTTAATTTCGCATTTGCAACGTTTCCGTTTCCGGCTAAAATTATCGCGTAAGCAGACTCATGTAACCGCCAAAGCAACATTAAATGTGGGTGTGAGAAGAATATGTTGATGTGACGAACAGGAATGTGGTTGGTGATTGCAGGGATGGGAAGGGGTGGATGTAGGGGGTACGGGGTACGTGTTTCCCATGCGCTGGTGACATTAGATGCTCGTACGACGCCATGCAACGTCTAAGTGGGTCTCTTGACACAAGGCTCGAAGAACAGAATGCCTGCGGTTACAATTCTTTAAACAAGTTGAATCTTATGCTACACACTCTTAGCTAGTAATATATCATTTAATACACATGTTTAAGTATAGCAAAACTTTTGCTTGACAAATAGTACATCACACATGGTACAAAACGCCGCATCTCGATCACCACCATCAATTAAGGAATAGAAGAATTCCACCTCTCTGATTCACAGTTTAAAATCGGATATAGCACGTCCCTCATAAAGTGCACCCGATACTTATATCTAGCAATGGATCAAAGTCTTTAGCTTATTTTTATAGATGATGATTATTTATCCAGTTAACATCACATTAATATTATAACACTGTGTACAACGTAGGGTTAGGAACTATTAAGGAATAAAAGCTAATGTTGTATGATTACTGGTCAATCTAACTATTAGCAATAATCCATGTCATCACACTTAGCCGTTTCAAAAATCAATTCGATGTTCTTTGCAAAGCCAAGTTATGTTTTGTTCTCTCACCTGATACTCCTCCAGCACTTCATTACTAATAAACCCTTAGCAATGTACCTATGGAGCCAGAGAAAAGGTACAGATGTGTTATTGTCAACATCATAGAATAATATTGACCCTCACAATTTCATACGTGCATGCTGTTACGTTATGGTTCACTACTACTCGTTTCTATGGAAATGGTCCAGCACGGTGCCAATATATAATGGTTATAATACTCTTTGTCGAAGCCACATTTGTGCTGGGTGCGAATATTACCAATATTCTGTTGGAGCACGTTATATACTTTTTATGTTAATTATGTACAGGGCATTTTGCAGTTTTCTTCTCGAAAGTCAATTACAATAGAGACATAGAGCCTGGCTCTTTGAAAAGGAAATTGAGACCAACTTTTCAACGGAGAGTTCCACAAAATGACACGGTCACGCTATAGGAATGTTCCATTCAGAAACAATTACGGTTTTAGTCTAATGTTGCGCTACCAGTGGCATTGTGATCATTAGACTGTAACGCTTCATCGGGTAACTGAGTGTGAACCTAATGTGGCGCTACAGCAAAATCAGTATTCAGCAAAAACTTTCTAAATGCTGTTAAGTATCTTTTTATTCATTCAACATGGTAACTTTATCTACTCACTTGGTTTGATTGTTGAAGATTCTCCGATTTGCAGCAGTTCTCCTATCGTAATAAACTCAAAGACGTAGGCAAAATCGTCTCTTTTTTAAAATATTCATCACACAGTACAGTCAGGCACTAATCATGTGCATATCCACTGCGGCAAATTGATAATGACTTGTGCATTGCCTTATCTTTGTGATGCCACAAATAATGTGATAGATATGACATTCTAGATTCGGACATTAACATGGCGTTGGATTCATCCCTTAATTGTTTCTCAACGCAACAGTACGGTCAAAGATAATCACCCCATTTAGCGATTGGTCGTATAAGTCATGCCAATGTATTTCAAGCGCAGTGAAGAATTGCTACAATCCCTGATCCCCACCCACTTGTTGAATGACACCTAATGATAGCCTTAATATATCCTTATACACGACGCGTGATGCCATTTAGACGACCACATTTAATCAAATAAAACCATAAGCACAAGAAGCTTTTGTTGGCCGAACTCGATGTAACATTTGAATGGTAAAAAGCTTCTTGTAATCTAATCTCTTCCATAGGATCTCTGCCGGGAGAAAAAATGAAGTCACATGAACTCAACTATAAAATAGAAACTTTCTTATTGAATTTAGTAGGGGCATTTATTGGCGATTGTGATATAATATGCGTATTTACCCCCACTCGTCTCAACCAGATATACAATATCAAATACGTTAGAGA
This sequence comes from Urechis unicinctus, assembly GCA_034190875.2. Lineage (NCBI taxonomy): Eukaryota > Metazoa > Annelida > Polychaeta > Xenopneusta > Urechidae > Urechis > Urechis unicinctus. Next base: position 20,308,652 of record CM067357.1, read on the forward strand.
ACATAGCAGAACGCCGGCTTCATGCACTTGCTTATGTGATAATAATCCACAGTTGAAAGCTAAATGCATAGATAAAACAATGCCATCCTGTTGTAATTATATGAGTTTTATGTAATTCTCGCTAAATTATTGAATGTTAAATTCTCGTTTCTGTGATGTCCGTGCAATCTATTAACAGATTCATGGATGTGCAGCAGTTCATTACCGTAATCCAAATGAGAATAACAATCAGTTTCAACGATGGTTGAAGTATTTGAGGTAAAAGGTACAATGTTCCCTGTTATTATAATACTCGCACAACATTTGTTTTATAATAAACTGCGTCGTCTATGCAATGCCAGCTTGTGCGTTAGACTTCCTTTCAATTGTTGTCAAAATTCGTCGGAACCTCACCATTTTGCATCGAAGCCATATTAAAGGTCACCGTCAGGAAATGTTTGCTTAAGCCTACACGACCGGGTGATGCTTTCGTCATCGCCCGGAATCGTGCAATTTTATGCTACACTCAAATACAATTTCTTATTGTCACATCTACAAGTAATCAGTGTGGTCGGCTCACGACAAACACCTACGTTCGAACGCTTAGAGAGTTACACTAATAACGTATGCAGTTGCATTATCTGCTTATTCGAATTTTTATCAAAATTAAAATCTTTGGAAACAAGCTACAAACTTCAAATGTCATCAAATTAGCACCGAAAAAATAATGTTGCATCCGATTCTAACAGATGGGATAAATGAGCTAAAGATTTGCTCCAAATGAACTAGAAAGTGTTTTAGTGCTTTTGGTGCTGTTGGACAAATAAAAATGCCAAGCCGTAAAACGGTAACCAGGTTTCATTTGAAATTGGTTTGCAAACATGAACTTTTTTTCTTTTCAAGCATTACGGTCATATGCAAAGTACTAAGACATGTACAAAATTACTTTTCGTCGTTTTCCAGTGCTTAAGAAGGACATAATATCTATTAACTCATGTGGGTACACGCAAAAATGGTGCTGCATTCAATTCTAACAGATGGGCATATATGAAACAAGGATTTCCTCCCGATGAACTAGAAAGTGTTATGGTGCTTTTGGTGCTTTTGGTGCTGTTGGACAAATTAAATGCCAAGCCGTAAAACGGTATTCGTGTTTCATTTGAAATTAGTTCTTAAACTTTAACAGTGTTTCTACGCAAGCATTACAGTCATATGCAAAGTACTAAGGCAAAAGACAAAAGTGCTTTTCGTCGTTTTCCGGTGCTTAAGAAGGTCAAAATGTCCGATAATGCATGTGGGTACATATTTTGATCTAGACCTGTGACTTAATCGGCCGTCATTTGAGTTAGTTAGTGAAGGTGTCAGACTTTACAGTGGGAGTTTGACGCACATAAAATGCTGCGATATGGCGCGTTTTACCATAAAGTGTTCTCATGATACCTCGCATTGGGTATTGGCGAGCACAGTTACGAGCCATAGGGCACAACCTCATGCTGATACAAGTATCTTCAAAACACTGACAGTTGCATGAATATCACCATTAACGAATGTAACGCCCGACTTGTATGAATTCTGGTGCAAATCATAATGTATCGGGTTCATACAAATTGTTAAGTAAAGATTACGGCAAACCTAACACTTAGGCCTAAAGTTTACGTGGCTCAAGTCCGTCACAAATATGCAGACTGAAATAATTCCCGTGGTTCTTAACTTCTGATTTTACATATGTTTTCGTTTTGTTGATAAATCTACACACTTCATTTGATAAAAATCAAATAATTAAAACAGCTTTTTGTCTTCGTTCATACCATATCAGCAGACACTTATCATTAGATTTAACTACGTCAGTGAACAATACCTTTTACATTCGGATTCACTCAAGCTTTTGGTATAGACCCAGGTTATTCTGAAGTTTAAATACAAGTTATATGTATTGCTTGTGGCATGCATATTTTTTTCATCCATCAATTGAAATCATTGAGAAGAGGCACCATAGTAACCGTTACCTCATAAAGGCAAAATGGTAACATTGGCCTTATTAAGTAAGCACACGGTAGAGGTATAACATCATAACAACCACAAAACTGACTATGCTTTGTTTCAATAACTTCTAGCAACGACCGGCTAGGATGGCTTTGAAAATGGCGCTGTAGTGGATCGCATGCCGCTTCCAGGGTCAATCAATGAGCTTATATCTACGCTTAGAGGGCTCACTCTCGACAAAATATGTAAACACGCCACCTCTGTGCAGCAGGTTGTCATAATTTATATTTTAAAACCGACTGAAAATGGCTGGCTTATCGCACTGATCTATAATATATCTCCATTTCTTCAACATATGCTGCAATGAATAAGCCAAGAGACGTTATATCAGCAGTTTCTTAAAACTTGTTATGGCAGCGTCTCTTCTGATTGGGCGTATTGTCCATTCAGAAAAGTGCTCCCACCTTGTTTGGTCAGTTTGAGCCCTCTTACGTATCTATAAGCTCATATAGCCAATCATTAGTGCACGTTCTCTTGATAATGACGAAATCAGTGTACAATAATCGAGGTACAAAAGCTAGTTGTGACAAATGTAGACAGGGAATACATATGGTTCAGATGCAATGAAGGCGCTGCTGTGAGCCTCGTTTATCCTGAAATACACCAATGCTACGACTAGAGTTCTGCTGACCATGGAAATGCTAGTGTCGTAAAGCTTGCATTTCATACCTATGATGCGAAATTATATTTCCGAATGAGTTGGCATCAGTTGTCGCAGCATTTTTGATTCATTAAAGGGAAATGCTACAGTTCACTGCCGCGCCACCCAGCGGCCGTCGCGTAACTGCGCGTCCTTCGGCGGAAACCACCTTGGACGCGCTGCGCACATTTTCGCGCCCGGTGCGACCGCGTCTGCGCCGCAATGAGTGGGTTTCAAAGAAATTTGTGCGCACATAGCGGCGAATTATTTCCTTTGAGTTTAGTTCAAAGTCACACCTCATGTACGACACAATCCAAGTTCAAATATAAATGACCTAAGGTTCAGAAAGAAAATATACTTTAACTTGGTCTCTGGCCTGTGCTACGCATAATCAAGATGAAATATAAAGCAAAATTTGCCAAGGCGGGGGTGCTAGAGCGACGAAGAGCAGCTGCAGCTCGGATGGTGAATCTAAATAAAGCAGTTATCAGCAGTTGTGAGCATGATCTTCGATCTGATGAATGTGGTGACGATGTGTCGTGTAGTCAACAGACTGACGATCACCATGGGGTAGTTTCACTCACACGGCACAACACAACAGAAACAGAAGGACTCTTAGACAGAAATGTCCCTGACGTTCAGAACATTGCTGATGATTCTTCTCGTGGCAATCAACAATTTGTCACCTACCGTACGAAATACGGCAAATTTGCTAGCAAGACACAAACTGAAAGAAGACGAGCGTCCTCTCATAGTTTGATGGCCTGGCACAAATCACGTTGCAACGGCAACGAAAGTGATTCGAATTTGATGTAGCATATAGTTCAGCAAAGTTCCGGGAAAGAAGCAGATATTATTCCCGAGCCAAGCGATTGTATAGCACTTGAATCTAGGGCAGCTGACGGACAAGAATATACAACTGTGAAACCAAATTGTGACGTTCAAGGAAGAAGAGTGGTTGAACTGCAATTTTTAGCAGAGAAGCTCCAACAAGGATGTATCGTGTGCAAATTAACGCTAAATCTATGCGACATTGTGTCCGAAAAACGCTACGGATTAGCATCGCTACTGTATATACGTTGTCCTGTTGTAAGCTGTAGGTTTGTGAATAGTGTACCTACTGGAAAGCGCCATCACGACCCCACTAAGAAAAAGGCAATGCCTGTGTTAGACATCAACACGAAGGCTGCAGACGGTATGTTGCTTCTCTATATAAACAGCTATATGTTCATGCTTCTGTCTGTCTGTCTGTCTGTCTGTCTGTCTGTCTATATGAATGTGTATGTAAGATATTTACAATATATAATTTGGCTACTTTATTCCTGTTATTAAACAATTGATTTGCTTTTATTTCTTCAGCTATGCTTCACACTGGTCTAGGTGAAACCCACATGAGTAATTTCTTGTCTGCCCTCGAGCTGCCTACACTGCACCACAAGGCATTGAAAGCCAGAGAGAGAGAAATAACGAAGAGTATACATTTATGTTGCTCTTGGTAGCTGTTCTGATGCATTGCAGGAAGAGAGCAGAAAGACAATGTATGTGTTCTTATCATCTTTCTTCATTTACTTCATCCACATTTATTGTCAATGAACAGTCGTTGGTTGCGTGATGTAAAATGTTGCTCATTGTTGTTTTGCAGGTTGCTCTCTCCAAGTGAAGATGCCCTCACTTTCCAGGACGCAATGAACCTCTTGGAAGAGGAGAATGATAGTGTTGATAACAATGTTTCTGTCCCCCTCACTCTAAAGTATGACATGGGATGGCAAAAGCGCTCATCGGGCAGAAAGTATGATAGTATGTCAGGTGTTGGTATAATGATTGGTGATTGTTCGGGCAAAATTGTTGACTATGGTGTACGCTCAAAGAGTTGTAGAGTTTGTACTGTAGCACGAAACAATGGCAAAGAGACAAACAAGCATAGCTGTCACCGAAATTATAGCGGGAGTTCGCAAGGGATAAAGGCTGATGTAGCAGGGGAGATAGACGCATAGAAGGCTCAGGTGTGGCTAAGGTTGGAACACTTATCATGGACGAAGATAGCACTACAATAGCTACAATTAGAGCAGAACTTGGTCGTTCTATTGAGAAATGGAGCGACATAAGTCATATCAGAAAGCATCTATAAGCCGCTTTGTACAAGCTTCAAACAACCCACAAGTGTTTGAGTAGTGCTGTGATTAGGTATCTCTTGGATAAATGTTTCACATATGCAGTATATCAAAACAAAGGTAATGTTGAGAAAGTACGACAGGCTCTGTCTGCCATAGTTCCACATGCTTTCGGAGATCACTCACTGTGCGGTAGCTGGTGTCGGTTCGAAAGTGAAAAGGATAATTACCAACATAGCTATCTCCCAAATGGCAAAGATCTGTGTGGAGAAAGGTTAAAATGCGGTCTTTTGAAAATATTTCAGGATTTGGCAGACAATGCAAATAAATAGCTCCCTGTGCAAGCACTAGCGCATGTGAGAGTGTAAACAACATGGTTGCGTTAAAGGCACCAAAGGCAAGGCATCTGAGCAGTTCAGGAAGTCTAAATGCTAGAGTAGCTTATCTAAGTACGGTGTACGAGTCAGCGGGTTTGTCTCCTGGTTCCCGGTTCTCGAAGCATGCAGCAAGACAAGATAGGAAAAGAGAGTATTGCAAAACGTATAAAAGTTCAATAGAATACAAGAAAAGAAAGCTCAATTTTGATAGGATAAAGACCACAGAACATCGGACAAACACGTTACGAGAAGGTAAAACCTATCAGTCACAGGTAGAGGCTATGCCGATTAGTCAGGACGACGTAGAAGTGATTCCTGCTACTGTTAGTGTGCCAGTTTACACAGCAGTTGATAGCAACATATCAGATGGCTGTAAATTTGTATATTTTGACCTGGAAACAACTTAATGTAGCAGATTGTGTGATATCATCCAGGTAGCGGCAGTGTGCGGTGTGGAGACATTCAATAGATTTGTTATGCCCACAGTGCCGATTCAAGACAAAGTATCTGATCTGACACAAATTTGAATTGAGGGAGGGAAAATGTACCACAAGGGTAGCGAGGTAGAAGCTGTACCAATAAATGATTGCATGTTGGAGTTTGTTAGATGGCTTCAAAATGTTATTGAAGCAAAGGTTATCCTAGTTGCTCATAATTGTAAAGCTTTCGATGCAAGTAGATTGGTGCGGCATGTGGTAGCAAGTTCCATTATTGAGGAATTTTCACAAGTAGTTGCAGGTTTTGCAGATACTCTGCCATTGTTCAGGTTTTTGTACAAGGGACAGTTTAGGAATTTTAAGCAAACAACAGTTGTTAGAGGAATTTTAAAGAAGGAATATGATGCTCATAATGCAACAGAGGACGCACAAGTTTTGCAGGAAGTTGTTGAAGCCAGTAGGAGTACCGAGAAAGATTTGTTTGCGCAAAGCTTTTCAGTCTCTGTCGTTATTCAGGAAATAGAGAGAAGCATAGCGAGGTCACAAAATGAAGGTTCTCTTGAAGTTTTGATCAGGAACAAATTATGTGGCGCTGCAATGGTAGGGAAGATAGCTGCAAGTGGGTTGCAACTTCGGCATCTACTATTAGCATACAGAAGAAAGGGTGAAGAAGGGTTGGTGTCGCTTTTTTGGTGACAAAGATATAAATGGGCACATAAGAGTCACTAAAAGTTAAAGAGTAATTTCATCTGTTGCCAGTTACCTGAGTCAACAACGTTAGTGTGTGTTTCTAGCTATGATTCATTGAATGTTAATGGTATGTCTTTTGGAAATTATACTGTTCGAAAATTGATAGTGCCGTTCTAAGTTACTAGACGTTATGTTGTTGACTATGTATATGACGTTGATATGCTGTTTTGTACGTCAATTTTGAAGTAAAGGGTTATACAAATAAACATGTATATTTTGTAATAATCAATAGCAGTCATTTTATGTCATTTTAAAAATGTAATACACCGCACTCAGGGAATACAACCGAAAACCCATTGTGGCTTCCCATAGACTACGTGGACCTATTATTTTTTTAATTTCTGCTCATAGTACCTATACCACTGCACAATATTACCAAGTTTAGTTCAAATGTCACTGGTCATTTTTTTTATGGAGGTTCGAATATTGTAATACACCGCACTCAGGGAATACAACCGAAAACCCATTGTGGCTTTCCATAGACTACGTGGACCTATTATTTTTTTAACTTCTGCTCAGAGTACATATACCACTGCACAATATTACCAAGTTTAGTTCAAATGTCACTGGTCAATTTTTTTTTATGGAGGTTCGAATATTGTAATACACCGCACTCAGGGAATACAACCGAAAACCCATTGTGGCTTTCCATAGACTACGTGGACCTATTATTTTTTTAATTTCTGCTCATAGTACATATACCAATGCGCAATATTACCAAGTTTAGTTCAAATGTCACTGGTCATTTTTTTTTTTTTATGGAGGATGTACACCATTCTAGAGAAAAAATAACAATAAATTCATAAACAGCTAGCCGTAGGGTGCGGCGAGAAATATAATGCAATTCGATGTATGAACTTTTCTTTAGAACCAAAATATATCAAATTATCATAAATTCCCATTGGCTTAACATGTGGATCTTAAATTCGCCATACTCAGAAATTTACACCAGTGACCTATACTTTTTATTTTTACATTTCGTTAGCTTTATATATGAGCTTACTCTCTGCAAAAAATCGTGAAAATCTAGGCACGAATTTAGAACTGTCGCAATTGTCTTGAAGATGCTCCGTCAGCCCTCATCACTTAAAACAAATTACGTGGCGCCAGAAGCCCAAACTGGGTTAACAGGATTTGTATTGGGTGTTAGAGATTTTGGGTTACAGATAATAGGCTTTTGGAAAGCAAAATATATTTTCAATACGCGCTCTTATTTATGTTTCCAGTTGGAAACATTGCCTGGCACATAAAAGAAACATTAAATAGCAGCGGAGTCCTTAATGTTGGCAATTTAACTCTTGTCACCCTATCAGGAAGTAGATAGACAGTTTTAGTTAAATGCTCCGCAAAATGCTTCTTAATGTACGACGGTTATGTCCGTAATACCACAAACTACAAGCGCTCTGATTGGCTGTTAACGAAACTTATCATTCCCTTTTCTTAAAAGACGCACTGAATAGCTGTGGACGGTTAGAAATGTATTTCCGTCGCTGTTTCTTTCCGCGTCTATACCTAGCATCAAATATTCTGGAATGAATATTAGCCCGAATTACTGTTTTACTAGCCCCTAGCCCCGGTCGACATTAATATTTTATATACCGGTGATATATAATACACCGTTCTGAATCTTAAATTTCATCGCGAAATGGCAATGTGTTTTTAATGTTATGGGGCATTTAGTATCAAGAAAACCACATTTATTCGTTCAAGGTGTCTGATTAGAATTGTGAATTTATGCATTGTGCTGGGATCGAACCTAGCAGGACGTCTGAGAAGATGGGCTATCGTACGGCGGTTAGCGTGAGGCCTTGTCGGTCATTCGTGCTTGTTGCTGTTTCGATATATAACTTCAACAGGTTTACCGGCCTCAGTTATTTTGTGAGAAAACACAATTCATCACCCAGTGGCCCAATGAAAAGGAAAAGATTCACAATGTATTAATCACATGTAAAAACTCGACGACGGAATTCTCAAACACCAAAAGGCAGTCCCCATATTACTAAAGCCAAGACAGGTAGACACAAAATCACCACTTAAAAACGGTGACAAGCTTTATCACATTGTCTTATATGTAGCTAAACCGCCCATCTTGTCGTTTCTTAACTATCCAAGACCACAACTATACGCGATTTCAATTTGGTTTTATATAATAAGGCCGTCTACATCGAGTATATTATATACGTTTGGGTGTATTATAGGTCGGACTACAATAAAATTCCATTAGTATATATACCAGTGGCACAGTTACGCAACCCATGAAATGTACAGGGCGGCAAATGGACCTTTAACTTTGGGACAAGGACGATCCATTATGTGATGCCATGCGATTGCATGGGTTCCATAGACAATGATTAAATTATTGACCGTTAGCAAAGCTCAACGCCCTAGTTACATAATAATCAATATTGGCTAAGAACAAATGCGTCGCCACATTTATTGCTGATGAATCAAATTAACTGCGCTTGCCTCTATGAACCTCATGCGGCTGAACGCCCAGAGAATGTGGAAGTCACACAAGTGTTAATTAGGCCGTGATGAGTGGTTAATGCATATTTATGATGACCTGAACTATGACTTCATCTTGCATCTCGTTCAATTATTGGTTGTGCTGTAGCTTGCTTGTATCGTTGGCATGCGCCAGAAGAAACTGATATCATAAACTTAAGCTATCTATATATTGCTTCTACGGCGTAAACGGGAGTAATGGCTCCTGCTGACCAGGCTCCCTTAATAGGTCGTATTGAATATATATTTGGGTTCTTCGCGAACCGTAATAACCTGGTTCAACAACTGATGTGTCAAACGGTGACGTGACTTTGATGGTAGTGGTATATCATGCACGTGGTTCTGGATAGAGAGCATGATGATGGGTTCACATTGAATGGTCTATTTGTCACTTCCAAGCTGATGCTCAGACATTCCGCAATCATCTCTCATTGAGAGAACACACCATATGGCCGGCAAATAACGCGCGGTAACTTGGAAAGCTCCTATCATCAGAATATATGGTGAGCAATGTACGTGAGAATGTATACTTACAGACAGAGTATGCTAAAATGTTGATTGCGGTAGTAAGAATGCTTGAGCTATGAACAGCCAGGACATAAAGACAAAGTTCGGGATTTCATCTGATATTGTTGTAATGCATTTACGATGAGAAATATTCATCAATCTATCTGTTTTGTTATTTCATCTTTACAGGTAAATAATATATGTGAATCCACGAAACAATGGCAAAGAGACAAACAAGCATAGCTGTCACCGAAATTATAGCGGGAGTTCGCAAGGGATAAAGGCTGATGTAGCAGGGGAGATAGACGCATAGAAGGCTCAGGTGTGGCTAAGGTTGGAACACTTATCATGGACGAAGATAGCACTACAATAGCTACAATTAGAGCAGAACTTGGTCGTTCTATTGAGAAATGGAGCGACATAAGTCATATCAGAAAGCATCTATAAGCCGCTTTGTACAAGCTTCAAACAACCCACAAGTGTTTTTGAGTAGTGCTGTGATTAGGTATCTCTTGGATAAATGTTTCACATATGCAGTATATCAAAACAAAGGTAATGTTGAGAAAGTACGACAGGCTCTGTCTGCCATAGTTCCACATGCTTTCGGAGATCACTCACTGTGCGGTAGCTGGTGTCGGTTCGAAAGTGAAAAGGATAATTACCAACATAGCTATCTCCCAAATGGCAAAGATCTGTGTGGAGAAAGGTTAAAATGCGGTCTTTTGAAAATATTTCAGGATTTGGCAGACAATGCAAATAAATAGCTCCCTGTGCAAGCACTAGCGCATGTGAGAGTGTAAACAACATGGTTGCGTTAAAGGCACCAAAGGCAAGGCATCTGAGCAGTTCAGGAAGTCTAAATGCTAGAGTAGCTTATCTAAGTACGGTGTACGAGTCAGCGGGTTTGTCTCCTGGTTCCCGGTTCTCGAAGCATGCAGCAAGACAAGATAGGAAAAGAGAGTATTGCAAAACGTATAAAAGTTCAATAGAATACAAGAAAAGAAAGCTCAATTTTGATAGGATAAAGACCACAGAACATCGGACAAACACGTTACGAGAAGGTAAAACCTATCAGTCACAGGTAGAGGCTATGCCGATTAGTCAGGACGACGTAGAAGTGATTCCTGCTACTGTTAGTGTGCCAGTTTACACAGCAGTTGATAGCAACATATCAGATGGCTGTAAATTTGTATATTTTGACCTGGAAACAACTTAATGTAGCAGATTGTGTGATATCATCCAGGTAGCGGCAGTGTGCGGTGTGGAGACATTCAATAGATTTGTTATGCCCACAGTGCCGATTCAAGACAAAGTATCTGATCTGACACAAAATTTGAATTGAGGGAGGGAAAATGTACCACAAGGGTAGCGAGGTAGAAGCTGTACCAATAAATGATTGCATGTTGGAGTTTGTTAGATGGCTTCAAAATGTTATTGAAGCAAAGGTTATCCTAGTTGCTCATAATTGTAAAGCTTTCGATGCAAGTAGATTGGTGCGGCATGTGGTAGCAAGTTCCATTATTGAGGAATTTTCACAAGTAGTTGCAGGTTTTGCAGATACTCTGCCATTGTTCAGGTTTTTGTACAAGGGACAGTTTAGGAATTTTAAGCAAACAACAGTTGTTAGAGGAATTTTAAAGAAGGAATATGATGCTCATAATGCAACAGAGGACGCACAAGTTTTGCAGGAAGTTGTTGAAGCCAGTAGGAGTACCGAGAAAGATTTGTTTGCGCAAAGCTTTTCAGTCTCTGTCGTTATTCAGGAAATAGAGAGAAGCATAGCGAGGTCACAAAATGAAGGTTCTCTTGAAGTTTTGATCAGGAACAAATTATGTGGCGCTGCAATGGTAGGGAAGATAGCTGCAAGTGGGTTGCAACTTCGGCATCTACTATTAGCATACAGAAGAAAGGGTGAAGAAGGGTTGGTGTCGCTTTTTGGTGACAAAGATATAAATGGGCACATAAGAGTCACTAAAAGTTAAAGAGTAATTTCATCTGTTGCCAGTTACCTGAGTCAACAACGTTAGTGTGTGTTTCTAGCTATGATTCATTGAATGTTAATGGTATGTCTTTTGGAAATTATACTGTTCGAAAATTGATAGTGCCGTTCTAAGTTACTAGACGTTATGTTGTTGACTATGTATATGACGTTGATATGCTGTTTTGTACGTCAATTTTGAAGTAAAGGGTTATACAAATAAACATGTATATTTTTTGTAATAATCAATAGCAGTTCATTTTATGTCATTTTAAAAATGTAATACACCGCACTCAGGGAATACAACCGAAAACCCATTGTGGCTTCCCATAGACTACGTGGACCTATTATTTTTTTAATTTCTGCTCATAGTACCTATACCACTGCACAATATTACCAAGTTTAGTTCAAATGTCACTGGTCATTTTTTTTATGGAGGTTCGAATATTGTAATACACCGCACTCAGGGAATACAACCGAAAACCCATTGTGGCTTTCCATAGACTACGTGGACCTATTATTTTTTTAACTTCTGCTCAGAGTACATATACCACTGCACAATATTACCAAGTTTAGTTCAAATGTCACTGGTCAATTTTTTTTATGGAGGTTCGAATATTGTAATACACCGCACTCAGGGAATACAACCGAAAACCCATTGTGGCTTTCCATAGACTACGTGGACCTATTATTTTTTTAATTTCTGCTCATAGTACATATACCAATGCGCAATATTACCAAGTTTAGTTCAAATGTCACTGGTCATTTTTTTTTATGGAGGATGTACACCATTCTAGAGAAAAAATAACAATAAATTCATAAACAGCTAGCCGTAGGGTGCGGCGAGAAATATAATGCAATTCGATGTATGAACTTTTCTTTAGAACCAAAATATTATCAAATTATCATAATTCCCATTGGCTTAACATGTGGATCTTAAATTCGCCATACTCAGAAATTTACACCAGTGACCTATACTTTTTATTTTACATTTCGTTAGCTTTATATATGAGCTTACTCTCTGCAAAAAATCGTGAAAATCTAGGCACGAATTTAGAACTGTCGCAATTGTCTTGAAGATGCTCCGTCAGCCCTCATCACTTAAAACAAATTACGTGGCGCCAGAAGCCCAAACTGGGTTAACAGGATTTGTATTGGGTGTTAGAGATTTTGGGTTACAGATAATAGGCTTTTGGAAAGCAAAATATATTTTCAATACGCGCTCTTATTTATGTTTCCAGTTGGAAACATTGCCTGGCACATAAAAGAAACATTAAATAGCAGCGGAGTCCTTAATGTTGGCAATTTAACTCTTGTCACCCTATCAGGAAGTAGATAGACAGTTTTAGTTAAATGCTCCGCAAAATGCTTCTTAATGTACGACGGTTATGTCCGTAATACCACAAACTACAAGCGCTCTGATTGGCTGTTAACGAAACTTATCATTCCCTTTTCTTAAAAGACGCACTGAATAGCTGTGGACGGTTAGAAATGTATTTCCGTCGCTGTTTCTTTCCGCGTCTATACCTAGCATCAAATATTCTGGAATGAATATTAGCCCGAATTACTGTTTTACTAGCCCCTAGCCCCGGTCGACATTAATATTTTATATACCGGTGATATATAATACACCGTTCTGAATCTTAAATTTCATCGCGAAATGGCAATGTGTTTTTAATGTTATGGGGCATTTAGTATCAAGAAAACCACATTTATTCGTTCAAGGTGTCTGATTAGAATTGTGAATTTATGCATTGTGCTGGGATCGAACCTAGCAGGACGTCTGAGAAGATGGGCTATCGTACGGCGGTTAGCGTGAGGCCTTGTCGGTCATTCGTGCTTGTTGCTGTTTCGATATATAACTTCAACAGGTTTACCGGCCTCAGTTATTTTGTGAGAAAACACAATTCATCACCCAGTGGCCCAATGAAAAGGAAAAGATTCACAATGTATTAATCACATGTAAAAACTCGACGACGGAATTCTCAAACACCAAAAGGCAGTCCCCATATTACTAAAGCCAAGACAGGTAGACACAAAATCACCACTTAAAAACGGTGACAAGCTTTATCACATTGTCTTATATGTAGCTAAACCGCCCATCTTGTCGTTTCTTAACTATCCAAGACCACAACTATACGCGATTTCAATTTGGTTTTATATAATAAGGCCGTCTACATCGAGTATATTATATACGTTTGGGTGTATTATAGGTCGGACTACAATAAAATTCCATTAGTATATATACCAGTGGCACAGTTACGCAACCCATGAAATGTACAGGGCGGCAAATGGACCTTTAACTTTGGGACAAGGACGATCCATTATGTGATGCCATGCGATTGCATGGGTTCCATAGACAATGATTAAATTATTGACCGTTAGCAAAGCTCAACGCCCTAGTTACATAATAATCAATATTGGCTAAGAACAAATGCGTCGCCACATTTATTGCTGATGAATCAAATTAACTGCGCTTGCCTCTCTGAACCTCATGCGGCTGAAAGCCCAGAGAATGTGGAAGTCACACAAGTGTTAATTAGGCCGTGATGAGTGGTTAATGCATATTTATGATGACCTGAACTATGACTTCATCTTGCATCTCGTTCAATTATTGGTTGTGCTGTAGCTTGCTTGTATCGTTGGCATGCGCCAGAAGAAACTGATATCATAAACTTAAGCTATCTATATATTGCTTCTACGGCGTAAACGGGAGTAATGGCTCCTGCTGACCAGGCTCCCTTAATAGGTCGTATTGAATATATATTTGGGTTCTTCGCGAACCGTAATAACCTGGTTCAACAACTGATGTGTCAAACGGTGACGTGACTTTGATGGTAGTGGTATATCATGCACGTGGTTCTGGATAGAGAGCATGATGATGGGTTCACATTGAATGGTCTATTTGTCACTTCCAAGCTGATGCTCAGACATTCCGCAATCATCTCTCATTGAGAGAACAACCATATGGCCGGCAAATAACGCGCGGTAACTTGGAAAGCTCCTATCATCAGAATATATGGTGAGCAATGTACGTGAGAATGTATACTTACAGACAGAGTATGCTAAAATGTTGATTGCGGTAGTAAGAATGCTTGAGCTATGAACAGCCAGGACATAAAGACAAAGTTCGGGATTTCATCTGATATTGTTGTAATGCATTTACGATGAGAAATATTCATCAATCTATCTGTTTTGTTATTTCATCTTTACAGGTAAATAATATATGTGAATCCAACGGTTCCGAAATGATTTGGCAGCCGAATCCGGATTTGCAGAAGTGCTCTCTATTGTAAATAGTTAGCCACAAATTGACTTGATATAACAACATTGGATTTTGTATCAGAGTGTAAATTGGTTGTAATGCTTAGAATTTAGCAAAAATGAGGTACTGTTTTCATCATAAACTGCACAGGTGTTGTGAACGAAGCGAACACGTGTTCAAAGACACCGTAATATATTCATGGCAGCATATCCAATCAATCAATGAATCGTTTTCTAAAGATCATGCCAAAAAGTAAACTTGTTATGTGCCAGATATCTTGCACATTTGAACTTGCGTTACTGCCATATTTTACCCTCAACTGTATTTTTGTGAGACATTAAGAGTATAACCAGTAATAGCTTAAGTGTCATACAATTTCGTAAAAGGCAACAGATAAACGGCTTTCTGCTCTGGATTATCTTTGAGCGCTCATTTGAGCCTCTCCAAAAGATTGCTTTCACTGATGAGCAATTCAGTCACGCAGTCCGATGTAAACTCCTCGCAACCTACCTGATAAGGAACTATATGTGACTCATAGAAAAGATTCAGCAATGGAAGACAGTGTCATCGGATCCTTGGTAATGGCTGTATGTTATCTCATCACATTGTATTTATAAGAGGTGCTATTCCGAGTGGTTTGTCATCACCGATGAACGGAAAATGTAACATTCTTGCCAAGGGCAGCTTTTAGCCATTAACGAGAGTAATCTGCCAAACATTGACATTTTCTCAGCTCTTGACCACCTGCTCTTGTTGCTTTTGGCATCAGTTCAAGGTCACCATACTTGCCAAATAGTGTCCATAACCAATCAACAAGAGCTTAAAGCCGTATGATTTAAGGAAAATTATCACGATACGAGTGACATGAAACAACAATAAACTACACATGATCGATGATTGCCTCTGTGATGCTGATTGGATGTCTCGTAGATGCTTCAAATAAGTTTGAATATAGAGCTATGTATTTGTCAGTATAATGCTGCTAGACTGGCTCAATAGGGGATGATTGACATGATTCATGCATTGCACCTAATCAGTTAATGTTGTTCCATCTACACGTATGCTATATACCGGTTTAGTACAGGATAGCATGTTTTGGGCGAATACGATTCCCCGCTTAATGTGCGTTGGCATATATCAACGTACACTGCGCCTCTGAGTGCTGCTGGTCATGTCCTTCGGCGGGTTGCAATCTGGTTGATCGAAATTTGGCACAAGCTGTATCCGGCCTATTTATCATGGATGATGAGATAACATCATTCTTTCCGTTAAAGGGCATCGACAGCAGCTTCCCAGACTACATTAGACAAGCAAGGTAAAGCGTGTTGAAGTAATATCCAAATCTGCATTGTATGTGTTATAAATGCACATGGTGTATTCTCCTGCAAAATCTAAAAGTAATCATATGCATTCGTTACCATCTAGCATATTTGATAAAATGGCAAGTGGTAGTAGTCATATACAAGCACATAGTCACAGACAAATCCGCAATCAAGAAATTTGTAAAATGCATGTTGACAACTGGGCCATTTTTTTCAATGTCAACCTGTATATTGCTTAATCAGCATAGGTGCTTCTAAACACATGAATTATATAAAATCTTTATTTGATTGAAAAAAAATCTTACTTCTAGGTAAATAAAGGTTTTGCTATGTATCAACAGTTCAAGGTGCTGTGAAAAAAGAATCATATTCAAAAGTAGAGGAACTGTATTCGAAGGTACAAAACAAACATACAATTAACAGCTTTGTCTGGTAAATGGAAAGATAGCGGAATTCAGCAGGGAATCATTTATTTTTCTTAGTGAAACTATTAATCAGCCCATTTGCTTTGAGAAAAACATCCACCTACCGCAAGCTCTAAGGGCACAACCGTTACCAGAGGCCATGTTAGGGATTAATAAGAAGTGCAGCGTTAGGCTATTGTTTATGTTTCTGTCTATGGACCGATGCAGTTATATTACAATAATACCCACATGGGGAGTATCGATCCTTCGTTGATATATACGCGGCATTGAAATGAAATATCCCTTTAATGGTAGTTTAAGCTATGACATGATTGACATGATTGATGCATCCAGCCCTATCACGCGCACCATGCGAACGTTTAATTTTCTGAATTATAGTCAAAGACGGATTAATATATAACACTGACGATATCAATAACCCGAAGCCCAAATTAGGGCTATGTGGAATCCTGAATGATGCAAAAGCCTTATTTGGACTTCTGAGATGTTATCAGATTAGATAATTAAGCTTCACTTAAGTTCAACTCTTTTATTACAAGCAAGCAGCTATTGCACTGCAATATCAACGTCAAAAATGGTTACATCTTGGCATCGATCGATAACTGATTTTGTGACTGCAATGTAAAAGTATTTTTGCAATAAAAATTAGTATTAATTTTGGAACAAGTTTATGTGCAAATAATTTCGGTGAAATCAAAAATAACTCGTTGAGTAATCATCAAGATTTGTTTTTTATAACTTGAGACAACAAATCATGTGCAAGCGGCCTCAGCTGGGCTAAAGAGTGGTCAACAGCTCTTGGCAAGCATGTGTCAGGTTCAGCGACCAATCAAAAAGTGTTGGTCCATTTTTATGATTATCACTGCGTGTGATGGATGCCAACTGGCAATGCTTTTGGGAAAAGACTTCCTTTATGCTAATGAATACAGCAAGCCATAGTGAACCTATCAATGACGTTCACTTAATTGAAATGTGGCCGGTCGAAAGCTATAACGGGCCATGCCTGCCCTTAACAAATAATCAATCGTCCCATTATAACGCGACATCACTGTCATCCTTGTCTCCGTTAGACGAACCAAATCGACATTTTGCGTGATTCCCTAATAGAAATGTTCAAAGAATCAAGATTGGGGTCACGATAGCTTTATACGCCTTTATTCTCCACTTCTAAATACCGGTTTTTTTTATTGTTTGAAAAATGGCGGATTATGAATAACAAGATAGTAAGTTTGGGAGGTGTAAGCAGAATGTGAAACCGGCTGATGTTTATAGTTACATATGTAGTCATAAGATACGAACTCGAATGATTCTTGCTAAGCAATCAATGGTAGATATTGTACGTCTTGTTTATTTTGTACTGATTGAATTATGCTGCATTAAGCACAAGTTTTACACATGTTATAATCCGTTATATGCCATTTGCATGGAATATTGGTCCTGCTAACCTATCTTTAATAATAATAAGACCTTACGATAAAGGTCATTTTGACCCCATCATTCATGGTTAACTTCATGTTAATGATACCAACCTTTTCACCGTGTATTAGAATTAACGTAATCCGATTTTTATTATATCCACAATCATTTGCCATATTTGTTGTCAGGAATGTAATTTTCAATATTAACAACAACTCTCTTTTTAAACGTAAGGTCACATTCAACATTAATCTGTTTGGATCCATATAATTGACAATTAATGGAATATTTAGTCTTTCGTTATTGGCACATTTGTAGTTGTCATAAAACGTTCCTATGTCAATACTAGAAAATGGCCTGTCGATACACGTCCATTTGAGTTCTGAGATATCTAGATTTGGGGTCTAAAAAAGGTCCGCATGCTTTAAATGCGATCCATGTGGGTGCTCATGATTCCAAATGGCACTTTAGGATTCAAGTACCCTCATACCGACTAGCAATTACAAGATGCTAATGGCCGTAAGTTGGGTTATGTAAATTTAAATGACCTGTAAGACAGCATAACCAGGTGGATTTGATTTATTCATTAGCGGATGTACATTTAATGGGGTCCGCTTGGAATATTAGTTGAATCGTGTCGCTCCTGTTTCATTGACTTCACTTATGCTGAAGATTGGGTTGATGTTTCCATTATGAGACAATGTGAGGGGCTATACGTATTAGTAATTGTTGGCCTGACTAGATATAAACCACGAAGGTAGGCACAGGCGGCAACATATTCGCGCACAAACTGCTGTTTTTCTGTTTGCAGTACAAATCAATGAACGACAGCGTAAAGATGGGTGCTTGTTTAGAGGCATGTGGTTAATTTTTTGCAGGTATGAGGTCTGTTGATATATACTAATGCACATTTAACGAGGAATCTTACTCGCCCAAAACATGCTATTTAGGGTCTCCTTGGCTAAACCAGTAAATGACATACTTGTAAATAGAAGAACATTAACTGCATGTGTGCAATCCATGAATCAGGTCAATCATCGCCTACTGAGCCAGCCTAGCAGTATTATACTGACAAATACATAGCCATTTACTCACATTAATTTGAAGCATTAAAGAGACATCCACTCAGCATCACAAAGGCAACAATCAATTATGCATTAGTTTGCCATTGGTTACGAACATTGTTTTGTAAGTTTGGTGGCATTAAACAGATGCCGAAAACACTCAGTGCAGGTTGTCAAAGCTTAGGAAATGACGATGCTGAACGGATTACTCTCGTTAATGGTTGGAAGCGGCCCTGGGCAAGCATGTTATATTTTCAGTTCATTGGTTTGGACAAACCACGGATCCATTGAATGTGTCATCTGTCTCCCTTCGCTGCATCTTTATTATGAATCACTTCCAAGTCTTTAGCAGGGAAGTGGCGAGGAGTTAACATCAGACTACGTGACTAGCCTTGCTCATTAGAGAAACCATGCTCATGGAGAGGCAAGGACGCCATTTATTTTTTGCCTTTTCTGTATGTCACTTAAACTATTATTGGTTATATAAGAACCATTAGAAAATATCTCGCAAAACCACGGTCAAGGGTTCTCAAATTACAATCTAGCAGTAACGTACGACCGAATGTGCTAGATATTTGGCACAGAACAATTTAATTACTTTGCCTGGTCTTTAAAAACCATTAGCTAACCCAGTCTATCATATTACTCATCATTTATTTGGATATGTAATTTGAAGAATAATTTACATAATTAGATTGTAGCGATATCCGCCACATAACTTAGTAATATGCAACGTTATATATTTGAACAAAAACTATTTCCTCCTCTGATTATTTTAACTGCTGCTCTATTACAAGCATCAATAGTTTGTTAGCTTGCTATGTCACAGGTTGCATGTCTACTTCTGCTCTGTCAATGTCGCCAAATATATATATAACACTGACGTTGCAGCACAATGATTAGCATCAGTGGTCATGATGGCAACCACTTCGATCTACAGCTCCGTAAACATCGTCGCATTCGCATTAGCGAACACATACAACTTGTTGTCAAACCCCGGTGAGGATCAGACGAGCAGCGCCCCATCATATATATACATAGATAAGTTATAAGCCAGATCCCTAAAGGATCATAGGCAAGACTATTGATTATTATGCACGTTTTGAGTCCAAAAATAACTATCTAATAATGTAACAAGAAAGCTATTTTATATTGACGCAGCTACTATATGCCGACACAGCTTAAGTTCCATTGGCGATTCGGTGGAATTCAGTCAGAGCCAGCTGCTTCATAATGTTTTCTATGTTATCCGAATCAGTTGACTTTCAATGCCACAAACATTTAAGCCAATAATAAAACACTTATTTTACAATGCTAAGCGAGCCCAAATATTTGTTGCTTCATAGTGGTACTTTAAAATACACATTTAAACCTAGGAAGAATTACCAATTTATGCAAAGAAAAAGTAAATATATAACGTTTTCAGAATTGACGAACGAAACCGTCTGATGCATTCCATAAACGAATATAGGGAAATAAAAGCTTTACCAGCTGCACTAGAGAAATGAATATTGTATATGGAATGTGTTATAAAAGCGCCATGATTTACTTATCTGACACTATTACAAAATGAGGCTTTGTTATATATAGATGTATTCAGCAGATAACCATCAAACATGTATGTGCTGGCCGACAAACCAAAGTTTAGCCACAAACTAATTATTTTTTCTACCTGATATCGGTACATGTATGAATCTAGCTGACGTAAGAATGCATATACTCTCTTGCATAACTGAGATACTAAGGTGAAAATTCGAGTATATCGTTTCTTGCCTTGAAATCAACAATACACTATTCAGTCAATTGGCTTTAGTGAATATTTTAAATCTTTATTGGGTCGGCAAATCAAGTTTTATAATGCGACAAAACATAACAAATTGCATAAGATTCGACAAATATTGGGAGCTGCTTGGGAATATCGATGGCAAAATGTTACAGTGTAACTATGACGTAATATTTCCTTTTATGTGGGTTTAGTTCAATGTCCTCATTTGGGTATGGTTCAATGTACATTACGTTTCTGATTCGACCTTCATGACAATGTGGTCCTTCTCAATTGCGATATCCTCAGCAGCTGTCAGCAGTAATTGGCTATGAATAATGCAACTCATAATATAATAACGGGCATTCAAACAAAAATAATTTCGTTGATGCCCTTGTCCTGCTGCAGGAATACATATATGAATTTAGCATCTCTCTGACATATAGGACTGCTGCATTGTGCCATTATCCACTTTGCATGCCATTAGGCTAATAATGTGAATTGTCCAGCGCTCGTTAATGCAAGAGTCGAATATTAATCGTCTTTAGACATATGAAAATATATGTCAATATTAATTGTCTCCCAAGTGTTTCCAAACGAAATGCTGAAATTGTCATTTTCTGCCTGAACGAAAAAGTTTTCACAGTTTGACCACAGCGACTCATATTGTCCTGTTATATCATGTAAACAGAAGGCTGAATAAGACACTTTAAACGTTTTTAGTGATAAAACTGCAATGTATTTTACACGTTTTTGACTTTATGTTTATCGTATCGCGATGGTAGGGGTTCGAATTTTATATACAATGTGCACACACACACACACACACACACACACACACACACACACACACACACACACACAGACATGCACACACACACGCACACACACACACACACATATATATATATATAAATATATATATAGTAATATATATATATAGTAATATATATATATGAATACAAGCATATATATATTTATACAAATATATGTGTATATGTATATGTTTATGTATATAAACATATATATTCATACAAATATGTATACAAATATATATATGCATATATATTTAAACATATATATCAATACAAAATAAAAATATGTATCAATATAGATATCAATATGTTGGTGCATATATACATGTATGATCATATATATAACATACATATACATATATACAAATGTATATATATATATTTATGCATATATATATATATATATGTAAATATCTATACATATATATATGTATATATATATATATATGTATATATATATGTATATACATATGTATATTTATATAAAAACGTATATATAAATATATATATATATATAGATATATATATAGATATATATATATAGATATTTCTATACTAAGCCTGATCTGTATTATCTACTATGGGCAGCAGTTTCTTGATACTCATCAGATCACTTTATCTACTAATTTATACTGTTACTAATCCCTAGTGAGGATTTTTCATGTCACATATCCGCTTATGCCATGCTGAATGTCTTCTTTAATTAAGGGATGCTGTCAGATTACCTAGGATCCCGTTGGTGTGTAGTCAATTAAAAATGTTGTTCACATGGCGTCTGAAAGTAAATAATGATCCTTAACGGCCATGGATAAATAATAAACTGTTTGGCTTTCAGATACATGGGCGTAGCCGACAATTTGATAAACTAAGTACGCAATCATGGGTGTGCTATAAACGCGTACAAAGGTCGATGGCGAGTGTCATTATAAAGCCAGACCCGTGATCGTAGTATACACAACATGAAGCTAACAACAGTCTTAGACAGATTGGAAATTTAAACATTCGGCTGATAAACAGCGCCCCATTCTATAAAAACCGAATGTCAGGAAGATGACATAAACTGAACAGAAGTGCTTTTCATATTAACCACGCGTCATTTTTACCGAAACTAGCATTTCGAATAACACATGCAAATATGCGACGCAGACATCATCTGATTTGATATTGGATTAATTTCAGTATCAAATCTGTGTGCAAGAACGGTATATTGGTTAGTCAACTGGGGACAATTCTTGGCCAGTTGGCTGGTCTATATCCTCATTAGCCCCAAATTTATGTCCGCGTTAATGCAATAGGCACCATCTGCCGATTGCCATTATCCCCTCAACGCCTGGTGTCATCGCACGCAATGCCATTTCTCCAACAACTCTGCTCGGTGTGAATTGGTATTTATCACAAATATTATAAGGTTTTCACATCCGAGTGTACACCGGTTTAAAATTCAAAATGATTGTAGGAGCGGAATACACGATGAACAGAAAGTGTCAGATTGAAATAAGCGTAATCACTAATTCGCAGAGCAGGGTAAATTCAACGTTTAACGTGTGATAAACATGTATACCGCCGATGCCCGGTGCCAACTTTACGTTCGAAGTAAGTACCTCACGCTATGCAAGAGACGACTTACTCGACCAAACAATATGGTAGCAGTTTTGGGTACATTAACGTTACATAAAACTCATTTTAGATCTTTCCTAAGCAGCACAACGAAGACTATTACGAAGTGACATATCCCCTATTTACGTAGATAATGGTTTTGTGCTTTATAACATTCCGCCTGAAATGATATATAATTGTTTCGAACCTGATAGGGACGGTCTGCCATCCATTACACCGAGATATGCGGGACACACGGGTACGCATGCTTTTTAAATAATAGCCACTGAATGCTTGGCTTTCCACAAAGAACACGTTCCAAATATCGATTTATAGCATTCTGATCAGTTAAAACTCCATCGGCAGTTGCTCTGTTCTCAAAATGATAAATGCATTATTGGCTGGTAATGTTTTGTGAATGGTATGTATTTGTCATTTAGCTTTAACTATATAAACAAGAAAAAAATTGCATTATTATTTCGTACATTCGACAAGTGCCCACAGACCTTGCATAACAAATGAGCCATGTACCAAACTTAGTGGCTATGTAAGAAAATATCCAATTTGGCTACCTAGTCGACTAGCAGCACGATTGCACGTCTTTTAAAATAAACCTGTTCCCTGACTGAACAGCTATGTCCATTGTGTTCGTGTTAAATCAGTTTACCGGACGAAGTGGTCGAGAATGTCATTGTGTGCCTCATTATAGCTATATAATGCCTTGCAGACTACATACCGAATTTCTTTCCATAATTTGGCTAGCGTTTTTGCTGGGACATTCTATCATATGGCACATTATGCGTCGCCAATTTGCATCAAATATATCACCACCGTATTACAGCGTGCGATAATCCGCTCGTTGAGAAAGATTCATGACCACATAAAATATGCTTCTCGTTCCGGTAAAATTAGGCTTCGCACATTCGTCTCATTTTGATGCAGTTAGGGATTGCGTTGCTAAGTATTGAGCACGATTAATAATATCTATAGATCAACGGAATATTGGAGGCTGGAACGACAAGATATCATACCCGTCATACAGTAAACAATTCAGAGACATTGTGTAATCGCATTATAGAGGCATATTGATCATTATGCATTGATACATACAGCATTGCTTCTATTCAAATGTTATTGATCACGATATGGACAAACCATGTTTGTCTAACTGTTAAAATCGTCACTACTTGCTTAACAATTGCCGTTTTACCTAGCAGTTTCGTCCAAGGGAACAAATAATCTGTTCTGTTCGTTATACAATAGTTTTTCAACCATCTTCTGCCACAAATTTCATAAGAATGTACATTTAGCCAATGTCACATAAGAAGACAGAATTGGGAAAACTCCAGTAATAACCCGAGATCTGTTACATCATTCTCCCCCAATATTCTACTCATTCAATGACTTCAGACGTAATACCCATTATGAAATAGCCTGTGCATTCACTTATTGCAACACATGAAGATGGCCAATTGGCTAGTTAGAATGCGAATATTGTAAAACCATATATTTGTTCCAATCCTAAAGCATTAATTGGTCAATTGTAAATTGATTCAGGCGTGGCAGAGTATTGTTTTATCAGTATACGCAGTCTGCTTGCAATACAACAACAGCATTGAATATAGCAATATGATATTTCACATCAGCTATAGCTTATAAACGTTCCTACTAACCCTCGCATAGATGTTTACCATTACCAAATGATACTGTTACTCATCGAATGAAATATCAAGAGCCACAACCTGTCAGTGCCTATGGCAACAAACGCTAGTCATGGTTATCTTTAGTACTGGGTGATTAGGTTGGGCATAGATGATTCATACCGGGCCTCTAATGTATTCGAATTCATCATGGCATAATGTAAGTGACACAATATTTGATTGTGTGACTTACACCATCAGATTGTTTTTGTAGATTGTACCTTTGCGGCTATAATTACCATAGGTCGCGTAGATGGATTTTATGTTGGTCGACTTAAGTAGTTCCAGTTCGGCATACATGGCTTGGGGGAAGAGCCAATTTCTTCACAGCTTATACACTGATTTCGGCTATTATGATATCATTAACTTAACATCACGTTCCCTTGGTCTAGCATCCAATAATGTCAATTGATAACATATTTCGCCTTGCTGTATTGTCATGACTACAGAACAACAGTCGCATTACCCGTGTAAGGAACGATACAGTGGTAGTGATAACCTGTAACGTAAATACGTGAGCTTGCTGTTGCCTGCATCAGCTACATTATTTGAGCATTTAATTCATATATGTCATGTTCATAAGCGCATTGTGACGGCCAAGGGAATAAATAATGTGTGCTATCGGTCCAATATGACTCAAGATGATTTTCAGACAAAACTACCCCATGCTCGAGTGCTAGTTCATCCTCTTTTGGATATTTATTTCACTTATAACCATCCTGGCACTTACGCATTCAATCTCCATTTGATACGGAGCCAAACGTCATGCCTAACTCAATTGTGATCGTCTTTACCAAAACACTCACAAGAATTGACAAGCAATTCTTAACTACTCTGTATTGAACTTGCTTGCCATGAACGTTTCGATTACAAATGTCACTCCGCTAAACGTCAACGTAATAAAGGAGATAGTTTGGGTTGATAGTATGTAGACGGCATCTGTGTTTCCAAGCTGTGGCATCCCAGTGCTGTATGCTACCATCATGCCGCATAACATGATCGACTTAACCATGCTTTCAGAGCCGACGTAGACTGTAGAGATATCTCAAGTACACAGGATAATAGAAGCCGGAATACATGGCACTTGTTGGGCGTATGAGGATAACCGTGAAACGCTATGGGCATTCCCGTGCACACTACCATAACGATATGTGTTCATTTCTATGGCGCAATATTCATTGAATATATAGTAGTTGATACTTGTAACCATAGTTCCTAGCAAAAATGCAGATCCTATATTTAACCTAAATGACACTGGGGTCTTTCGAGTAAGATTATGTACTTTTATTCAATAGCTATTTGTTTCTAGCTATCAACTAATATGTAACCTGCCCTATAAATGCGTCCTATTAAATGTTTAATTGATAAGTAGATATATCTTTGTTGATTAACCTTCCCGAAGCGACCACCACTATTCTACGCCTTTGTTGGTAGCCACCCCACCACATGAGGGCATATTTTCTGCCCACAATTATTAGACAGACATGAACATTCTTGTCTGAATGTAGTCTTACTTTGAAAGTAGCGACAAGCGGTAGGTAGCGTAAAGGGGTAACACAGCGCCTTTGGAAGCAAGAAAAATAATTTTAAAAGGTACCAAGAAAGCTAGTTAGCGCTCATGAGAATACAAAATCATGCTTAGTTTGGAACGACATGTGGAAACCACAAACAAAAACGTAGCTGGTGATATTTATGGAGACCAGACTAAGTATAAGGTGTTCAGGGCAATAAAGGCAGTCTAAGTGGATACCGCTTGGTGTTGAGGCGAATGTTATTCGTGTATATTTCCGTAACAATGATAGCTACAGGTTATTTTCGTGGCCATACAATATGTGGATATTGGCAATACGTTTCATTACTAACAATTGGTATGAGAAGGATATTGTTGTTTGGCTTTCAAAAGTACCATCTGTGCGGTGTACACATAACCCCCATTACAGGCTTTTGGAAGCCGTGCAAAGTGTGTTATCATGGCTTATTATGTGTGCCGCATATCAAGCACGTTTTTGTGGATTATGACATATGTTTTGCTACTACTCCATATGATTTACGCATGGTAAACTTCAGGTGGCCGATTTAAGACCGTTAGTGTCAGATAAACCAGCCGATTATAATACCGTTTTCAATATCACGGTTTGTACATGCAGGTCCATTTATTACATGGTATCAACATTTAGAGATGCTTGCTTTAATGTCACATGATCACTTGCCTAAATACCTACGTAAATCGTAATACAATAGAAAGCGTTTCGCTGCATCACCAATATAATGCAGGCATTCGGGTAAGTAGCTCGTTACAAACATGTACATATCTATTTCGCCTTGACTAGGTATCACCGATGGACGTTTTAACAGCGTTGGATGAAATCCGGAAACCATATCGATCAACTAAACTAGAGACCTTTGTTATCACATTTGACACTTTATGCCACTTTGCAAGTTGTTTTAGTGTTAGATCTGCCCGTGAAAATACAAAATCACCAACATCAGCCAAAGTCATTATTATCTTATATTGCATGGTGATATATTCACCCACCTTGCATGCACTGAAAGTTTTGTACAGACATGAAGAAAAGGCATCTTATTTACTGATGCGGTTCCTGCTATCAATTGGAAAACGTTTCGCCCGGCCTCATTGATTTGACAGACGCAACTCTGACATCATGGAAAACATCGCAATTAATTACCCTGAGCTGTAAATATATCCGGAAATAACTCGCTAATTGCTCTTTTAGAAATGACACGATAGTTACTAGCCTTCGTTTTTTGTAATTAGGCCAACGAATATTTGATATTCAATTAATAATGTAGCTTCTATTACCAATAAAACCCCAGCTGTACACTTTGTACGTGTAAGATGGCAAATAGTTGTGAAACGAATGGGAACTGATTCACTCGATTTCTGCTGCAATCGTCCTAAACAAATCCATTGTTATATCTCAGGTTTTACTAACCATAAATACACAGATTTGTCGTAGCGTTATGATGGCTCAAGTGAATCATCCAGTGAAGTCAAGCAGCATCTGGTACAGGTTATAAGCCTGAAGAGGCTGCAATTTTGGTAGGAACGACCTTTTTAAAATTTTTGAAGCCGAAACGTCTTACAGATCATCACAGCCGTAAGCATACATGTGCTACAAACGGAGGGGTTATATTGCAATAAACAGATATTTAGTAGCACCGGGGATTATCTAGAACATAACATAGCACTAAATTATACGCTGAGCATTACATTATGCGCAATCAATTATTGGAGAAGTGAGTGATATCAAAACTCATGCTCTGTGCATTGAGCGGTGTTCATGTGTTTGTAACCAAAACTCTCCCTATGTGAGTAGGGTTGATTGGGTTCTATCTACCTCATCACTTCATAATAATACCTGACCACTCTAGGAATGTAATACAAAAGGCGTATAGATGTTTGTAAGTAACAAACTGATCAATACTTGATTATATAGCCCACAGGCCTCCAGTAGCAGTTTTGAACAAAATCAGTAATTGCAAAATACATATGATTTGTTAGTTTCATGATTCGTTTTGATGCAAATAATTTTATGGCAAATTTTGCCCCTGTATGGTTGATTGTGAGGCAAGATTTAAGTTCATAAATGATGATTTATTATTGTAGCAAGTCAGTAACTATGACCGTTTTCAAAATGTAGACTTGCACACCATGACCGTATTTTCATGAACAAAAATCATAAACGAGGTAAACCTGTATGGCGCAAGATGTTATCAGGTTTTGCATATATTCCTATCGTCCAGTGAAGTGGCGAAACCTACTTTGCTTATCTGCACCCGTTCCTCTATAAACGGCCAAAAATGAAAAGCATTCGTTAGTACGCATGAGAAATTGAGCGACATTGACCCAATCACGCCATCCGTATATTCACGTCTTGGGGGGAAACAACTTTTTTTTTCTTTGCACCTGTAATAACATAACGGAGCCGGGTGAATTGCTTTACCGTTGTTGTCATTATATACTAACGTCTTGAATGGACAAATGCAACACAGTAACTCATTTTATTGTCTGCACGAAAATAATGTGCTTCGCGTAGCAAGCTTCATCAAAGGTACACAAATCTACTCTTTCCCCTCATCTCTTCTTTTCTGCGTTTTAGTAATTGTGTGCAATTTTTCATCATCGACGATTTCAACCCGGTCAAAAAGCTATAGGAGAATGCAAAATCATCAGCTGGCCTGCGAGTAGCTGGTTGCCTGGTCATTTGTGAAAATAAGTATGCGGCTTGTTAATCATACACAGCATGGCATAAAACCAACAATTCCCTGATCATTGAAATAGTTATTAAGTCCATGACTGATGTTAGTATTTTGTGTATTCATGGCTGTACGTTTTACGGTTGCACACTTTACAAGCAATGATGTATCATAAATGTCATGCATTACGACCTTCCCCTCGAAGGAGTCCAGATTTACACAGACGCAAGATAAAAAGTGCAAGCTAAGGGAATGCGTGCTGATGATACTTCAAACGATGATAAACCACCGTAGATAATCCGGGTATTAACAAACCTGCATCTTTATAGTATTCCAAGCTTCTCGTGGTTCCCAACTCAACAAATGCCGCTGAACATCGTAGAGACAATTGTAATGTAGTTTATGCACGCCGTTGGAATGTTCACCTCGTATCATTTGGGCTGTTTGTCGTGACTAACTACATGCAGACTCCCATGGACTGAGAAACACATTGTATGTTGCTGAATCGAGAGAAACCACACACTTGCCTTAGCATATAGAAAGACGGTCCACTTCCACCGCACCAGCAATACCTTGAAACTGTCTTTGTGTTGTAGCTCAATGTTTGGAAAGGTTAAGATTAATTTCGCAAACTAGTTACCAGTTGACGTATATTGCATCGTCATTAACGGATACGTAAGCCATACTTGTCTGGTGGCTGATATCATCAATGCAAACATCAACTTGTTGATTAAACTCAGTGTCTTGTTTCCGTTAAATAGAACATCTGGCTAATAAAACCGCGGCAAGCAATCAAGAATAACAACCCCTGGCACCACTAAAATCCAATTGAGTCCCCGCCGAGAGCCCTCTGTTAATAGAGCCTCCATCGATTCAGTCGTAAATCAATGTTTAAGAAGTATTTTAGGGACAAAATTAAACTCAGCGGAACCAACCACATATCCTAGATATGTAGAGCGCATGGAGCCTATTTGCGCTTTATTCTCAGACAACATAAATATACTACACATAATATAATTCTACCGATATAGGCAATTGCCTGGGCTGCCTGTGGTGTCAAATTTGCGGACTTTATATCATCTTAGTTATTACAAATGTTAGTCAAGTTTGTAAATCCAAGCCGTGGGCAACTTGCGCCCGCGTTGGCGTTATTTTGTCAGTCGGTGTGCTGAATGTTTCATTGTCACATGAGACATATCGTTGTCACACTCTTACCAGATCATGCCTGTCATGTTTTCACAATAGATTGGCCGACAACAGGCGAATATATTGTTGTACGGAAATATATAAACGGTTTAAATCAGTAATATTTCTAACAATGATTATCGAAAAAAACAGTATATACTGCCTTTTGTAGTATACATGAGTCAATCCGTTAGACATGACACATTCTACCATTATTAAATGTGCTAAAAGCGCTAAACAATTCGAGCTGGTCAGTTTTTGCAGCCCCAATGACACAATCTTTAAATTAGTTTTCTGTTGCATTGATTCGACGAAGCCATTAGGGGGGCAATCATTTGATGCTAATGTAGATCTTGACATCACTATCTATAATGACATAACACCTAAAAAAATTCAAATATTATGGCAAACAGATGTACATTATTCATTGCAGTCCAAGTAGCATTGCAATATTATATACATTTCACGGCTTCTTGGTGCTATTCTATGAATCAATCCACCGATAATATGCATTAGTTAACGATCATAAAACTAGTTACATAATACTCGACGTGTTTACTGTTGGGGTTAACCATGCAATATGCATTATATTCTGGAATATAATAAACAACATACATTTTATTGGCAGTGATCTTTGGTTATCAATTCGATCCTATTGACCAAATATATATTATAAAATGTTCATAACACTGTCGTACCATAAATATTACGATGACAGAATACCTCATTTTAATTATTCATTTGTGACAAAGTGCCCATCACATAGAGTAGAAGAATAATCACGTCCCCCGACAAAATATAAAACCTCATGTCATAGTACATTTTCCTTTCACCTGAATATTTGACATCACATTCTTCAAGGGAGAAGATACTATATTCTTGCATTACAAAATTCATTATATCTCGGTTATGTATGGTGAATCGTATTGAATAACCATATTGCTTCAGTTTAAACTACATGAACAAGAATGAAACTGCAAAGTTAGTTCGTGCTTGAAGAATATTCGACAAGCGCCAATGAGCCTCGCATAAAAGAGGTGGAATGTATCAAACTTGGAGAATGCTTTAAAACAAATCATCCTATCAGGATACCTGGACAACTAGCGCAATCATTGCACTTCCATCCACTTAAACAGAACCGTGACTGAACACCTGTCCATTTTGTCCTTGTTAAAACAGTACAAGTGACCGGGCTGCATGTGACGAAATTGTCGAGTGTCTCATTATAGGTTATTCTTCTTCGTAAATTGGATGGCATTTATGTTGTGACATTCTGTTATGAAGAACTGCGAGCGTCGTCAAATACATCATCATCCTATTCACGCGAGCGACAATCTGCTCGTTATGAAAGACTTATTACCAGACGAAATAGGTTTCGTTACCCGGTCAAATTAGGCTTCACACATTTTAATGTGGTCATGGATTTTAGTTGCTTAGCAAAAAGCACGACTTATAATATCCGCAGATAAACGGAAATTTGGTGGCATTATCGACAATATTGTGATGCTCTTAGAAAGTAAATAATTCAGAGGCATAGTAAATCGATTATTTACCTCGCATAACGGGCGGTTAGTTACTGATGAGTAAGGCTTTAAAGTGCGATACTTGCGCGCTTTCCAGAGCATTAGACGCTATTGTTACTATCAAATTTAACCATTGCGTCTAAGATTACTTTGGGGGAACATAAAGAAACTTGGATTATACACCTATGACATATATATAAAAAAGGTTTATAATGTTGCTGTGGGAAGGACTGTTTTCCAAACGTTGCGCAGCAAATGCTGCAGCTCGAACCCATTAACCTGCTCCATGTCATTCGGTCCGAAAAGTGAATTGGTATAATTAACAGCCGATATCTCCCGAATAATGCTTTTTCGGTGACTGCACTGCACTCTTTTGTGAACAAAAACTGAGTCAGCGAACCTGTGGATGTATATTGGTCTGCAACGATCATTACTTCTGTGCAAGCAAGGGGTCATTTATGAGAGTGGGGGCTGTCGGCTGCAGTCCCTGTGTTCTGATTCTTTAGAGCTGTCCAACGTGATGCTCGTCGTATGACATCTGAATAACATCAAAATCATTGGTTCCATTAATAACTGAGCTCACACTCCATGCTGACTGATCAACTTCCATGGATTAACCACCGACTGTGGCATTTTATCCAAGAATGTATGATACTCACCTCAGCGTCGTTACAGTTGAGTGGACTTTATTCCCTTTTATCCACTGACGGCCTCAAAATAACTCAGTCGATATACTGACGCAACGGAGTAGTAGAAATTGGTGAAATCCTACGTTTCTATCCTCAGTAATTATGGCTGACGGGGACGTAAGTGACATCACAACGCACGTGTTTCAGCGAACTAACCATACATCCATATCTATGCTTGCTGAGACTAATTAAAATACCTCAGGTGCTTTTATGAGACCATTGCTTATTCGTCTGTTACGTGATTCTGTATGTGCACAACGGACCGGTGTACGTCTAGTGTGTATCTATGGTGCTGCGTCAAGTCATCTGTTCACCAATCACTGGCGAAAAAGAGCTTCCCAATGAATCAAGTGGAAGTTTGGAAGCATAAAAAAATTGGATGCCACTAAAATATGATTAAATTCTTAGGTACATGATTGTATCTGGCTTCTCGCATGAACAAATGTAGCAAGTGAGTTAGTGAGTTTGAAGAAATTTATATCATATATTACTCCGTACAAAAAGCTGCTAACACTGTATGCATGTGCGGTCGTCACGCAATGGCATAAAAAAGGCTGACGGCAGCCCGTTTGGAAATAGCATATGTGTTTTTGTGGTGCGGGCTAACTTCTTCACAGCTCCTACAGTGAGCATTCACTTCCTCTTGCTTTTATCATATCATTAACTAAACACCTCTTTTCCATGGTCTAGAATCCATTAATGTCCGTTGATAACATATTTTCGCATTGTTGCATTGTCATGATTACAGAACAACAATTGCATTGTCTGTGTGAGGATAGGTATCGATAACATGCAATGTGCATAAGTGAGTTTGCTGTTGTCCGTATCAGCTTTTGTGACGGCCAAGGAAAAGTATCATGTGTGCTATCCGTCCAATATGACTCAAGATGATTTTTCAGACAGAATTACACACTGCTCCAGTGCTATTTCGTCCTCCTTTGGATATTTATTTCAATTATGACCATCCTTGCATTTACCCATTTCATCTCTATTTGTTATGGAGCCATAGGTCAGCGCCTAACTGCGTTCTAATCGTCCTCTACCAGAACACTCGCAGGGCTGGAAAAGCAATTCTTAAATACTCAGTATTGCCAAAAACATTTCGCAGCATTGTGATAATCATTCGTGCTTTACGACCCGCCCATGCTACCATGACTATATATGTTCATTTTTGTCTCATTTTATCTCTCATTATTTACCGTATATACAGTAGTTGATATGTGCCACCATAGTTATCATATGATGACATCTTTTCTGCACATGCTCAGTTTAGAAAACGACATGTGACAAGCACAAACAAAAACATAGCTGGTGGTATTCATGGAAACCAGACTAAGTAAAAGGTGTCCAGTGCAATAAAGGCCGTCTAAGTGGAGACCGATGGGTGGTGAGCTGAATGTAATTTTTGCATATTACCCTGACACAATAGCTACAAACTCTATGCCTTTGTTAGGTTATCGTCACGGTCATACAATATGTAGATGTTCGCAATACGATTTCCTGTTTTGTTTCTTAAAGTTAACATTGGTATGGGTAAGGTGTTATTCGAACGTGCCATCTGTGCGAAGTACACTTAATCCAATCACCGTCTTTGTGTAAGCCATGCAAAGACTTGGTGTCTTACTAAGTTGCAAAAACAAGTATACGCAAAGGGGCAATACATCTGAATTTTTGGGGCAAATTAAATTGCTTCATTTTCTTCTTCAGACCCCATTCCGGCGTATCTGATAGAAAACAGATCGTGTTGGTTCACGTTTTCCACTGGTACGTTTGTTGGGGCGTTTTGTTAAATGTCAATTATTCATCCTACTGAAAGGTTCGACGTTTTTCGTTCTAACTTTCATTTGCCCTCACATTAGCCTATTTCCGTGTGTTGTCACTCGATAAGTGGGTAATGACATTGCGGCAGGTTGTATTAGGGCTGGCTTGTTAGCGTCGCAATTTACTATGTAAATGATTTTACAGCGAGCAAATATGTCCAGAAGAAAGTTTGCAGATGCAAATATAGCACATTATTTTATATAATTACATTATTATATGTGCCGCATATCAAGCACATTTTTGTGGATTATGGCTTATGTATTGCCGCTACTACTCCTTTCGTTAAGTGGTAGGTGGCTGATTTAAAGCCACTAGTGTCAGATTAACCAGACGATTGTAATGCCGTTTTCAATATCACGGTTTGTACATACCACCTTGTAAACTAGATGAGGAGTGAACATGCAGTGCCATTGACTACATGGTTTCAACATTTCATGATGCTTGCTTTAAGGTCACATGATCACTTGTCGGATTGTAGTTTTATGATAATGCCTAAATACGTACACAAATCGTAATACAATAGAAAGCGTTTCGCTACATGACCAATATATAGCAGGCATTCGGATATTTTTCGACTACTCACCTAGGAGCATCAGGGAATTAAGAAACGCCATTTAAGGGTTTAATATACGAAACTCAAATATGAAGATAATGAAGTCTAAGGTGAGACACGACGGAATAAAAGACAAATTTGGAAGCAGAAAGGTCTCACAGAAAATCACAGCCGTCAACATACATGTGGTACCCACTGACGAGTTACATTGCAATGAAAAAAGATATAGCAGCACTTGACATACATCTTGAACTTAACATGACACTCAATTATACGCACAGCATTAAATTATGCAATCAAATATTATAGAAGTGAGGAAGACCACAACTCAGGCTCAGTGCATGGTGCTTGCCCGTCTTTTTATCCATATATCATACTGTGAAAGGTTCTAACGTTGACCAATCGGTTGTGCTCTCTTGACCGCAACAGATGTAATTTGTGCTAGTCGTTTATGCGCTTTGTTTACTGACTCTCTACGGTGGCATCACCCTTAACAATCTTTAATGACACAACGATTCCTCTTTCTACAAGAGAGCCAACTGTGAAGCAACACTCATAGATCTGATTTAGCATATCATCAACCTTGACCCATTCACTGTTGGTCTTCTGTAAAGGTAATTATCGTGGCAACTCCAGGCTATGAATGTTGCGGTTTATTACCAAATCACTAGCTTTTATCTAAGCTTTATGGTTGATCAATCTTGGAATGCAATAAAACTTCCATTCAGCTTCTATGGGTGTTTCACGAAAGTATCCCATAGAAACTGGCGTAATTATCCGGAATTACTATTTCTATTTAATGTGTACATGACAATGGTATGAATTTCTGTTGACTCAAAATTTGCCTTCATCTCGACCTGACTAACATTGACAGCTTGCTCCGTGCTTTATGCTTGAGGCGAGAGTCGTACAAGCTAGCGAGCGTTCTCGACATGTACATTGAATGTAACATAGATGATCAATCACCATACCCAAATGAGTGGCCGAATCGACTATTCAGAAGACTTTATTGACGCCGGTCCCCGATATATTGTATCTGCAGTCCCACATGCTTTTGTTGTTTTCATACGAGCGTCTTCGAATTACTGCCACGTGCCTTACTCATTTTCATGATCACCAAACAGCTAATCGGAGAGAGGCCTCATAGCGTAGCTATAAGATCTTTGATAATACCGGAAACACATTACACTGTAACATTTTGCAAACGATATTCCCAAGAAACTCCCAATATTTGTCATTTCTTTTGCAATTTGTGTTATTTGGGTCGCATTATAAACTTTTGACTCGATGGCCGATGTGCGTAAATAACATAAAAGTTCCAACATTAAAGCGTTCTTATATGACCAAGTGGACAGCTGCTATCAGTATTCATATTTTTATACTAATATATATTTCTCGGATGGAATTGCGTCGATTGAGGGACAAGAGCCTGTTAAGCTGTAAACATTATTTGGTGCAGATGTCATTAAGACCAAATTGATTCTGCTCGAGCACTTTCTGGCCTCTTCTGTGTCATCTTTTGTGATTGATCACATGCCTCGATATTCATCCCGAACTCTATGTCGTACGCAACATAACAACCGAGCTTATCAAATAAAGCACAAGAGTTTTGATGGGACCTGGCGTAAGCGGCACATGTTGCATCGTCGTTGTGATGTTGAACTGATATTGATCAACTCCTTTCCCACAACTAGAAGACGTACAATATCGACGGATAACTTGTGCACTAAAGGACATTTAGTCACGTGCAAACCCACGTTTCTAATTAATTGTGTCATTAGAAGGGAAGGAGTATAATAGACTTCATGTCTGATCCAATTCACTACATGTAAACAAAAGAATATGAATATCTCTCTTCAGTTGATGCAAATGATTAACGGCACTATATCGCATATTACATGTGTGTCAGCGGCTTACAAGTGGGATATTTAAATAAATATATATATATATATATATATATTATATATATATATATATATATATATATATATAT
This sequence comes from Urechis unicinctus, assembly GCA_034190875.2. NCBI lineage: Eukaryota > Metazoa > Annelida > Polychaeta > Xenopneusta > Urechidae > Urechis > Urechis unicinctus. The sequence goes on from CM067357.1 coordinate 20,345,326, forward strand.
ATATATATATAGATATATATATATATGCAAATATAAAAAAATTTATATATATATTTTTATACATATAATGTATTGATATACATATATATATATATATCTTTATAAATAGTCATATATATATATATTTATGTATACAGACAGACACTAATATATATATATATAGATATATATATATATATATATATATCTATATATATATATATATATATATATATAGATATAGGATATATATATATATATATATATCTCTCCCTATTATATGTATTTAAAAAATATATAGATAGAGAGATATAATATCTATATAGAATATATATATATATATATATATATATCGCAATATATATAGATATATATATAGATATATATATATATATAGATATATATATATATATATATATATATATATGTATATATATATATATATATATCTCTCTATATATATATATATATATATATATATATATATATATATATATATATATATATATATATATATATATATATATATATATATATATATCTCGCAGCGCATACATTCTTTTGGAAGTCTCCTACATCATAGAATTGAAATTCGATGCCTGAAATAGTATGTATCGTTGGTGTTTCAAAACGCGTAACTCAGCAGCACTTTTTAGATTGGTGCAAGCATTACTGCATTATAATATATAAGTACCTGCCTATTTAAGGTTTTGGGAGAGTATTTGCTAATGGATATAATATTCATTTTACCACAATAAAAGTTTCGAAACAAAATATTGACAACAATTATGCGTAAAGCTGTATACACGAAGTTGGAATCACAATGAGCTTAGGTAAGTGGAAATTATGCACTTAACCAATAGCAAATTTGAAGAGAATGCGTAAAGTCATCTCATTTTCAGGCTACTGAACATTTATTGACCACATGTATAAAACAGAGAATAATGCAGCGGCAATAAGATCTTAGCAACAATGCTATTATCCCACGTGGTTGCAGACGGCGGTTATATTCATATAACACCATGTGATCCCACCGTTATGTTTCAAGAGTTATCTTTGACTGGGAACTTTGCGCACTGGGGATACATTGGCTGACCTAATAACGTTTAGGATTGGTACAGGGGATGTGCTCGCCCATTTTGCGTAATTATATCGCGTTTTTCTTCGGTCTGGTTTGTCTTTAAAGAAGACTCAAATAATAGCCAGTGTTACTGAACTTGGCGATGGTACCATATGAAAGGTATGTAAGTGTCCGTTGCATCCGTTGCCTTAGTGACATCAATTGGTTGCTGTAAATAATGTGCAACCCTAGTGTCTGCCTCGGTCTATCTTATTTGTGAACGTGTAGAGTGAGCTGAATTGAAATATCATGGCTGGTAAATTACACCGCAGAACTCACGACTTCTGCCAAGTTGTATGATTGTCGAATTAGTAAGGGGTTGCAATAATTAGTTTGGGGCTAAACTGTCAATTGTCCGCCAGCACATGCTTGTCTTTTGTCTACTGAATACATCGAAATATTACAAAGCCCCACTTTTTGATAGTGCGGGACAAGTAAAACGTATATGTGCTCATGGCGCCTTTATAACGCATTCCATATGCAATATTCATTCCTCCAGTGCAGCTGTCAAAGCGTTTATTTCCCTAAATTCGTTCATGGAAAGCAAAGTCTAAAGGATGGAGTTTCGGGAAAGCTTGTCTGTCATAGCAATCCTACTGACCAGCGAAAAAGGCGGATGATGCGCCATGCTACTTTTCCCTCTGTCCGCCAGGGGGACCTACATTCGCCACAAAATCACCATGTCGCGCTTTCATTTAACTCACCACTCCAATTTATGGATTAGGATTGGCGCGAGTTATCGGGGTGTAGCTGTAAATACAGTTGCTTGTGGGTTCTGACTTAATTGAACTCGCCGACACCGCAAGCCGACTCCTAATAATGATGGTTGCTTGTGTTAGTTAAGTTTAGTTAGAAAACCAATTTATGAATTTAACACGTATCAATGTAAGATAAATGGTACCTACAGGTGTGTGCTGCTGCCATTGTTTTGTAACTTGTCTATGGTGCTTTGTTTGGGATAATGTTAAGTATTTTTGAGTTAACATGCTAATGAAACCATCATCTTTGCATTCAGTGTCACAAACATTTAGTCTTTATCATTTATTCACCTTTTTATCTATACAGATGTAATGAATTGATCCATTGGTGACACTTCCTGTTTAATAAGAAATGATATAGCTCATTCATCCGCGAAGTACGAAACTTTCTGGTGTGATTCGCCAATAGCGACTGAGATATGTATAATCAAAGCAATCGTTTTACGCTGAAGACAGAATCAATTAAGATTGAATTCAATGCGCAGCGCTCCTTGCGTGTCATCGAGGCCATATCATTCACGCTGGATATGATTGACCGAAAATAATCACAAAAGGAAGAGTTGCATGCGCGTGGAGAGTGGGGGGTTGATAGGTACTGAAAAGATTGTTCTGCAGGTCTCGCGCACTGAAATATCTATAGTGTGTGTAGTGCGGGTACATAGCCGACTGCAACCTGTGTCAATCGCTCCCTACATGTGCACTTTTGATAATTGAGATAATGTTTTTCACAAATTAACATTTCCATAGAAATCTTGTGATAAATGATAACTGATTATAATGCTAACCCGTGAATACTGATTTTCTGACCACGGCTATACTCTGATATATTGAATGCAATGCAGAGCAGGTTATCGAATGGAATCGATTTATCTGGTGATAGACTAACGCGGATTGATTATAGACTTCTCGCACAGTTCCTGGTGGAACGCAAGTCACGACATCGCAGGCATTTGTTGTTGGTATGATATACATTGGCGTATATGGCGAACACGTTTGGCTGTTGTACAGACCCTCAATGCCTTCAATGCAGCATGCTGAAGGAAAACATTGCCTCGATAAACAGTGAATGTAGCATAACAGGGAACAATATCGAGTTCCCAGAATTCATCCATTTTACCTTTGGTTATCTTGATCATGGGCATTGTAATTGAACACGGAACACATTTAGGAAAATATATTTCTTACAATTGACAACAGACCATCTACACGACTCCAAATCTACATTTACGGACATCGTAAGTTACCGAAATTCTGCGTCTTGATATTTTTCTGTAAAGAAGAGGTCAAATCAACTAGTCAAGGTTTTTTACTGCAAATGTGGCTAACATATACTCCAATTCGCGTAATGAATATTCTAGTTACGGACAATATCACCAATGGAAGCACTCTATCCGTTCATATGGCTGCATTTGACGTCGTCGGATACTTGGAGTAATTGGCACATAAATATAATTGATCAGACAATTAATAAAGACTCACTAGCATAAAAATCAAGCATTTGTAGCTGGTTCTTTTTCGAAAGGTGTTCGTAAAGGAGACGCGAATTTGGAAGCCATAGCTAGAGGCAAAGATCGTTTCTATGTTTTAAAAACATTCACATTGTTAATTATTACTGATACATTAGCGTGGGGCACTAACGCAAATGAAACTTTAGCTGTGTCTACAAATAGTAGCTGTGTCAATATAAAATAGCTGCCTCAATATAAATTAGCTCAGTCAATTTGACGAAGCTGTGTCAATCTAAAGTTACTGTGTGAATATAATGTAGCTTTGTCAATTTTAATGTCAATCATTCCGTGTATATCTGCAGTACCTTTAGCAAATGAGCCGGTGACAGTCGCAGTTTGTGGATCCGTAACATTTTTTCCTGGGAAATATATGATATTTAAGGCCCCACTCACATACATGACCACTTGCTTGCACTGAAGTAATGATTATTACAGACCAATATTCACCCACAGGTACGATGACTCGGTTTGTGCAACCTCCAGACGTTCACAAAAGAGTGCAGTGCTTAGCAGTCACGGATAATGCACCATTAAAGAGACATCGGTCGCTAAATAAACCAAATCACTTTTCGGACCGAATGACACGGGGCAGGTCATTGCTGCACAAGGGGAAGAAAACAGCCTTTCCACCGCAACTGTATGCCTTTAATATATGTCATAGGGGTATAATCCAAGTTCCTTTATTGTTCCTTCGAAGTAATCTTAGAAGCCATTATTAACTATGATAATGTAAAGCATACAGCCGTCGCACACCATAGTTTCATTCATCAGTACATGAAGGTAACTAAGCGTCCGTTATGCGGGGTTTATAATCGATTAACAATGCCGCTGAAGTATTTACTGTCTAAGAGCATTACAATGTTGTCATTCGATCCACCAACAACCCGTTGATCTTTTGATATTATAAATCATGCTATTTGCTTAGAAACTAAATCCCTGGTCGCATCAAAATGTGTGAAGCCTAATTTGGCCGGGTAAAGAAACCTATCGTGTCTGGTCATAAATCTTTCTTAACGAGTGGATTAGGTAGTTCGACTTTTAGCAGCATTTCAACTGCAGTTATCCCCTTGATAACTGTACGGATTATGAGCTGTAGCTTACCAATACCTTACATAACCTATGAAGGCAATACACATGTTAGTGGGCGAGGTGAGTTTTGGCATACATTAAATAAGCCATTGTGAAGCTCATTATAAAGGTTTACCTTCCATTATGCTAACCTGTGCATTTCATAGCAAGCCGTCTCAAAATGAAGTACAATACATTGTACATTGGTTAGAACAAACAACTCTGAATGGTGGAATCATACACAATCTATGCGCTAGCTATCCAATCACAATCCTAATACTCATTTAGGAAGCTGTGCATTAGACATCAATGCTATGTACAGTTTAAGTGGTATTTTATATAATATATTATGGTTAAAAGTGTAGAATTGATAGCCAAAGTTCACTGCTTATAAAAGATATGTGGATTATAGGATGCCAGAATCTAATGCATATTGCATGGTTAACCCCAGCAGTAAACACGTCGGGTGTTATGTAACGTGTTTTAACGGTTCATATTCACAGAATAGCATCAAGAAGCCGTGGAATGTATATAATGTTGCAATGCTACCTGTTTTACCTCAAATTTGGAGGATATGTCATCATAGATAGCAATGTCAAGATCTCCATTAGCATCTCCAATGGCTCTCTCAACGGCTTCGTCGAATCAACACAACGTAATACTTACTTCAAGGTTGTGTGCTTGAGGCTCATGAAAACTGACCAGTTCAAATTGTTCAGCGCTATTTGCACATTTGACAATGGGTTAATGAGTTAGTTCTAAAGGATTTCTTTAGGTGAACTACAAAAGGCAGTGCACACTGATTTTTGATAATCATCGTTATATTTAATTTCGATTTAAACCGTTTACACAAATTTGTACAACAATATATTCATCTGTTGTTGGCCAATTTATTGTAAAATCATGACTGGCATAAACTGGTAAGAGTGTGACAGTGATAAGTCGCAAGGGACTATGAAACGGTCAGCACACCAACTGACAAAATAGCGCCGACGCGGGTGCAAGTTGCCCATGGCTTGGATTTACATTCTAGTAACTATGATTATATTAAATCCGCAAATTTGGCCCCATCAGGCAGCCCAGGCAATAGTCTATATCGGTAGAATTATATTAGTTTATCTTTGCTGTCCGAGAATAAAACGCAAATAGGCTCACTGCGCTGTACATATATCGGATATGTGATTTGTTCCTCTGAGTGGAATTGTGTCCGTAAAATACCTCTTAAACATTTTGTTACGACTGAATGGATGGCGTGTCTTAAAATGAAGTGCTCTAATCGGTGACTCAATCGGATTTCGGAGCCAGGAGTTGTTATTCTTGATTGCTTGTTGCGGTTTTATTATCCAGATGTTCTATTTAACGGAAACAAGACACTAAGTTTTTTCGTTGATGCAATAAGCAACCAGACAAGTATGGGTTACGTATCCGTTAATGACAATGCAATATAAAAATGAATCCAAACAACCCCGCTTACATAGGGAGAGATAAGTCCTAAAACACATGAACACCGCTCAATGCACTGATCATGAGTTATGATATTTCTCACTTCCCCAATAATTGCTTGCACATAATTTATTGCTGAGCGTATAATTTAGTGCCATGTAATGTTCAAGATGTTACCTGGTGCTGCTAAATTTTTGCTCATTGCAATATAACGTGTTAGTTGGTAGCATATTTATGCTTACGGCTGTGATGTTCTGTAAGACGTTTTGTGCTTCCAAAATGCACAATAGTCGTTCCTACCGAAAATGCAGCCAGTCCAGGCCTATAAACAATATTTACCTGTGCCAGATGCTGCTAAGGGTCACTGGATGATTCAATGGGATTATCGAACATTTGCATCAATTTTTTTGGTTATTCGACGCAAGAGTTATGCATGCTATTAAATATTCTATTACTTTTTCTATGGAGTAGAATGAACAAACATATCATGATTTGCTCCGTTGCATGTCGGCTTTTCTCTCTTGATGTAAAAAAACCGCCACCACAACTGAAGATGTTTTATTTAAGTGAAGTATATTGTCCTTTCTAAGGCATGATTGAGTTTTATTCTGTCATTCATATAAGTAAAATTGAACGTTGAGCCTTATGGCTGGATTCACTTCAGTTACAGTAACAATTCATAGCTTCCATTCGTTTCACAACTATTTTCTATCTTACATATGCAAAGTGGACAGCTGTTTGTTTTCTCTGTATTTGAACGATAGGAGCTGCATTATTGATTGAAAACGATATATTCATTGGCCTCATTGCGAAATCGAAGGTGAATAACTATTGTGTCATTTCTGAAAGCGCCATGAGCCAGTAATTTCAGGATTTATTTACTGCTGATGGTAAATAATTGCCATGTCAGAGTTGCGTCGTCTGTCAAATCAATGAGGCCGGACGAACCGTTTTCCAAATAGTAGCAGGAACAGCGTCATTGAATAAGATGCCTTTCCTCGTGGCTGTACAAAACTGTCAATGCAAGCGAGGTGGGTGATTATATCATCATGCAATAAGAGATAATAATGACTTTGGCTGGTGTTGGTGATTTTGTTTTTTCACGGCCGGATCGTGCCCTAAAACAACTTGCAAAGTGGCATAAAGTGTTATATATGTAATAGCAAGGGTCTCGTTCTTTAGTTGATATAAAAAAAAGCTTCCGGATTTCATCAAACGCTGTTTAAACGTCCATCGGTATACATTATAAAGGCCTTGAAAAGGAATTTGTTAAACCAAATAGATATGTAACGAGCTTGTTGAAAATATCCAAATGCCTGCATTATATTGGTGATTTAGCGAAACTATTTCCATTATATTATTATAAACGTGCGTATTTAGGAAATAATATTAAACTACAACAAGGGAAGTGATTATGTGATATTAAGGTAAGTGTCTTGAAATGTTGGTACCTTGGAATCAATAGATGTGCATGTTTACTCCGCCTCTAGTTTACAAGGAGGTATGTACAAACCGCAATATTGAAAAAAGGCATTACAATCGACTGGTTTAACTGACATTAATGGCCTATAATCAGCCACCCGAAGAAATCCATCATATGGAGTTGTAGTTTTGCAATACATAAGCCAAAATCCACACAAACGTTCTGGATATGCGGCACACATAATAATGTGAGTTCAGCACAGCCTACTTACGTAGTCGGCTCCTCTGAAATGTTGAGACATATTGTCGTTTTTACTCATAGACATGTGCGTTTGGGTTATATCGTTTTGATGCGCATACATTGCATCAAGTATTAATGACCTCGAAGATCAACTAAAGGAATGCGTAGATTTTGTTGCTATTGTGTCAGAGAAATATACACAAATTACTTTCAGCTCAACACCCAGCGGTATATGCCTAGGTTGCCTTTATCGCTCTGGACACCTAATACTTACTCTGGCTTCCATGATTACCACCAGCCATGTTTTGATTGTGCTTGCCATATGTCGTTCATAGCTGAGTATGTTTTATTATTGTTAAGAGCGCTTATTGACTATCGTGGCACCTTGTTAATATTAATTGTTTTTATTCCAACGGCTTTGTGTTGCTCCTATTATGCTACCCACAGCTTGTCGCTACTTTCTAACTAGGTTAAGGACTGTATTCAGGCAATAATGGTTAGGTTTGTCTAATAATTGTGTGCAAAAAAGATACTCTCGTGTGGTGTGGTCTGGTTACCAACAAATGCCCCAAAAAAGTTATGGTTACCTCGGGTTGGCTTATCAACAACGCAATATATAGATATCAATTACATATTCAATAGGCCGCATTTATAGGTCAGATTACATATAAGTTCATAGCTAGACGAAAAATGGGTTTGCTTTTAGAGGGTGGTATTGAGCCGGATATTGAATAGAGATGCACAATCCTGCTAAAAAAATCCCAGTGGCATGTAGGTTGAATATAGGCTCAGCATTTGTGCTAGGGAACTACGGTCACAAAGATCAATTACTATATATCCGTGAATATTGCGTGTCAGAAATGAGCACGCATAGTTATGGCAGTGTGCCCGGGAATGCCCAAAGCGTTATCCCCATACGCCCCACCAGGGATGCCTACTTATTGTGCCGTATATTAAATGTGTGTCAATGATGCAGGTTAAGTTGGCAAGCCCACTTCAACACCTATTGGAAACGTTGCATACCAGGAAATGATGAAAGTTGTGGATACTAGTGCATTCCGGCTTCTATTATTTTGTGTACTTGAGGTATCTATTTAGTCTACGTCGGCTCTGGCAGCATGGTTAAGTCGATCATGTTATGCAGCACGATGGTAGCATACAGCACTGTGATGGCACAGCTGGGGAACAAGAATACGGCCTACTGTATATTATCAACCCCAACTATCTCCTATATTTCATTAAAGTTTAGCGGTGTGAGATTTGTATTCGAAAACAAGGTAACAACACTAACGCGTACTCAATAATGACGATCACAATGCTGCGAAAGGTGTTTAGCAAGCAAGTTCAATACCGAGTATTTAAGAAATGCCTGTCAAGCCTTGTGAGAGTTTTGGCTCCGTTACAAATATTGGATGGTTATAATTGCAATATATATCCAGAAAAGGACGAACTTACCCTCGAGCAGTGTGGAATTCTGTCTGAAACGCATCTCGAGTCATATTTGACTGATAGCACACATGATATATGACCTAGGCCGTCACAAAGCGCTGATGAACATGTATTAAATGCTCAAATAGTATAGCAGATGCAGGCAACAGCAACATCACGTATTAACGTTACATGCTATCATTACAACTATTTCGTTCCTTACAAAGGTAATGCGAATGTTGTTCTGTGATCGTGACAACAGAGCAGCGCGAAATATGGTATTAAAGGAAATCATTTGATGCTCGACCATGGAAGAGGGATGTTTAGTCAATGATATCAAAGTAGCCGAAGGACGAGCATGCTTACTGTAGGAACTGTGAAAAAAATTTGACCAAAAACACATGCTATTTCATAACGGGTTCCCGTTAATACTTAGATTTTTTGCCATTGACTACGATCGCACATGATAAGAATGTTAGCGTTTAATCAGCAATTCTAACTCTTTAAACCTCGATCCTATCGCCACTACTTCACATTGCGTATAATATTTGGCTTAGAATACGGCAACTGGAACTGCGTAAGTCGGCCGTAGCTTCCAACATCATATTAATCTACACGACCTATTGTAATTATATCCGCAAAAGTACTATCTACAAAGACAATATGATGATGAAAGTCACAGAATCAAATATTGTGTCACTTACATCATTCGATGATGAATTCGAATACATGAGAGGTCCGGTATGAATAATTTATGCCAAACCTAATCACCAAGTACTAATGCTCTAGCAATGGAACAACTATATGGTTGTACAATATTCGCCTTCTAATGAGCCAATTGGCCATCTTCATGGGTTTTAGTAAGTGAATAGACAGTCTATTGTAAAATGGGTATTACCACTGATGTCCTTGAATAAGTAGAATTTTGTAGGAGAATGATGTAACAGATCTTGGGTTATCACTGGAGTTATTCCAAGTTTGTCTTCTTATGTGACATTGGCTAAATGTACATCCCTATGAGCTTTGTGGGAATAGATGGCTGAAAAACTATTGTATACTAAACAGAACAGAAAACTTGTTCTCTTGGAATAAACTGCGAGGTAAATGGCTATTGGTAAGCAAGCAGTGACGATTTTAAAAGCAAGACATACATGGTTTGTCCATATCATGATCAACAACATTTCAGTAGAAGCAACACTGTATATGTTGTAAGTGTATTCGATGTTTTCGTTTAAGGTATAAATGGATAGAATCAGAATTTTTTTGTTGGTACCATCTCGGTCCATAGTATGGAGAGTTTTAGTAATTTAAAAGTATGCTAATCGTGATTTCATCTCGGTAACTGATACAAGAATGGCGATAACAATCGCTTATATCATTCCACTTAAAGTTTTGACAGAGTGGAAGTCTACGCATGTAAAATGTAGGAAACAAATTGTCTTCTTGTTCGAACCTACGCTAATCTTGATCTTATCCAAAACAATCCATGAAGAAAGCATCACTCAAGATTCATACTTACTGCTGATACGTCAAGAAGAGTGCTAGGCCTCACAAATGTAATGAATCAGCGTGTGCAAAGAAAACCTCTCATATCAGCCAAGACGGATGACTCGCACGCGCCACACACAAACTATATCGAATGATAGGTCATTGGGTATAAGACATGCCTGTGACAGGTCATAATGTAGCTATACGATTTATTCTTATATTAGATATAGCCGATAAACTCAGATTTCGGGTTGTTGTGCGATTGCATCCTTTCTATCAAGCCGTCCGATGATTCATGGGCATCTATTTATTGACAGAGCGTCACGTGATAGGACTGTGACATTAGATATTAGCTGTTTGATGAAATATCGTCAGTTAAAATGCGCACCTGCCCCAGGTAAGACACGACTTTCCTTTTTAAGATGACTATCAATATTCGAGCATGTTTCAATCGGCCACAATGTGCATGCTACTTGTTCATCTGTCAGCGCTTATAATAAGTACTATATACAAACTTTATTATAAGAAAAGGGCATTGTACTTGTTAATTGATATTGCTGTAACCATGCACAACATTAATGTTCCATTTTGACTAATTTGCTATGACATTTTCCTGCGTTATTTGCGTAGAAACTTGGGTAATTTGTTAATACGCTTACCTTAACACGTTGATCATCTTTGATTATTGAACGTAACCTTGGTTGCTTCAGTTGAATATGCATGTCTGTGTTGAAATCATTGACAGACAGGTAATGCAAGATTACAAACAAATGCTATCACATACTACATGCACAATGATCAATTGAAATTCAGTATCATGTGAGCTTTCTTCGGAAACAACGCATTATCTAAACATTGAGTACAATTTCTAAAGAGCTTATTTTCCCAAACCATTATGTTAACCGACAAAAACATATACCTCGCAATAAATCATGGAACTATTGTTAGGAAAGTTACATACAATATTTAGGTGAGTATTGTGTAGTTAAGTGCTATAAAATAAACGCATATAGTTACAAGAGCAATCAAAGTAATGTACATGGTGCTTTGCAGTTATCCTCATCAATTGGCTACAACAGAAACGCACAAAGTGCATTTGTTAGGGGGCTTCTGAATTGGCAAACCTACATAAAGACTTATTCAGCCGATGCTTAAAAGACAATGGTAACAGGTGTTCCGCCTTCCGGTATTGTCAGGATTTGAATGTGCTGCACCTCTTCGTAAAAGCTTCGTATTTCCTGTCGGTAGAGTTCTAATTATATGCTGTGTCACGCACAAAAACTGTAACCTATTGCAACATTACTCATAAGCAGGTAACACAATTACCGCATACATATTCACTTCAACATAAATCTCGCGAAATAACATGATATTTTAATGTGACAAAAAAAGGATAACGCACGCCGCAACGTAGTTGTTCGTTAGCCCGTGCATCGCGTTTTTGTACATTTGCGTCCAGCAAACACGTTGAGGCGTTGCGTTTATCATAAAATTATTGTTAAAATATGATGACACCAAAGACCTTAGATGATGTTATCCATTAAATTAATCCTGTATAATACAAGGGACCTGCAGTCTTTGAATGCGTCTTTCGATCCGCGCTTCCAGGGATTTGGGTAACACTTACTTACTTAAGTGAGTGTTACGACTTTTAATACTTCTGTCTCGTACAAGCAATCCTAAATTGCGGATAGACACGAGAAGGGTCATTTATGTTTACTTGTGATTGCGGCTAGCATGCAATAAACCCTTAATTGCTTAATATGCTGCTTGTCATCCGATATAATTTCACCGTTTGTTCTATGTTATTCAATCGACTTATATGTACGTATTATAAGAATGTAAGAGAACGTTTACGATACAATGATTTCTGATTTATTTATATGTACGAGTTGTACAGAAAGGGTCGAATATCATCAGCTCAGCTTCCATGCCTCGCCGGAACCACGCTTCTATTGACTTCGGGCGCAATAAAGCCCGTAGTTGAGAATGAACAAGAAAATATTGGCCAATAGGTTCCGTGCCGCAAAAAGAGATTCAGGACGGTAGCACTTTACTAGTGAGGAGCTGAAAATAATGTTCCAAACGAACTGGCGTGGTGCGAGCACACCATGTGACTGTTGCGCGTAATCGAAAGCTTCCATTGGAGTCATTTCCATGTTAAGCAAGAGAATAAACCTCAGTTATGGTGAAAAGAGGTGTAAAACGGAGCGGACCAAACAAATATGGTGCCGAATCTTCGGATATGTGACACTGACCAATAGGAGACGACCACTCAAAGTACCCGAGAGTGACCAAGAGAGACGGATTCTGATTGGAGCATCCCCAATCTGGGATGCTAGTCCAGTTCAAGAAGTCTTCCTAGCCGACACTCTTGGCGCGACTATTGAATATCATTTACATGTAAACAGTGCCCGCATCCAAGGGGTTAGGGGACCTCGACTACCTGACGACCAAATACTATAAGGAATCATATCGGGCCTATGTTGTTACAAATCTATCAAAGCTATACATCGCAACTTCTACGGTTGACGACATCATGTTGTACTGCTTTTCACAAAGGTGGATGTTAATAGGAATATTAAGCTACAATAACTGATATAAAAGTTATATAAAAGTATTGTTTGTGTTAGATAATAACGACGAATGCAGGGCAGCGTGTTTCGATAATAGATTGCTTGCATGTACCTGTTAATGAGATGTGCAAAAAGAGGGAAGACAAAGCGCCTCTACATCTGCTGAACGAACCTGATCCTTATAAGGGACAATGGTCATTTAGCAGCTAGCATTCAGGAATGGATTGCACAGGTTGATGTTCAGTCAATTGTCGGGTCAAATGTACCAAATGCATGTCTATTTTGAAAAAGTAATATACTATATCAATATTCCTGATGCCTGATTTGAGGCACTGCCTGCTACATCAACGCCGTTTAGTCTTTAATTAATTAAACACAATTTTCTCACCGTTTCAAAACGATGACAATCCAATTGATGAAGTTCATGGGTGCTTTGCTAATATCATTTAATGGTAATTTGAATAATTTTAACACTTGACTGACCCCTTATCACACCATGCATACTCAATTATGCAATGAGACTAAGCATTACTTGGGCCTTCTAATGCCTGAATGGATACTTTAGTGGTCAGCATTCCTCATGCAATGTATTGAATTAATTCTTGCTTGTTAATTTTACGATTGACTTGGCATGATACACAGCTTTTAAATATAGGCAATGCTGAGATGCCAATATAATGTTTAAGATGCATCCCGCACAAATTTAGTGGCTTAACTATACGTTGGATCAATTGTACTAGCTTCTGTCGGTCATACATTCGTTACATTTCAACTAATTTGTATGTATTGATATATATATATATATATATATATATATATATATATATATATATATATATATATATATATATATATATATATATATATATATATATATATATATATATATATATATATATATATATATATATATATATATATATATATATATATATATATATAAATGATTTTTTGCTCGTTGAATCATTGCATGCGGTTAGTTCGTTACTCCTTTCTACTAGACAAAGGTTTAATTTCTAAACCATGTACTTGTCAACGGTTCGGACGGAAAGAAATCAAGTTACTTAAGTGAAGGGGTGAGTCCATATATAAGCGACATGCATGGATATAGTGAATAATCGGAACAGTTGATTGGTTTCTTACCACGCCGGGCGCTTCCATGCAAAATCTTCGCACCTTAATCATTCCGACTGGCATAATGTGATGTATGGCTCTTTTAACATGTTGCTTGATTAAGGTACTTGCTGGGAGGGATGCACATTTCCACCATGTCTACATGACTTCATCTGATTATAAAAACCGGAACTATTTGACTTTTAGGCTGAAAGAAGTTAATTAACGCCATCGGTAGATTGCAAATAAAATCAACATGGACGGATGTGTTGAATATTGTGACCAGTTGAACAGTCTCACGCCAAACTACTCATGCTTTATCACATATACGATGTGACAGGTCAGTTTATGTCGGAATTACGCGCTATCCATTACATGCATTACTCTAGTAATCTATGAAATGAACTAATTTCATGATTGACCGACCGTGAGTTATTGCTGTCGTATGGACCCATGATTCCCATGGGCTAAGGCTAGCCATCATAATAGTTAAGCCAGCAATTTCATCGCCTTTGAATTAGGTATGCCTCTGTAGATTTCTGTCATATTTCCTAGACACTACGATTTCTATGTTGATCAATACTCTGATTATAAATATATTAACCCTGAATATGAACCCATTACTCTGATTATCAATAAATTAAATCCGATTATGATTACATTTACTCGTAATATGGAAACATTAACTCGTATTATAGATTCATTATCTCTGATTATGAATACAATTACTCTATTTAATAATTCATTTACTCTGATTATGGATACTTCTAATGGGATTTCCACTGATTATGATTAGATGTAATCTGATTATGTATATATTTACTCTTTTTATTTAAACATTTACTCTTCATTTACAAATGTCCCTCCTCCAAACACCTGTATACTACATGGCTTAAGTATTTGTTACAAGTCATATATGATGTTCTTACTCTGGCCATATCAGCGTGTAAAATTTAGAGTGATGTTGGTTAACTTGATGCTTGAACTTAACATATTGAATGAGCGGCCTCAATATGTATTATGGAGAGGTGTGTACTGATTTGATGTAATCGTTAATACTACAGTTCGTTACAGCTGGAATCCGATTGCTTTTTTAGAAATAGATTGTGGAATATTAATGATAGTAAGAGAGACATTTATGCGAAGTGGGTAACATTCTTTATCCAAGTAGTGTCTATGCTTAGCGTACGAATCCAAAGTTCTGATATGAAAGCTGGTTTGTTGATTTTAGTCCGATATCGCTACATTATTGCAAACGACCGTGAATCATGTACCGCGACCGATCGGGTGGTCAAATACCGTAGCAAACAATCTTTATCATCATATACACGTAGTAGATTTTATTGGTTTGTTGATTTTGATATTATGTTAATTTTCATCTGCCATTTCTCGCCACGACATTATGTCATTAGACTCGCTCTTCGCAAGACGTTAGGCTAATATAGCATAGTAGCTTCAGCCAACCCTCTACCTCCTCAGTTAGACACAATATAACCTTGATTATACATTTATCGCATACTTTATCAAGTATTAGAATTAGAAGTGGCAATCAATAACAGTTACTGATTAAGGTTATGACTTTCCATTTACTCGCATATTTTGCTGGCATTAGTGAATGAAAGATCATGACGACAATGATGATGATGATAATGATTATGATTATTAATCGCAACCAATAGATTTTTTTCTGTGCATAAAAAAAGAACTGTGCTCCCTCGACAATTAGATCAATCACCCTCATTACCTAGGGTGTATTACGTGCAGACTGAAATATTTCGGTTTTATCATTGCACAATACATCGTCACATAATTCTGATAATGCGATAATAGCATTGTGGTCAAATACACTGCTTGCATATAGCTCTTGGGTGTACTATAGAGGCCTAACATACGCTGGCTTAAACGTAAACATGAATCACATAGTTACAACAATTTACACAGATAAACTCGCCTTAAAACAAAAGTAAAAGATAATGCAACAATAATATATCTATCGCCGTGTCCTCAACAACATATCAGTAAAACTGGTTCTTAATTTGTCGAACTACCGCGTAATGAGGAAGGGGTTAAGGGTTTTACCGGCTTAATCTGACTAATGTATCAGTGACGATAGATTAAGAGCAGTATTAGGTGTAACAGAGCTAATAAAACAAATGACAGCCGCTTGAGCGGACAATCTTCCGTGTCAGTCAATCTCGACTTGCAACACCCAAAATATATCGCTTGTTTGTACTGTGGTACCAGGAAAAGCAATATATGAGAAAATTGGTTCCATGAATATTACAAAAACTCTCACGACCGGCCATAATGTAACTTGTCAATCAAGTCCCATTGTGTGTTTGCTGAGCTTTAAAGAGTTAGGTGTTCCGTGCTACACTTCCGCTCCCAATAGTTAGCCTCAGTAATTTTCTGGTCTATCCATCTCCCTTTGGCCATTGTTCGTGTATCATCTATTGCCCCTAAAGTCTCGCGGGCTTCGCAAGCTGCTTTTTAAAAATATATCTGATAACATGTAGCATTAACCAGCCATTTAAATTCGCATTTGCAACGTTTCTGCTTCCTGCTAAAATAATCGCGTAAGCAGACTCATGTAACCGACAAAGCAACATTAAGAGTGTTTTTATCGCTTGACTGTATATTGATGTTTCAGTTGATATGGATTAAGCTATTTGAATATAAGCTTAAAATAGCGGGTCAGAATATTCAAACTCATTCAATTTCATGTTTAAAAATAAACCTCAGAGAACAACTGTAATTGAAGAAGATAAACGTGAATCTGAAGTCACTGTGAACCAGTTTGCTTTCGAACCTAAGTGTATGTGAGTTTGTGTCCAGCGTTCTTGCGAGGCTGAACATGGAGGCTCTTGCAAAAATCAAAGAATTCAATAGCGTTGAAACACACGAGCAAATGTTCAGTGCTACAGGTAATGTGCTGGTGTTGCGGCAACAAACAGGTAGTCCGTAGCAGACTGGATACTTCAGTCTCTATGATATTGTCAACACAATTAGGGAAGTTTAATAAGTTATCTACATTCTCGACCGATAAAAATAGTCGCAGTCATGCTATGTGAATAGGCTAAAAGACATTCGTGAGAGAGGCGCTTAACCATGCTGTGGTGGATGGAGGGTATTGATCGGCAAGAGAACTTCATCTGTGTCGTGTTCACATGTTTCAGGTTTAAAGATGATTGGCATGGAAACTGAAGCATGTAACCACCATGGCTCTAAAATCTGACCGGACTTGAATAAATCTTTATTTGAGTAGATTTTGTCTTTGTTGTGATAGTTCATTATTCACGTAGTCCTTGTTCGAGTGCAATTTTTAGAACAAGGTTTTAAGAGGCTCATTTATATGATGTAACGTCCACAAATGAGTATCCTGATATTCGATTTCATGTAAATACATGCCTTAATAAGAGTTCAAAATTCTCCTGGTATAGACAAAAACCCATGTTATTATGGGATTTGATATGACTTAAAAATTTTATCTGCGTCGATAAAAATAGCACCGCCATATATCATGACGGAAACTGTACGCAAAACGGCACTCACTCCATCATCACAATTTATCATTACGACATCAACAGGCATTTTCTTACCGACCAGAATTTACAATGTACCGCTCAAGTTCAACGTATCGAGTACCCTCTATAAAAACATTTATTTGCGTGCGTTGCATTTTTTCATTCTACTTGCATGGAGCAACCTGACAATGCAGCTCAATCTTCCAGACCGATGTTATACGATTGAATTTTTTTTTCAAGCAACACCCTCGACTATTACATGGTGGCTGCATCTGTGATATTCATATCTCCATACATCTAATCGTTAACACTGCGTCGAATCAGTCAGCAATATTTATTCCAATTTACTAACGACACATTCCAATTACAAATATAACCGACATTCACGGCTGTAGTTAATGATTTTACCATTTGGCTGGCCCTAGCCATTGCGACGCCCATCCATGTGCAATTGATTATGGGATGTGACAGTAAGGTTCGTGTGGGAATTACGTGCATCCCATTACATGGTTGGCTTTTCAGTCAGCATTTATCCTCTGATATTATAAGGAAAACACTCTTGCCTAAATTATTTACATTGGCTCATAAACGTGTAATTCCAAGAGGCTCATGTGTTTTGACTTGCACTCCTCGATTTGATAAATCTGCATGCAAACACATTCAGCTTTTATTCATAGTGTGGTGTTCATTTACAAGTCGCTTACCCGACCGATACCTATGAGGAAATGTTATTGGGGAAGGGTGGGTTAGTAGATGAACTCGTTGCCAGAGTGGTTTACTTGCTCGATCCTTATGATGTCAAATCTCAGACTCATGTTCGTGTATCGATGCTGTTGATTTCATGCTGATGTCCATTTAAACAACCTGAGCGTACCATACGACTTAATTTCAGAGCCCTTCCCCACTTGCGTATAACCAGAATGAAGGTAGAGAATCATACCACTCGTTTTGTAACACGTTCTGAAACATTGTGTTGAAGAAAGTGCGTAACACCGTGTTAATAACGTCGACGTTTTGAAGAGTCTTCCCTCAAAACGAGGATACACAACTTCCTACAAAGCTAATTTGCTCACAAGAGGCTCGTTGTGTGGCGATGAACCTCAGACTGTCCTGACTGATTCCACCTGTCGTGAACACTTGGCGTGTTGCCTCAATGACACCCTTATCACATGAATCCACACACTCACAGCACTCCTTTACAATAGTGCTCAACACGGGTCAGTTTGCCGTACAGGTGTGCAGGTGTTGTCCAACTGGCGACATCTAGGATTGGATGCTAACTGAATCTTCACATGGATGTGCGTACATTGCGTTCAATGGTACGGCATTATTTATCGTGTCTTACATAGTTCCATTACAGCAATATTAGCCACCATCTTTACTTTTCCAGGCCATACCTAAACATGCGTTATTATTCGAGTTTACAATTGTTTAGGCACAATTTGATGCACTGGACGAATTCCTAAAGCATCTCTTTTCAAGATATCGGTGCAAATATATGGAGATCATGATAAGTTCAATACTACCCAAGCATAACAGTGCTTCAGAAATATGTTTACGTGTTATATGGTTCTAACGGGGTCCATCAATATGCCCAGAAATAAATTGAAAAGCAGTGTCGATAATCACACGATATATCATGGAATAAATCGACAAATGGCTGCTGCTGAATCATAGCATCCTGAGATGTGATTCTTAATTGGGTAACACGGTTGAGGCCTTTGACACAATATCAAAACTAAAGTATCTCACTTATACGAGTGACATTTTGCACTCTGCTAAGCCGTGCAACCACTTCGAAGGTAGTGGGGCGCCAATCATTGCTGTAGTCGGGTTAGCCTCCACCAAACCGTCAAGTAGAGTGAAGCCAGGCGGTTAAATGTCGCACAAGCACTCTTATTCACGTGAGATGGTATGCTTGTAGTGTGTTGTGTGCATCTTGTCCCAATTCCGTTTTCATTCTGAGTATAATATAGTCTCCATCCGTTTTATTCAGATCTCTATCATTAGATTCGTTCAATCTGGTGGGTAAAAATATCAACACCCATTACGGAATTCACATGACAATGGAGATTTTTCCACTTCATTGGTTGGCATTTTAAAATACAAACATTTTATGCAGCATGTCAGACGCCACTCACAATGCTCACCAATGTCTATGTTGCAGACAACTTTTGACATATTTTGGCTTACTATGCTATGAGACATGTATGGTTAGCTTGAAAATCTGCAAGTACTATTTGTTCGTGGATATTAAGTTATTTGCATGATTGATTGAAAAGGCGATCTAAGATGGTTATTGTTAACTGATCTAATTGATCTTTATCATGTTAACACGCCGCGGACAGGCGAATATAGGGAAAGCGAGGCTCAGGTGGAGACTCTTATGGGAGACACGTACATGTTTGGCGGACAGAGTTGGTGCAAAGACCAGGATCCTATCAGAGATGACCCTGAGTCAAACCATAGAACATCAGAGGAATAAAAACGGTGTGTGCGTCAAGCCATATCTTCACATTAGGCATGGTGGCACCTGCGGATTAGGAGACACATAACTGGTCATGTTTGATGTAAAGTTGATGAGCAGAAAGGATTTTTCCTGTTTTAGTGGGCCTCTGTAGGCAAAAGATTTAATGATAGTTTGTAACGCATGACATTTTGCGCTGCTTTCATAAATGACGTGATATAACAACGGCAATGAGTGAGGTAAATTGCAATGCAAAAACAATTGTCCTTGAATATACTAAATCACATAGTACCAATTTACCCCTAACAGGCTGCAAACCATAGGCGATTAGACTGAAGCCCATTACTACACCATTGCAAGATTGCTGAGTATGCAAGGATATTGACACATCAACAGCAAGCCCATATCTACATGTGTAAGAAAGGTAACCAGTTGGCTGTTATCCCGTCGTCTTGGTTTGGAAGAGCTTTGTTTTGAATTGACTTGTCTGCAGCAAAGTGATCTAATACAACAGAAGTGCAATAAATATGGCAATTACGGTTACTTTATCCGTCAACCAAATCATGATTAATAGTAGATCTTATAGAAGCAGTCTGAGCTGAAACAACTCTGTTATTCTTTATATGCGAATTGAGACATACAGGCCGCAAGCGTATCAGCTGTCTGCGAGATAAGGCATCAAGAAAGCGCAATAACATTTCACTGGTTTTTGAAAAAAATTCAATGAATTCTGTCAAATACATTCCGTTCATTAGATAACATTTGGCATCCCACGACATAAACTTGCTGTCCTAATCTCTGCTGTGTGTGTCTATGATATTCAATCATACTATGTTAGCCAAACTGCAGGAGTAGCAATTTGCTTTATGACTGAGGTTGATTCACCAATACAAGAAGAACAACAGAAATACTTTAAGGAAGAACTTACCAGTGATGAACGTGCACATTATTATGGTTGCCCTGCCTGACCCTTTTCTCATGACCCATCTTGCTGTTTACTCTCTTTTGATTTGAAAATAAATCAGTACCTAAAATGTCGCGCTCTGGTAAAAACATGTGGATGCCAACGTGCCCAATGTCGAAATATACATCCAATCCGATTCCAATTTAAATGCATATCACTTACGGTTATGACTTTATATGTGCATTTATTCATGATTACCTTGCTGTCCAACACAGCTTAATCATTGCACAACTTCACCAATTTGTGTCGCTTGTTGTAAATGTTGCAGTAGACTGCTGACACAATTCTGTATATTCAATAATTCAACAGGATCTGTATATTTTTGTGCAATTATTCTTAATCTAAAGTAAGAATAAATATTGCTCAACTTGTGTTTATTTGTGCAGTTTAAACCAGCTGTAAAAGGGAGTGTTAGAATGTTCAACAATGACCTATTCAAACTGATAGGATGAGGGTCCGCTCTCCGTTATGTATTGCAGAGTGCAATGTCTGTACAACGCTTACAATTCGTAACGAGCAATAAAAAGTTGTGTCCTATGGCTCATACCTGTGCTCGTCAACACCAAATCCAACGTATCAAGAGATCAGTTTATGGTGAAACACGACAAGCATGACGCATAATGTTAAGGGTGCTTGCAGAGAAAATCCTTATAAATATCGCAGCATTTCATATTGACACCTCTACAAACATACCCACGCGAAGACGTAATAAACTGGTGCTTAGCAGGCAACGGTTGTAGGTCTAAATCAAAATATATACCACCCTGTATTATTGGACATTTTGTCCTTCTTGGTCACTGATCAATAGACGAAAAGCACCTGTCGCTTTCTTAAGTATTTCACCTATAACCATACTGGTGCAATGTACTATTGGTTGAGACAAGTTGGGGTAATTTTGTATAATATATTGTGTTGCTTGAATTCAATCGCCGCTAGATTCGATAAAAAAATATTTATTTTATAGTTGTGTTCTTGTGACTTCATGTTTTCTAGCGGCAGAGATCCTATGAGGAAGAATTGATTACACGAAGTTCTTTACCATTGCAATTTAACATCGAATTTGGCTGACAGAAGCCTTCGTGCTTATGGTTTTATTTTATGAAATGTGGTCGTCTAAATTGCATCACACTTTGTGTAAAAACAATATTAAGGCTACCGTTAGGTGTCATGCCAACAAGTGGGTGGGGATCAAGGATTGTAGCAGTTATGAAATACATCTTTATGACTTACACGACCAATCGCTAAACGGTTTGATTATTTTAGTCCGTGCCAATGCATTGACGAACAATTAAGGGCTGAATCCAGCGACTTGTCAATAACGACCATGTCCGAATCTAGTGTATTATATCTATCACATTATTCCCGGCTATAATAGTGGTTATATTTTCATCAAGAAGATGCACTAGCCATCAACCTTTTGCCGCAGTGGATATACGCGTGCGTCTAGCCCTCTGTTAGTCCATGTCTAACAGACTCTCCTATATTTTGAATATGTAAGAAAAGAGACAATGTTGCCTGCGCATGGATGAATTTTCAAAATAATTATGTTACCATGTTAAATGGAAAAAAATATATACTTTATAGCGCCTTGATGTTGATTGCCCTGTAGTACCACTATTCCATTAGTAGTCTGTCACCCGATGATGCTTTGCAGTCCAATGATCAAAACCGTAATTGTTTCTGAATGGAACATTTGTATAGGGTGCAAGCGTCATTTTGTAGAACTGTATGTCCAACATCGATTTCCTTTTCGAAGAGCTAAGAATACAACCAGCTCTGAGTCACTATCGCAATCGACTTTCGAAAAGAAACTGCATAACCTATGCACTGTACATCGTAAGTGACTTGAGAGGTAGCCATAGTGAAAACTGAACATCATAAGTATCACAAAAAGTGCATGAAGTTTTCCAAAAACAGTTGAATAAATTCGCACCCCGCAAAAACGTTGGTTCGACAAAGAGTATTATAACCATAATATTTTGGCACTGTGTAAGACCATTTTATAGAAACCGCTAGGTGAGATAACATTGACTCTCGTGAATGGTTAACTTGACAAGGAATAATACAACTAACACTGTGCTAAAATCTATTACTCCTCAACATTGTCTGACCCTGCATTAAACCGAGTTGTAATCATGTCACTCTGATGCTTCTTGATTCGTTAAATAATCATCTCCTCTAAAAAAACAACATAGAGATGTAGATCAATTGCTACATATGGTGTAAACTTTATACAACATTATGCTGAAAACTTTTTCTCCTTCATAGTTCCTTACCCTACATAGTACACGGTTGTATTTATCCAAATGTGATGTTAAACATCACCTATAAAAACAACTTTGATCAAGTGCTTGATATAAGTATGGTGTGCACTTAATGAGGGACGCGTTGTATCCGACTTTATAATGTGAATCAGGGCGTTGGAGTTCTTATATTCCTTAATTGATGGTAGTGATCGAGATGCTACTTGTACAATGTGTGATGGAATGTAAGCCCACGATTTGTCAAGCAAAGGATTCGCTATACTTTATCATGTGTATTAAAAGATATATTGCTCAATAAATGTGCGATAAGGAACGTAGCGAATCACGGAAATGTGATAGCAGCGTTTTTTATAGTCATTGCATATACTACATTTGTTAAAAATGCATCTTATTATGCTGATTTAATCTTATGTTGTCAAGATCAGATTTTGAACACTGGCACCATGTTCGATCACAGACGCTGCTTTTGCTTTGTTCAGGAAGAAATATATTGCATGCATCAACAAGCTTTTAGCTGGCCATATTTCAATAGTCATAGCGTCATGGATTTGAGCCCTGACGTTGCGAGTGTGCACTTAGGGGTATTTCGCAAACCTTAGTCAGGAAACATAATACTCTGTATAAGCAGATCTTAGACGACATGTCTGATACCTCATATATCACAATGGACGTCGAGATTTTAGCCTTTTTGCTTGGCAATAATGTACAATCAAAGACCATTTAATTTCCAAAATATAAAAAACGTTATCAAAAGTCATGTTAGATGTCAGATAAAAAAAGGTAGCTCTAATTGGAAGCATAGGTAAAATATATATTGCAATCGCAATTGCACAATCGAACGATGCTTGGGTTTATCACGTGTGACCAATTGAAACCGGTTATTTGCAGGAAGTATTAAAAACATTCACACAGACAGAAAATAGAGGAGCAATGTAAAACACAAATTTGATTATCTAGATAGTGAGGGAGCGACCATCCCTAATGCGCATACCTAAGTACCACCATCGATGTACATTTCAAATCGGTGTTTGCACACCAAATCGATTTTGACTAGGCATTAAATAGTCACACATGGTGCTGATTATAAAATATCTCCTTATCAATCACAACACTCCTACTGTATCCTGATAACAGAACCTGTACCTTCCCGTATGTATATTTTTTGATGTCATTCACAATTAATTCTATGATAATGGCAAGAGAAAATAATAAAGGCTCATCAAGGCAACATTTATATTGTTTGCAGCTAGGCAAAATTACCGGTTGTTTTATATTTTTGTCTGATTCTGCAATTCCGCAGGTCTGGTTACGTGATGCAAACCAGAATAAATGTTCGATGTGTATTATGTTATTAAACAGCTGGCATTTGGGTATGATCTGTGTTTAATAAAATTTAATCGAAATACATAGTTTTCGCTTGGAGTATTTGCAGACAGGGGAGTACATAATAACACTTCAATATATCATCCAATATTATACTGTATGGCACAATGCAAGGCGTTCTCTTTTGGGGTAAAACCCGAGCTAGTAATATTGAGCTCGCTTACTGCAGCTGGTTATATAAGAGAATTGATTCTGCTAAAAATGTCTCGTTGGCTTTTTAGGCTCTCTCAGACAAATAGCGTTAGATCATATGAATAGATCATTTGAATAGCCAAGTCGGTTTCCATGATCCCCAAATACGAAGGGGAGAGATGTTATGTCATATTCCTAGCACGAATCTACAAAGCGATTTTGGTCACAGCATCGTGACGGTATTGGCTCTGGTTTAACATAGGCACTAGATTCAAGGTAGAGCGCCATCTTGGCATTGACGCAACTGTTGAATCTATTATTAGATAATAGTCATGGTGTTTAATTGGCAAAATGTAAAGTAAAAATTTAACTTGATAAAATTATAACTAATCACAACAGTTTCCTATCGCCTAACCATTGCACGATGACTTTAGCATGCTTTTTGGAAAAGATATTGCGTTACCAAGTCTATAGGTAATCCGACCTACTGGGTACAAGGACCGCGTGATTGCCGGCAGACTCGCTGGCGAAAAGCCTGCGGGTCTCTCGGGACCAAAAGTCAAAACCTGCCTGCGTTTTCCATAATGAAGTTAGGTGCACGCGTTGACTTCCAGCTTTGTTGTAAAGAAGGGGTTGGGGAGTGAGAAGAATATGTTGATGTGACGAACAGGAATGTGGTTGGTGATTGCAGGGATGGGAAGGGGTGGATGTAGGGGGTACGGGGTACGTGTTTCCCATGCGCTGGTGACATTAGATGCCCGTACGACGCCATGCAACGTCTAAGTGGGTCTCTTGACACCAGGCTCGAGGAACAGAATGCCTGCGGTTACAATTCTTTAAACAAGTTGAATCTTATGCTACACACTCTTAGCTAGTAATATATCATTTAATAAACATGTTTAAGTATAGCAAATCTTTTGCTTGACAAATAGTACATCACACATGGTACAAAACGCCGCATCTCGATCACTACCATTAATTAAGGAATAGAAGAATTCCACCTCTCTGATTAACAGTTTAAAATCGGATATATCACGTCCCTCATAAAGTGCACCCGATACTTATATCTAGCAATCTTATTTTTATAGATGATGATTATTTAATGAATCCAGTTAACATCACATTAATATTATAACAACTGTGTACAACGTAGGGTTAGGAACTCTTAAGGAATAAAAGCTTTCGGCATAATGTTGTATGATTACTGGTCAATCTAACTATTAGCAATAATCCATGTCATCTCACTTAGCCGTTTCAAAAATCAATTCGATGTTCTTTGCAAAGCCAAGTTATGTTTTGTTCTCTCACCTGATTGTGTTGTACAATACTCCTCCAGCACTTCATTACTCATAACCCCTTAGCAATGTATCTATGGAGCCAGAGAAAAGGTACAGATGTGTTATTGTCAACATCATAGAATAATATTGACCCTCACAATTTCATACGTGCATGCTGTTACGTTATGGTTCACTACTACTCGTTTCTATGGAAATGGTCCAGCACGGTGCCAATATATAATGGTTATAATACTCTTTGTCGAAGCCACATTTGTGCTGGGTGCGAATATTAACAATATTCTGTTGGAGCACGTTATATACTTTTTGTGTTAATTATGTACAGGGCATTTTGCAGTTTTCTTCTCGAAAGTCAATTACAATAAAGACATAGAGCCTGGCTCTTTGAAAAGGAAATTGAGACCAACTTTTCAACGGAGAGTTCCACAAAATGACACGGTCACGCTATAGGAATGTTCCATTCAGAAACAATTACGGTTTTAATCTAATGTTGCGCTACCAGTGGCATTGTGATCATTAGACTGTAACGCTTCATCGGGTAACTGAGTGTGAACCTAATGTGGCGCTACAGCGAAATCAGTATTCATCAAAAACTTTCTAAATGCTGTTAAGTATCTTTTTATTCATTCAACATGGTAACTTTATCTACTCACTTGGTTTGATTGTTGAAGATTCTCCGATATGCAGCAGTTCTCCTATCGTAATAAACTCAAAGACGTA
Source organism: Urechis unicinctus (assembly GCA_034190875.2). Lineage (NCBI taxonomy): Eukaryota > Metazoa > Annelida > Polychaeta > Xenopneusta > Urechidae > Urechis > Urechis unicinctus. The sequence goes on from CM067357.1 coordinate 20,372,219, forward strand.
GGCAAAATCGTCTCTTTTTTAAAATATTCATCACACAGTACAGTCAGGCACTAATCATGTGCATATCCACTGCGGCAAATTGATAATGACCTGTGCATTGCCTCATCTTTGTGATGCCACGAATAATGTGATAGATATGACATTCTAGATTCGGACATTTACATGGCGTTGGATTCATCCCTTAATTGTTTGTCAACGCAACAGTACGGTCAAAGATAATCACCCCATTTAGCGATTGGTTGTATAAGTCATGCCAATGTATTTCAAGCGCAGTGAAGAATTGCTACAATCTCTGATCCCCACCCACTTGTTGGCATGACACCTAATGGTAGCGTTAATTGTGTTTATACACGAAGCGTGATGCCATTTAGACGACCACATTTCATCAAATAAAACCATAAGCACAAAAAGCTTTTGTTGGCCGAACTCGATGTAACATTTGAATGGCAAAAAGCTTCCTGCAATCTAATCTCTTCCATAGGATCTCTGCAGGGAGAAAAAGGGAAGTCACATGAACTCAACTATAAAATAGAGACTTTCTTATTGAATTTAGTAGGGGCATTTATTGCCGATTGTGATATAATATGCATATTTACCCCCACTCTTCTCAACCAGATATAAAATATCAAATATGTTAGAGAACATAGCAGAACGCTGGCTTCATTCACTTGCTAATTTAATAATAATCCACAGTTGAAAGCTAAATGCATAGATAAAACAATGCCATCTTGTTGTAAATATATGAGTTTTATGTAATTCTCGCTAAATTATTGAATGTTAAACCCTCGTTTCTGTGATGTCCGTGCAATCTATTAACAGATTCATGGATGTGCAGCAGTTCATTACCGTAATCCAAATGAGAATAACAATCAGTTTCAACGATGGTTGAAGTATTTGAGGTAAAAGCTACAATGTTCCCTGTTATTATAATACTCGCACAACATTTGTTTGAAAATAAACTGCGTCGTATATGCAATTCCAGCTTGTGCGTTAGACTTCCTTTCAATTGTTGTCAAAATTCGTCGGAACCTCACCATTTTGCATCGAAGCCATATTAAAGGTCACCGTCAAGAAATGTTTGCTTAAGCCTACACGACCGGTTGATGCTTTCGTCATCGCCCGGAATCGTGCAATTTTATGCTACACTCAAATACAATTTCTTATTGCCACATCTACAAGTAATCAGTGTGGTCGGCTCACGACAAACACCTACCTTCGAACGATTAGAGAGTTACACTAATAACGTATGCAGTTGCATTATCTGCTTATTCGAATTTTAATCAAAATTAAAATCTTTGGAAGCAAGCTACAAATTTCTAATGTCATCAAATTAGCACCGAAAAAATAAAGTTGCATCCGATTCTAACAGATGGGATAAATGAGCTAAAGATTTGCTCCAAATGAACTAGAAAGTGATTTAGTGCTTTTGGTGCTGTTGGGCAAATAAAAATGCCAAGCCGTAAAACGGTAACCAAGTTTCATTTGAAATTGGTTCGCAAACATGAACTGTTTTTCTTTTCACGCATTACGGTCATATGCAAAGTACTAAGACATGTACAAAATTACTTTTCGTCGTTTTCCAGTGCTTAAGAAGGACATAATATCTATTAACTCATGTGGGTACACGCAAAAATGGTGCTGCATTCAATTCTAACAGATGGGCATATATGAAACAAAGATTTCCTCCCGATGAACTAGAAAGTGTTATGGTGCTTTTGGTGCTTTTGGTGCTGCTGGACAAATTAAATGCCAAGCCGTAAAACTGTATCCGTGTTTCATTTGAAATTAGTTCTTAAACTTTAACAGTGTTTCTACGCAAGCATTACAGCCATATGCAAAGTACTTAGGCAAAAGACAAAAGTGCTTTTCGTCGTTTTCCGGTGCTTAAGAAGGACAAAATGTCCGATAATGCATGTGGGTACATATTTTGATCTAGACCTGTGACTTATTCGGCCGTCATTTGAGTTAGTTAGTGAAGGTGTCAGACTTTACAGTGGGAGTTTGACGCACATAAAATGCTGCGATATGGCGCGTTTTACCATAAAGTGTTCTCTTGATACCTCGCATTGGGTATTGGCGAGCACAATTACGAGCCAAAGGGCACAACCTTATGCTGATACAAGTATCTTCAAAACACTGACAGTTGCATGAATATCACCGTTAACGAATGTAACGCCCGACTTGTATGAATTCTGGTGCAAATCATAATGTATCGGGTTCATACAAATTGTTAAGTAAAGATTACGGCAAACCTAACACCAAGAAGTTTACGTGGCTCAAGTTCGTCACATATATGCAGACTGAAATATTTCCCGTGATTCTTAACTTCTGATTTTACATATGTTTTCGTTTTGTTGATAAATCTAAACACTTCATTTGATAAAAATCAAATAATCAAAACAGCTTTTTGTCTTCGCTCATACCATATCAGCAGACACTTATCAGCAGATTTAACTACGTCAGTGAACAATACCTTTAACATAATGCCTCATTTAATCCGTTTCTGCTTGCTTGTATAAGGAAAGTTCTGATTCACTCACGCTTTTGGTATTGACCCAGGTTATTCTGAAGTTTAAATACAAGTTATATGTATTGCTTGTGGCATGCATATTTATTTCATCCCTGTGCAGCACGCTGGTTGTCATAATTTATATTTTAAAGCCGACTGAAAATGGCTGGCTTATCGCACTGATCTATAATATATCTCCATTTCTTCAACATATGCTGCAATGCATTAAGCCAAGAGACGTTATATCAGCAGTTTCTTAAAAATTCGTTGTTGTTATGGCAGCGTCTCTTCTCATTAGGCGTATTGTCCATTCAGAAAAGTGCTCCAATCTTGTTTGGTCAGTATGAGCCCTCTTACGTATCTATAAGCTCATATAGCCAATGATTAGTGCACGTTCTCTTGATAATGACGAAATCAGTGTACAATAATCGAGGTACAAAAGCTAGTTGTGACAAATGTAGACAGGGAATACATATGGTTCAGATGCAATGAAGGCGCTGCTATGAGCCCCTTTTCTTAAAAGACGCACTGAATAGCTGTGGACGGTTGGAAATGTATTTCCGTCGCTGCTTCTTTCCGCGTCTATACCTAGCATCAAATATTCTGGAATGAATATTAGCCCGAATTACTGTTTTACTAGCCCCTAGCCCAGGTCGACATTTATATAATATACCGGTGATATATAATACACCGTTCTGAATCTTCAATTTCATCGCGAAATGGCAATGTGTTTTTAATGTTATGGGGGATTTAGAATCTAGAAAACCACATTTATTCGTTCAAGGTGTCTGATTTGAATTGTGAATTTATGCATTGTGCTGGGATCGAACCTAGCAGGACGTCTCAGAAGATGGGCTATCGGACGGCGGTTAACGAGAAGCCTTGTCGGTCATTCGTGCTTGTTGCTGTTTCGATATATAACTTCAACAGGTTTACCGGCCTCAGTTATTTTGTGGGAAAGCACAATTTATCAACCGGTGGCCCACTGAAATGGAAAAGATTCACAATGTATAAATCGCATGTAAAAAGTCGACGACGGAATTCTCAAACACTAAGAGGCTGTCCCCATATTACTAAAGCTATATATATATATATATATATATATATATACATATATATATATATATATATATATATATATATATATATATATATATATATATATATATATATATATATATATATATATATATATATATATATATATATATATTGTCATATCGTTCCGTGCATTACGATATCATTCCAGTCATCAGGGATATTCTCTTCTTTGTGATGCACTAGTGTTTACACAGGCAGTAATATAACTAGGCATGGCAGGAGCAAAAGAGGTAGTAACAGTGATGTTAACATTGTACTATTTTATGGGGTGCTAGAATAAGCCATTATGATTTGAATCATAAACTTACGAAATGGGTATAATGAATTTCAGCAACATATTAATTTATGTACTTCTTACTGATTAGTTAAATATTTTTGCAAACTGCTCAACAGAGATTAACATGTTTGACAGTGGCTGTGCGCTTCTTCACTCGAGGAATTAAAGTAAACTATAGGCGTCTGCAATTTATATCATAATGCATGGCTCTATCCTGCCAACCACGCTTCGCAAAACCCGTATTAGGTTAATCGCCGTGGTGCAATTAGTAACCGCTTGTACGTGTTTTACTTCCGCATAGCAAGCCGCTAGAGGTGCCGTGAAAAAAAAAATTCACCTCAGCTCGCATTCTTGAAAATAATCAGCAAAAGGAGGAAACATTTTAGGCATTTTCAAATTATCCTTGTGCATATGCGTTGATTAGATATTATGAGGGTGACTTGCGCAATGGTGGTACATGGTTTGAGTCGGATAATCTTGGAAAAACAGAGCTCAACTCTTCATTGATATACAGGGTTAAATGTAATGGTTGATTTTGTTAGATTGGCTATGTAGAGCAGGCAATTAACAGCGGAAAAAACATAACATAACCGGCTTTTTCTGCTGTTTGGCAGTAATGGGAGGACGAACATGGCATTCATCGCCTTGTACACAATTCAGCAGTCCACCTGGCGCAGATACAGATATATCTGATCTGCTCCAGCCAAACTGATACTCCACTGTCTATTTAGACGTGTTTTATTATTTCTTTTCTATTACAAAGAATGCGGTATTAGCAATAAACTAACCATATTTTTTGCATGCCGTTCCAGATATGAAGACGGATATTTGAGGCAGAAATAACGACGGTATCAGTAGACGCTATATTGGTTCTTATAACTTATTCATGTAAACATTTGATAATGTGCTCCTCGTCTAATCCTAACCGTTATTTGACAAGTTGTATGCATCCCGCATTGCAAAAAGGACGATGTTTATGGAGCAGTAACATTGAGGTCCACTGATGCTAATTACTGTACTACATCGTTCATAGTTTTAGGTAGGGTACTGCGTTAGAGGCTCATAGTATACGTAAATGCCTTTCACGCTTACTGTTGATCAAAGTTTTATGTATCTTCTGATAAAGGAAGATTTGTTTGAGGTGCTTCTTTGTTTAACCCTATGGATCACTTTGCTTACCAATGGCATATAAAGCTATGGCGTTTATGTGATCAAATCACATCTGCTGGTTAAACATGTACTAAAGGCATATTTTGAACACTAGTTAGTAATTGTCTTTATTCGAAACAAAATTTGCTTTCGAAGAGAGAACGAGTGTAGATATATATTTCAAGAAAAAGCCAGCTTGTGAATGATGAGCAGACAGGGAAGACTTCAAACTAGTCCTGATGAATAATGAATTCATAACGATATACACAATCATTTGTTTGAAACTGCCTCTAAATAATTTTGTTACCTTTGAAAACGCTGTGCTCTTTGATTCACCTTCAAGCGGAAGTAAAAAGACTTCACAATTCGTCACATCTCAGATTTTCTGAACCTTATAATCGTATCTTATATGCTGATATTATCCCACTATTTCTTAATCGACCCCCAACCCTGCCTATAATCATATAAAATGAGCTCTTGTCAATACATCACTAACACAATGGACAAATGGCGACTATAACCGGGCAATAAAAGTGGGGTAAAACGATGACATTAACTGCGGTTTGCCGGTTTCGTTAGAGTGTTTGTGACAGCACATTTTATTGCATCAATATCTCTGGTACCATATTGATGATTTTGGCCACTTTGACAAGGCAGAAGTAAACATGTGAACTAAGTAGCTTTCAAATTTATGAGGTTTGTAAGAGTGCAGCAGTTAATAATCAGCGGGAGAAATATTTAACATAAGCGTATATGTTAAATCGTCTCGTTGCATATTACTTAATTGAGTGGCGCATATATCGCTACAATCTAATGGACATCATTTCAACCAATAACGTCACCAAATAAATGACGAGAAGTATGATTAACTGGCTAAGTTGATCGTTTTTGAAAGACCAAGCAAAATAAGTGAACTTGTTCTGCGCCAGATATCATGCACATTTGAACTTGCGTTACCACCAGATTTTACTTTGAGAACCCTCAACGATATTTTTGTGTAATACAATTTCGTAAAAGGCAACAGTTAAACGACTTTCTGCTCTGGATTATTTTCGAGCGCTCCTTTGAGCCTCTTCGAGAGATTGCTTTCACTGATGAGCAATTCAGTCACGCAGTCCGATGTAAACTCCTCGCAACCTACCTGATAAGGAACTATATATGACTCATAGAAAAGATTTATCAATGGAAGACAGTTTCATCGGATCCTCGAAATGTGGCACAAACTGTATCCGGCCTATTTATCGTGGATGATGAGATAACATCATTCGTTCCGCTAATAGACATCGACAGCAGCTTCCTAGTCTCCATTAGACACACGAGGTAAGGAGTGAAGAAGTAACATCCAAATCTGGATTGTATGTGTTATAAATACACATGGTGTATCATTCTGCAAAATAATACACATTCGTTTACCACATAGCATATTTGGTAAAATGGCAAGCGATATTAATCGTATACAAGCTCATAGTGACATGAAAATCCGCAAACAAGAAATTTGTAAACATGCATGCTGACAACCAGGCCATCTTTATCAATGTCAACCTGTATATTGCATAATAAGGACAGGTGCATCTAAACACATAAATTAAAGAATCTTTATTTGAGTGAACAATATCTTACTTCTAGGTAAATACAAGTTTTGTATGTATCAAGAGTTCAAGGTGCTGTGAACAGGAAAAAAAGAATGATATTCTAAAATAGAGGAACTGTATTCGAAGGTAAAAAACAAAAATACAGTTAACAACTTTGTCTGGTATGTGGGAAGAGAGGGGAATTCAGCTGGAAATTTTTATTGTTTCCTAAGTGAAACTAATAATCGGCCCATTTACTTTAAGAAACCTCCACTTACCACGAGCTCTAGAGGCACAGCCGTTACCAGAGGTCATGTCAGGGATTGATAAGAAGTTCAGCGTTAGGCCATTGTGTATGTTTCTGTCTATGGACCGATACAGTTAAACTACATTAATACCAATATGAAGAGTATCGATCCTTTGTGGATATATACACGGCATTGAAATTAAATAGCACTTTAATGGCAGATTTTCTGACGATTCCGATAGATATATTCAATTATCGTCAAAAATGGATTGATATGCAACACTGTCCATATCAAAACCCCGAAGCCTAAACTAGGGCTATATAGAATCCTGAATGATGCGAAAGCATTATTTGGACTTCCGAGATGTTATCAGATAAGATAATTAAGCTTCACTTAAGTGAAACTCTCCATATTACAATCAAACAGCTATTGCACTGCAATATCAACGTCAAGAATGGTTACATCTCGGCATCGATCGATAACAGATTTTGTCTGCAATGTTAACGTCTTTTTGCTATAGAAATGAGTAAGATTTTCGGGACAAAATTATGCGAATATAATTTCGGTGAAATAAAACAAAATCCTTGAGAAATCTCTAAGCGGTTTTTTTAAAATTTGATGAAGCAATTTATGTGATGCAAGCGGCCTAAGCTGGGTTAATAAGATGTCCAAAGACCTTGGCAAGCATGTGTCAGGTTCAGCAACAAATAAAAAAGTGTTGTTCCATTTACATGTATATCAATGCGTGTGATTGATGCCAACTGGCAAGGCTTTTTGGGAATAAGGCTTCCTTTATGCTAATGGATACAGCAAATCTTAGTGTTCCTGTCTATGACTTTCTTTTCATTGAAAGCTAGAAGGGGCCATGCCTGCCCTTAAAACGTAATCAATCGTCCTATTACAAAGCAACATCACGGTCATCCTTGTCTCCGTTAGACGAACCAAATCGACATTTCGCGTGATTCCCTAATAGAATTGTTCAAAGAATCGAGATTGGGGTCACGATAGCTTTATACGCCTTTATTCTCCACTTCTAAATACCTGTTTTTTCCATTGTAATTGAAACGGGTCGCTCCTGTTTCATTGACTTCACTAATGCTGAATATCGAGTTGATGCTTCCATTATGAGACAGGGCGAGGGGCTATACGCATATTTAATTGTTGGTCCGACTAGATATAAACCATGAAGGTAGGCAAAAGCGGCGCCCTATTTGCACAGAAACGGCTGCTTTATAGTTACTATAGATTCACATGTGTGCAATGCACTTTACTAGCGAATCAAATACGACTTTTCATATATGGTAAAAGCGGTTCTGCACACTTTCTTCTGCTGGCTGTACAAGTCAATGAATGACAGCGTAAATGGGGGTGTTTGTTCTGAGGCAAGTGGTTGCTGTTTGCAGGTTTGAGGTCTGTTCAATATTTGTGTGCATCTCTAATAAAGCAGTTTATCTCCAACATGATCAGTCAATCAATAAATGAGCCGTTGAGATAGGTGTTTATCTTGATTTTCACTCAAAACCTTAGCAACTGACTCTCATCAACAGCTTCACTTTTTAGTTAACTCATACGGACTGACACAAACATTTGCTTCTATTTGCTCATCCATCTAGAAACTAGATACACACGCTACATCTACTAGTAACGTTGATTGTTATTTTTAGGTTAGACCGGAAAGATTAAACGTCACTTATAGTCGAATACATATTTGTACCGGGTGCTACAGCCCAAATCTAGTATAGCCAGCACGTACCCGTATGGGCATTCGGGATGCCCGATAAGCTTGAATTTTCCTGGCATCATTTTTCTAACTGACGCTCAGGAGCAAAATATCGATAGCTATATTTGTCGATTTAACTTTAATCTTCTACATCTACATAACCCCACGTATGACCATTAGCATCTAAATTTATCCGATGACATAATTCAGAATTTGATATAACCCTAATTGTGGCGTCGGGATCTCGATATGGACTATAATGCATTAAAATGTATCTATGACGAAAATTAAATTTAGACGGCTGCGCCCTTCGAGATTGCGGTATATGGACGTTGGTCCAAAAGCATATGGGATGATTAATGATTTCACTTAAGAAAACAATAAATCATTCCTTTCTGAATCACGCTCTCAAAAAAGTCATATACAAGAAAATGCTGTTAATTGTATATTTGTTTTAGAGCCTTTCAAATACAGTTCCGCCTAATTTAGATTGTTGATCCATAGCAAAAGTTTTACTTACCAAAAAATAAGATTTTGTACACTCAGATAGAGATTCCTGTGCAGGGGGGTGGACCATTTGCATATATAACACATACAATACACATTCTGATGTGTTTCTAATGCAGACTAGGAAGCTGCTGTTGATGCCTTTTTGCGAAAAAAATGATGTTTTATCATCCACGATTTATGGGCCGGACATTTCGATCGATCATAGTGCAGTCCACCGAAGGACATGGTAAGCAGCACTTAGAGGCGCAGTGTACGTGGGTATATGCCAATGCACATTAAGCAGGGAATCTTACTCGCCTAAGACATGCTATTTTGGGTCTCCCGAGCTAAACCAGTTAATGACATACGTGAACATGGAACAACCTTAACTGATTAGGTGCAATGCATGAATCATGTCTATCATCCCCTACTGAACCAATCTAGCAGCAATTTATTGACAAATACATAGCCATATATTCATTTGAAGAATCTAACAGACATCCATTCAGCATCAAAAAGGCAATAATCAATCATGCATTGGTTCACTATCGGTTGCGAACACCGTTTGGTAAGTGTGGTGGCCTTGAACAGATGCCAAAAACATTAAGTGCAGGTTGTCGAAGCTGAGAAAATGTCAATGCTGGACAGATTACTCTCGTTAATGGTTGGAAGCGGCTCTGGGCAAGCATGGAATATTTTCAGTTCATTGGTTAGGACAAACCACGGATCAGATGTGTCATCTGTCTCCCATTGCTTTATTATAAATTCCGTCCAGTTCTTTAGCAAGGAAATGGCGAAGAGTTCACATCAGACTTCGTGACTAGCCATAAATAATTATTTAATAATGTATCAAGACAGCTATTTTATATTGACACAGCAACTATATGCAAAGTTTAAGGTTCATTTGCGATTGTGCCCAACGCTGATCAAAATAATCAAGGGGATAATGGATGAACACAAGGAACTCGATGTTGCTCCTTATTATGTTGCGTTCACTGCTTATCAAGGAATTGTTTTTCGTCAGCATGCTGCCTCGAAGGTAATGAGCGTCTGTACAACCGCCAAACGTGTTCGCACGATACGCCAATGTTCATCATCCGTACAACAAATGCCGGTGGCAACGCACCATTGACAAGTTACATAACATTGACAGCAGCACACACCTGCAGGTACCATTTATTCTACGTGGGGGCGTTTCGAATTCAAAAATTGGTTTTGTAATTTAACTTGTTAACACAGGCAACCACCTTAACTGAGAGCAGTATTACGGTGACGGCGAGTTTGAATAGGTCAGAACTCACGGGCAACTGTTGTTACTATGTTCCTCGCATTTAATATTGTGAGTATACTGCATGCAAACAATCAACAAATTACTCTGTTCCCTATCATAGAAATACCATTGCAATAGTGCGATAGAGTCTGTCACATTCACTGAGATGGTATTTAACGGGGTTTGCAGAATGTGCATAACAATGATTCTTTGATACAAAACTCGCTTCTACATTCAGCAAATATCATGTAATCATATATGCATACCAAAGCAAACACAATTATCTATGTGTTACCCCCGTTGGTTAAACTCTCGATGCTAAATTTCGCAACTATCCTACAATATTAAGCAATAACAAAACAATCGCGATTGCAATCATTTGTCAGACTCACGCTTCATGAGAAAGGGGTTAAATTCAGCCCTTTGGTCTAGAAGCAAAGCTACATATTTAATAGGATGCGTATTAGACTTATCATGTCTACTTAATCAAACAGCGCAAAGAAAACCTTCCATAACAGCCAAGTACGGTCAAAAAGTAATACATGCGAAAGAATCAGTTGACTCTCAATGCCAAAAACATTCAAGCCAATGATAAAACACTTGTTTTACGATGCTGGGCGAGCCAAAATATTTGTTAAATCTTAGTGGCACTTTGAAATACACATTTAAATCATAAGAAAAATTACCAAATTTATGTAAAGAAAAAGTAAAAACTAAGTTTCGTCGCAGTATATAACGTTTTCAGAATTGACAAATTAGACCGTCTGATGCATTCCATAAACGACTATAGAGAAACAAACGCTTTGCCAGCTGCACTGGAGGAATTAATATTGCATATGGAATGCGTTATAAAAGCGCCATGAGCACATATACGTTTTAATTATCTGACACTATAACAAAGTGGGGCTCTGTTTTATATAGATGTATTCAGCAAACAAACATCAAACATATGTTGGCGGACAAACGAAGGTTTAGCCCCAACTATAGATTATTTTATCTACCTGATATCGGTACATGTACGATCCCAGCTGACAAGAGAATGCCGATAACAAGGATACTAAGGCGAAAATTCGATTATAACGTTTCTTGCCTTGAAATCAACAATTCACTTTTCTGGCACATTGATATACCATGCATTCTTTTGGGTCTGTTGTAGAAGCATCTTATTGAAATTGTGTACAATGCCTCCTCGTGATACTCAGCAGAGCATCGCAAGCATTATTGACTTCATCGTAACAGCCTCGACGCTTTTCGATGCGTGATTTAAAAACATGCTTCGCGACATCGACCCTTGTAAATGGCTAGTCCTTTTAAAACTACGAACGTTGCGCGGAGTGATAAACGCAGGGACCTCATGGTTTATATTAACATAACAGCATTGTTGCTCAGAGCCACTGCGTTGATCTCTGTTTACATTACGCGTGGTCGATACATGAACAGTAGCCTGACAATGAGATGACTCATTTCCCTCTTATTTGCCACTGAGTATGTGTACATTTATTCCACTAATTAAACATCAATCTGATTTCAACCATATATGACCGGCTGAACGCATACTTTGTGTCAATATGCAGATTCGAGAGCAAAGAAGCTTTGATTTTGTATTTGTGTTGCGGTAATATGAACTGGCGGTTTTCCATTAGCAAATATTATCTAAAAAACATAATTAGGCAGCTTCATTATATATTATGATGCGGGAAAGATTGTACCAATTCCAAATGTGTTGCTGAGCATTTGATAATAACATCACATCTTAGCCATGTTTGAAACCATCGAACCCAATATCAATTGTATGATATAAGATTCGTCCATAGTAATATT
>CM067357.1:20384473-20395749 GCA_034190875.2 Urechis unicinctus
TTGTATTTAAAAAATCCCCCAAAATTCCCGCTTTTGCAAGACCCAAGGTTGCTTTCCAACCACCCAGGGATTTTTAAACCCAAATGTGTGCCCGTTTTTTTTTTTTAGTTTACGTAAAAATTTAAAAGGGCTTTTAAAAATGCCCCCGTTTTTACGACCTTTTATGTTAAAAATTTTTCGGCTCTCATTAAATCTGACTATATGGAAAGGAAACAAAAATCCAAAATTCTTCCCCATGAAAAACCCGGATTCTCCTAAACCACCCCCTTTAAACTTTTTTTGCCCTTTGGGCCCTTTTCAATCAAGAAAATCATTCAACTTCATACCTTGTAAAATAAAATAAAAAAGGGGGTTTAGAACATTTGATAAAGATTTCCGAGAAATCCTGATGCGAAGTCAACTACTTTGTAAATGTTATGTCACATGGTATTTGTTTGATCTCCGTTCGTTAGGTGCTCACCATGTTTGAAATAGTCCGGACTGCGCCTGCGCGCAGCTACTACCGCCATTTAAAAAAACCCAAAAAACATGTGCTCCTCGATGATGCCACCACGACTGCAATCATAATGGTAGTCCATGTCAGCTGAATACATCCACTCGGGATTATAGGTGCAAATAATTCATTTCCATCAAAACATGTGATGAAACCAAATAACTTGCCTGGTTTTGTTCGGTTGAGGTATCTGATTTGAATTGTGAATTTGTTCATTGCGTTGGGATCAAACATCTTCTCAAACTTCATGTAGTGCTAACTAGCCCCGAGCTATCGGATGGCGGTTAGCGTTAGGTCTTGTCGGTCATTCGTGCTTTTTTCAATATATAACTTCAACAGGTTTACCGGCCTCAATTGTTTTGTTGGAAACTCCATTCATCAACCGGGGGCCAAATGAAAAGAAAAAATTCATATATAGATGTATAAATCACATGTAAAAAGTCGACGACAGAATTCTCAACCACCAAGAAAAAGTCCCTATATCACTGAAGCTGAGGCGGGTAGACACAAAACCACCACTTAAAAACCATGACTAGCCTAATCGCATTGTCTTATTTATAGCTCAACCGCCCATTTTTTCGTTTCTCAACTCTCCAGGGCCACAACCATACGTGATATCATTTCGTTTTATATAATGACGCCGTTTGCATCAAGTATATTATATACGCTTGGGTCATTATAGGTCGGACTACGATAAGACTCCATAGTTATATCTACCAGTGGCACTCTTACTCGTTTTTTCAGCCTTGCTAACGCTTTAAATTAGCGGGATGACCGAATGTTTATTTTGTTAAACGGTGCGGTCTATTGCGATATAGGACGCGTACCCTATCTCTAATTGCCGTTCCATACGCATATATAACGCTTACCTAGTCAGCATTGTAAAGGCAAAACGGCACTAGGACAGTGCATATTTTAAATTGGAGTGCTTTTGGTCATATTCTGTGCATTGCAATATCTTCAACAACAAAAACCACAGTAGGCTATGTTTGCCTCACTCATTGTGGCTGATGCAATGTATTCACTATATCAGTAAAAAGCGTCGAAAGGGGTTTGCTAATTTCAATTAGAAACAGTCTCGAGAGAGCTCTTCTAGTTTCCATTATGAATTTTTAATTCGCATGATTCACAAAAGGTAACGTTGAGCGACAGAGAATAACATCCAACCGGAAAGTAATTCTGCCTACCGTCTGCGTTGAATTGTCTAAGTTGCAGTTGATTCGCAAGAGAGTGCTACTTATTCTGTTCATGCCATAATTGTATCTGGTATAGCAGTGCCGTTAAAATTGCTTATGTTGCTGAGTAGAGAATATACATAAGTCTTAGCCTATCAAAGTGTAATATGACAAAACTGTTGCATAAACCGATCAAATACTTCTACGGCATCTTTTCATTCATTTGAAAGCAGTACGATAATTAATCAAGCCTTTATATGAAAGTAATCATTTTAAAAAGGTTATTTGAACAAGTGATGTTATGATCCACACCCAACGCGAAAAAGGTATGTTATTTTTAGTTCTCTATATCACCATGGCTTTACATAATGGGAGATAGTGACTATGAATCCAGCAGGAAGCAAATCGATATTGCGGAATGTTAAAACCTGAAACAGAATTTACTTTTAGGTCAAGTGTTTACCATAACATACCAATCAGAGTTGATTTTAGTATTCCTATAAGCTAATTACGCTAATTTGACTACGGATTCAAGCAACCTGTATTAAGTGTCAAATGGAGACATAGTTCTGTCAGAAGAGCGGTTTTGAGGTATCCGCAACACTACTTAGCCCACCATAGGGTGCCCTTGCATTGAATCAATCATATTTCTATACGCAAAGCGACATGGCAAACTACACACAGGCGCGCAAAGCACATTAGGAGGAGAAATTGAATCATCCCAAAGCTTACGATGCATACGCGACATGGGAAGGCAGAATGGTATGCATGTAAATGGAACGGCCTGAATCTATAAGATCTAATGCGTTGATATTGGTGAGCAACTTGATATTTGCCCTTGTAGAGCAAGGCTTGAACTAATATTTGCAACTTTATAATATTGACATGTGCATTGAACTGCTGTAGTGACAGCATCATAATTAGTTGTGCTACATTACACCTGCTGCGCTCATAGCAATCCACATCTTCAATCAATCATCTTTATTTCCAGCCTACTTTTGGTTTGAATTGCTACTATGATGTCTCTGACAGATCCCACGTTAATGAGTTCGATTGAAACCGTATCCAAGTCAATCCCCTCAATCAGCGTGATAGTTTTTTTGTCCATTTGATATTGACGGTATGCGTGCATACACGTTGATTATGGAGGCAGCGAAGCGCATAAAAGCAAGAAAATGAGGGCTCGTGATGTGCAATGCTGCGGGTGTGAATGTCATGAGCACTAATTGATCATGGAGCGTTGAGGTCTAGTAGCAGGTAAATATGATCGTGATAATGGACCACGGGTTCGTTGGAGGCAAACGGACCTATGCGTATGCCATGTTGATAGCAGTCATAGGCTGCCTTGAGCTCAGTGACCACGGAGTTAAATGCGTTAACTGACACAGTTAGCGCAGCCAGCGAGCTCCTGATGAAAGCCATATCATCTTGCGATGCAACAGGCTTAGCGCCCTTACCGGACGGTTAGGGCATTAGCTCCTTTGACTGCGTATTCTTTAAAGAGGCAGCTTTTTGACGAGCAGAGTCTGCACACACTGCAGATTCTGCCTTTGAGCTCTTTTACGTGAAGTTGCCAGACACTGGCTTGCACTATATTCGAGCATAGAGTTAACTTACTCTTGGGCTTCCGAGGCGGTCATGGCCGCCATTATGCTGCCAACATGGTCAGCAACCGATTCCTGCGGGAATTTTTGTGATCTACGCGGCAAAATTCGAATCACACCAAAGTCCTGCTAGAAGTACACAAAACAAAAACCCAACACACAAAAGAAGCAAACAAAAACACAAAGCTAATGGTCACAGAACATGGTAATCCAGAGACTTGCGAGACCACGTGTGAACTCCTTGAAGCAAAACACGCTAATGATCTCCTAGCTCTGCCGCGCTCCCTCACGTGATCTCGATATGCTGATGAGATAGGTAGAATGGCGAGGACGATGTGTGGAACATTGCGTCGTGACCCCATGGATTTACTGCCTCGATAGCAAGTTAACTGATCTCGTCGCAAAACCAGATCTATTTGTATTTGAAGAAACTAGTGTTTTAGCTCTTTCTAAGCAGCACTCGGTTCTTATTGACCATTGGCACAACCGCTAGGGATCTAACGGTCAGGTATTGGATGGCCATCATAGTAAATTATTGTGTATATATTTCTTGCGAAACAACTTTGAGTTGTAAGAGGCGTAATGGTTAACAAAAACACTTAAGACATTTCAGGTTATGTCATGGTGTGCATTACGTATCGTAAATACAGCATGTATTTTGATATAGAAACACCATTTGCGAAGACAAAAGTTCACAATGTTGATCAAACAGTGGCCTGTTTTGAGCGTTTATCATACATTATCTTCTAAACTATAATTTGGAGCGATGATAGAAGCCATGTAGTTCTTGAAGACCAATAGTAATAAAAATGGTACATCTAATCCTCTAATTGTCTATTATACATCATTAGTAAATAATTCATATCCCAACGGAGCGACATTTACTAATTGAATGCATTGCAGGAACTCAAATTTATCTGAGTAAGCTTATTGAAAATTGGAAAATAACATAATCATATGATTGGTTAGAAATCACGCTGCTAAGATGGGAATTCAATAATTATGGTTGCTCGAGCCGAATGTGTGCATGGTTTAACTTGTTTGTGTGAGCATCCAAGCTTTGAACTAATTATAGATGGAAGATGTCATGCTTACTGTCAACCCCCTTAGCTCCGTCAACGTTGTGTTAAAAAATCTATCTGCAGTTTAAAACATTCCCATACTTCGCATACCTATTAATTCCCTTTTGATTCTGACGATATCAGACAATGGCAACTTGTGAGTAATATCATTATCATGGGAAGAAAAGAAAGAACAAGTTATTAAGTCTAACCTCTTGTCATTCGACAAAATGTAAACATGATATAGTGGATTGAATGCTGATGGATATATTTGACATGCAATAGTGCACGCAACATTTACCTATGTCTTCTCTAACAGAGCCATTGCGTTAAAACTGATGCCGTTAGCCTGCTAGTTTGCTAGATAGACGTTGCAAGGTAACTTGATCGGCCGCTTAATGATTATCCAAATAAATAACAGCTACTGGATTACCAGTGTCTAATATTTAAGAAACGTTCTCGGGAAATTCCGAGTGATCGGTATTGCAAGGTCGGTTGAGTAGAATACCGTAATGAGATTTATTAAGTAAATTATGATTGAGTGGTACGTTATTTTTTTTTAGTGTTTCTAGACTTTTGATTTCTAGCAAGATCCAGCTGACAGGCCGATTATTTGCTGAAAGCTGACGGTTGCCTTTTCACAATATAAGCATCACATAAGCACATTTCCAATTATCCAGAATATTCTCTTCTAAATATAGATATATCACAAGTTCTTTATGATATACTAGTAGTTCTGAACCAGTAGTATAACTAAACATGGTAGCAGCAAAATGGGTACTAGCAGAGATGTTAACATAGTACTATTAGAAGGTGTACTAGAATAAGCAGCATTTCAGACAAAATGTACAGTCAGTGACATTTTTCAAAATATAATTGTCTGTTTGTTGATATATAACTGGAAGCAATTATTTATAGGTGAACACACATCCTTGCAGGAACCGAATTTTCTTATTACTTGTTTCGCTAACATAATCCTCAAACAACCCTTGGCGAATCTGTAACGCGTACTACTTTATCTAAAGATGCTGCTTAACTAAACCATCATGATTTGAATGATATAATTAGCATACTAAATGGATCTATTGTCCTTCGGCGTAGCTGATACTATTGTAAATGCCATTCATATTAATTTATGTAGAGTTCACTGATTTGTTATATATTTTTGCAAACTGCTCAATAAAGATTAACGTGTGTGACAAAGGAATTATCAACTAATGGCGTCCGCAATTCATGTCATATTGCATGGTTCTAAGCAGAAGACCACGCCTCGTATAACGACCTATGTTGTGTCAATCGGCGTATTGCACAACACTTCTTTGATATACTGGGCGAAATGTAATGGTTGATTTTGCTAGATGGACCATGTACTGCAGGCCACTGACAGCGTCAGAAAAACAACATCGCCTTTTCTGCTGTTTAGCAATAATGGTAGGACGAAAATGCCATTTATCGCCTGGTGCATTAATCAGCAGTTCAGTTGCCGAAAATGCACAACTGTGTGATCTGCTTCAGCGAATTCCACCATCTATTATATTACGAATGATACGGAAATAGCAAAATCGTCTGTACGCAAAAATAACCATATTTTCTGCATGACAATCCAAAAATGTTCCCTCCAGAATATAACCGTCTCAAAATTTATGACTCGAACAACCTCAGAATGTATTGATTTGCACATACTGCTTCCATAACCATGTACCTCGACCATATATATATATATATATATATACTGAGTATGTTGGTACGACAATATATCGTAGTTAAAAGGCATGAATGCAAATAACCGGCCAACCACAAGGACTAGATAACATTAGCAAGCAGTACATGTTCATGGGCTGGCATGTGGCGCCGACTTCTAACCTACTCTACAACAAATGGGTGGAGGACGTGGCCATCCTGGTGAGGATTCTCCCGGTGCAGCATTTACAAGTTGCTAACCTTACAGACCATATTGAGACTGTAGGCTAGTGTTTCATCGAAGATCTAGCAATCAATACGCAATGTCCATTATTATCCACCAACTGCGATCCTTCTTGGCCCTTACCGTTAGAAATGGATATTTAGTGATGGCCATATGCTATCTCATCTTGCCAGCTTTGTCCGGCCTACATATTGTGGATGATAAGATAACATCATTCTTTCCATAAGAACGCATCGACATCAGCTTCCTAATCTTCTTTAGATTCACAAGATCAGGCGTATCGAATGAACATAGAAATGCGTTTTATGTGTTGCAAATGCAAATAGTGCATTATCCTGCAAAACATACTAGTAATAATACACATTCTTTGACTATTGAGTATATTCGGTAAAAATGGCAAGTGATAGTAAGCATATTCAATCTAATGGTCACCGACAAATCAGCAATCTTGAAATTGATTAAAATGCATGTCGACAACCGGGCTATCTTCTATTATGTTATCCTATATATTACCTGATAAACAATTGTGCCTTTAAATACATTAATTGAAGAATCTCTACTTGAATAAACAAAAGTTTTGGGAATGAGAAAAATGATAAAATTCTGATTGATGAATTTTCCGGTATATGACGTTTGATCGCCATAGAACTGAAAGAGAGCGAAGCATATATAAACAAGTACGAAACTCGTATTTGATACTCAAGTAAAATGCATTACACATATGTGGATCTATATACTCTATAGAACAGTTTGTGTGCGAAAAGAGCGCCGCCAGTGCCTACCTTTATTGTTTATATCTAGTCAGGCCCTCAATTACTCATACGTACAGCCCATCGCCCTGTCTCATAATTGAAACATCAACCCAATATTCAGTATAAGTGAAGTCAATGAAACAGGAGCGACCTGTTTCAGTTAATATTCTTAGTGGACCCCATACAGCCGCTAATGACGTCGAGACACCGGGTCATGTTGTCTTGTAAGTAATTTTCATCTACATAACCCTACTTACGGCCATTAGCATTTTGTAACTGCTAGTCTATATGGAGGAACTTGAACCCATAAAGTGCGATTTGGAATCATAAGCACCCACATGCATCGCACCCGTGTTTTATTTAAGAAAGAAAAGCATGCAGACCTTTATTAGACCCTAAATTTAGACTCAAATGGACGTCTTATAACAGGCCATTTTCCAGCATAGTTATAGAAACGTTTTATGACAACTACAAACGTGCCAGTAATACTTAGGTATCATAAAATGTGTGTTAATTTGTATTTAGCCGATAATTGGTTTGTACTTGCTTGGGGCAAATTAGGAAAGACTAAATGTCCATGAATTGTCAATTACATGGATCCAAACAGAACGATTATTGAATGTAAACTGACGTTTTAACAGAGAGTTGTTGGTTATATAGAAAATTACATTCCTGGCAACGAATATGACCAATTATATTTGTGGATGTAATAAAAATCGGATTACGATTATGCTAAAACACGTACAATATATACCATTGGTTGCTTTGCACGAATCATTCGTGTTTTTATCTAATGACTACATATTTAACTAGAAATAGCAGCCGGTCTCAAATAATGTTAACGCCTCAAAATAATATCTTGTTATTCATATGCCGAAACTCAATGGCACGTTGAAGCTTTCATGCTGCCATATTTCAATGAAGGGAACGCCATAGACGGGAACTCTAAGGTTCACAGAACACATTGGCATAACGGAAATCTTATTCCCAAAAGCATTGCCATTTGGCATCAATCCCATTCATGAAACTTGTGCCTTTTAACAACGATATTTAGTCATTCAATCGTTCTTAGCATATGTCTATGATGGAGCTACATGGTCATCAAAGACCGCGGAGCAAAATGTATTAATCGACACCTTCTAAAGATTGTTCGAGTCATGTTGTGATGGTAATATTCCAGAGGGTAAAAAATTCTGGAACGGCATTCAGGAAATAGGCATTGCAAAATCTAAATACATATATATATACATATATATGTACATATATAAATAGATATGTATAGATATATATAGATAGATATATAGAGAGATAGAGAGAGACAGATAGATAGGGGAGATAGAAAGAGATATAGAGAGAGAGGGGGAGAGAGATATAGAGAGGGAGAGATAAATATATATCTCTAGAGAAAAAGAGAGATCTCTCCAGGGATAGGGAGAGATATAGATAAGGGAGATAAGACAGAGACTAGGAGAGAGAAAATCTAATAGAGGATACTAGTAGTATCTTATAGAAATCCAAGATAGAGAAATACATATGTAGAGAGGGAGCGATAGGATATATATAGAAAGGTTATAGAGATATAGGATATATACATTTCTCATATAGTTAAAATATAAAGATATATACTCAGCTGATAGATAGAAATCTATGTATCTTTCTCTCTATAAATATGTATCGATACAGATATCCATCTTCATAAATAGGAATCCTATACATAGAGGGAAAAATATTAAAGGATATACGAAATATATGTTTACAGATATATGTATTTATAGAAATATAAGGGAGCGCGTAAGAGGGAGAGAAAAGTATAGATATAGAGGATATAACGAGATATATATCCGAGAGAGGGAGATATATAGATATATAGATAGAGTTGGATAAATATAGCAAGAGCTCTTGAGATATAGCTATATTTGAGAGATATACAAGAGATGTATATGGGAATATAGATAGATAGGAGAGATAGAGATAGAGATATATATATATACATAGATATTTATTTATATACAGATAAGTATGATTATATTTATATACCATATATAGGGGAGTAGCCTAGGGGGGCTAGAAGCTATATATCAAGCATATATATATATATCTATATTATATATATATAGACAGGGATAGAGATGAGAGATCCTAGTTTTGCTGAGCAGATCCCTCAATCTGTAGAGAGAGTTTTAATATATAGATATAATATAGAGAGATATAGGATAGGGAGAGAGATAGGATATATAGATAAAATAGAGATTATATATAAGATAGTAAATAGATAGATACCATCTATCTATAACCTAGAGAATATATCTATAATATCTAGACAATATTCATCTCTCAATATAACATATAATATATAGTTATAACTATTATATATTTAAAGATATCCTCTAAATATCTATATTATTTATTCATCTATATATTCCCTATATATATTGAGAGAATATATACAGTTTATATACAAATATATATAATATATCATGTCATGTTTCATTATAGTTAAAATATTATCAAATAGATATGTATATTTATTTATCTATATGTATATATATATAAATTCATATATATATGCATATATATAAATATACATATATATCTATATATATATATATATATATATATCCTATATATAACATATATATATTATATACATATAAACATTTATATATATATATATATTAGAATATTAAAATTTTAAGGTATATAAATATATATCTGGATATATAGATATATATATATAAATGGATATTTATGTACAGATACATATATATAAATATATATTTATGTATATATATATATATGTACATATACTAATATATATGTTTATATATATATTTATATACATATAAGTATAGATATAAATATATTTATATGGTTCAATATCAATTTAAATGTGTAAGCTATCAGTAACAAACGAGCCCATGGCAAATGACAGATGTTGATAACAGAATGGTGGCAGGTGAGAGCCCCTTAATATGTTCATATATCAACGTCATTGGGCGCCATCATTCTATAATGCCTTCGCTATATATTTATCCCCCAATAAACATTTCAGCAAAAACATGACGACACTTTGGTGTCTGTTAACATGCACATGTGTGTTGTGTAGTGTACGCTGCCTGGCATCCATCCGTAGGTTTGTCGCTCATCTGGCCGACTATGCATGCAATAGGTAATATTCTATACTTTGGGTTTGCTAACAAATAGATACATCGGTCGTGGAGTCGATGCTTCGACTTCACTTCCTGCAGAAGCAGATGGATGAATTGAAATCGAATGGCAACGCCAACTATGGTGTAAGGCGCTATCACTTGGTTATTGCTGACTGTGGCTTGATGCAGAACACTAAGCATTAATCGACAATAAAAACGAGTAGTGACAATACGACAATACAATCAATCAGCAATGGCCACCTGACTACATGCGTAGAAGGTATAGCATAAACGGACGTATTATATTGTTCAATAAATGGTGTGGTTGAGCGCCTTCCAGACGATAATGTCTGTAATATCGTAAACTTAGCAGCTCCACGACATTTCTATATATTGCGTGTGTGTAAGTGGTCCATAAAATGGACATAGCCGCCAAACATCAAGAGGCAATTTCGTAGCATGGAATTAGAATCGTCTTTGAATTTCCTGATGGGGTGACAAGAGTGAAATTGACAAAATAAAGGACCCTGCTGCTATTTATTGATTCGACCACGTAATAAAGAAGGGGTTCAGGGTTTCACTTGCTTGATTTGGCTAATGTATCAGTGAAAAACAGTATTAGGTTTGATAAATGTAATTAAACAAATGACAGCCGCTTCAGCAGACAACCTTCCATATCAGCCAGTCTCGACGGCTGACCCTTGCAACACCCAAACTATATCTCCTCTATGTACTGTGGTACCAAGACACGCAAAATATGAGAACAATTTTCAATTGATTCTCACGACAGGCAATCATGTAGCTTGTCAACTAAATCCCATTGGATGTTTGCTAAGCATCACAGAGTAAGGCCGTGCTACATTGCCCCTCCCAATAACTAGTCTCAGTAATTTTCTGGTGAATCCATCTCTCAGTGGCCACTGTTCGGGTATCATCTATTATCCCTAAAGTCTTACGGGCTTCGCAAACTGCTTATTAATATCGTATCCGATAAATAATTGCTTAATAGCTGCATTGGTAGCGTAACAAATCGGTTTACAGCCATTCTTTGGTTTAAACAAGATTTGGTAGCATTGACCAGCCATTACCATTAGCATTTATAACATTTGCCTTTCCCG
>CM067357.1:20395849-20435849 GCA_034190875.2 Urechis unicinctus
TTTGGGGAGAAAAAACCCCTCACCATTTTGTATTTTGGGTTTTAAAATATATTTTCCCGTTAAATTCCCTTTTCATTTTGAAGAAATATGTAACAAAAGATTCTAGGAACCGACATATTATCTCCCTTTTGGTGTATTTCGCTGTAAAAATTTACTAAAATGTAATGCCTAAAAGCCCGATGTTTAAATAAAATTATCAAAAAATAATGCAATAGATTTGAAAAAAGAGCCATACACTAAAAACAATTTGAAGATTTTGACTTTTTTAAAGAAAACGTTTTTTTAGTACTACTTAATAGCCCTTTTGGGAAAACCAATATGACAATAATTTATTAAATAGTGGTTTTTTGTTTCGGGGCTTTTTGTTTTTTAGCGCGTAATGGAAAAAAGGCATTGGACTACCCTAAAAAAAGGGTGGTCAGAAGTAAACCCTTTCCCTTAATTTTTTTATATAATCATATCCTATTTTTCAGTTAATCACAATTTTTATATCACAAAACACGAATTGCCACGGCTTTAAGGCCCATTTCAAGCACAAATATATTTGCCAGCTTTTTAAATTGAATAAACGATTATTCAAACCCAACAAAATTTTCCCTTTGACGTCTTGGTTTCAGATAGTGGACGCATAGCAAGCTTTTGGGCCCCATAAGGGCGCCCAGTCCTGGATGCACCCTAGGTTTTTTTAAAAAGGCCCGGGTTCCGTTTATTGGGTATTTTTTGGGGGACAAACTCTTTTTTGCCCTGCCCTTTGTAATTTTTCCACAATTTTGCCAATTTGAAATTTTAGCTGACACCGGGATTGTTTGGGCCTCGAGGGAGAAACCCCCCTCCTTTTTTTACATATGGTGGTAGAAAACTTTCCCTTTACAATCAAATTCATGTATTTTTACAACTTCTGACAACGATTAAAATATTGTTAAAATTTAAGGGAAAAAATATTATTTCCCTATTTCTAATAAAAATGGGGTTACTTGTTTAAAAAAGATCTATGCATCGGCTTTAACCGCCGGTTTGGTAATAAGGATATGACCCAAGTAGACTTTTAATGTGAATCGTTAAAGACAATCCTTGCGAAACTTCATAACGTATGTTCATGGAACGATCTGCCGGTTACCGTACGGACGCCATGTTGGGTGAACACCGCGAGAGCATTTGTTGCTAGGGAAACTTACTTATCTTCCTGTTCTATGACGCAAATGCTGTTATCTCGCTAGATGACCAGTTGTGGTCTGAGGCGGAAATCAAACGATGGAACATCCAACAGAAGCCGTTAATTATCGTTGAGACCCGACCGCAGATAGCTGCACTAAGAAAACAAAATCCACGCATGAGTAATTTGATATCCGATTAACTGAGAGCATGGTATAAAGTAAGATATGAGATATGCCATCTCACCAAGGATGAAGATAATAGCTATTCGTAAGTTTAATAGCCGAGTCATTTGCATAAGACTGTAGTTTGATCTTTTACCTCATATAGCTTCAAATACGATGTTTACGGGTTAATGAGAGATCGAAAAAAATAATATAAATTTACTGACTACGATATCCATTCGGTATTTCGTGTGCTTTGAGATTGTGCCGCAGATATGTATATCATGCAGGCGTGACCATATACCTGGCATTTGTTAAATTCGTATTGCATTAAAATTTAAGGAGACCCCCCTAAAGATGACAGTTAATAATACAGTACTTTAAAATGATTTCACGGAGTGCGTGTTCAATTTACAAATATTGTGACAAGTTGGTATATTTGAATTCCATCTGCTCTTAACTGTTATTGCTTTTGGTAAATAAACCCAAAATAAGAACGCCTTATCTTGGATCAGAGTTGCTTGTTTAAAAATACTGCATTCGCGATAAACGCGTTTTTAGCTGAATTGCTATTTTTTAAGAATGGCAACCGAGGTCGACATGATGGTCAGTTGTTACATATCATTGCAACATAATCAAACTTATGTTTCCTCTATTGAAACCTTCAAAGTAATGAATTGAGTGCGAATGTGAAAATTACGTGTTACTTATGCACCGCGTTGGTCATAATGGACCCCAACGAGAACATTGAATTTGTTGTTATCTGGCCGTAGCTACTATGGCCTTACATTGTTATCCGCATCCTGCAAATCTTTGTGTAAGTGTTACAAATATTGTTTTTAGTGCATACATGGACTAAATATATGTATATTCTTAAAAACTACTCCCAATCAAAAAATATGGAAGTACATAAAACATGATATTGACTTGCTATTGTCAGAAAGTTGTCTGGGCGATTCTGATTCTACAACGTCAGCATTCATATATTATTTAGTGTCTTATTTCCCCATACTTAACACAGCAATGTTTAATTACTTCAAGCTATTTTCATCCAAAGGTGTTCAGCAGTACACCTATACTATTTTCAAATGGTCCAACTACTGTCGTTAAACTATGTGCTTTGCAAGTGTTAATATGCTTGCGCATTTCATTTATATAACTGTACATTCACCTCAAAATACTTAAAACGTCTAATACGGCCAATATTGTGACTTGGTTCCCCATAATTGCCGAATTGTATGTACCTCTTGATGCAAACACTCTCACATCTTGCTTTACAAAATATCGTAAGCCCTATCTGTTTAATTTTTGGAAAAGCCATACTATTAATAAATGTTGTTCTCGATTTGTGGCACAGATAAGCTATTGTATTTACCTGTTAATGTCAGTGACAAAGACAATCGTATCCATAAATGTGAGTCCATAAACCGGAAACATTTTAAACGCCCTTTACTTTTCATAGTATTGAATGTGACTTTACCACCATGTACTGTGACTAAATGTGAATAAATCACAATATTAATAACTTTAATGTCGAGCGATATGTTTGCTTAGCCCTGAAGTGGTTGCTTATCGCATATATTTTGTTGATAATGCTGCCTCTTTTTTGTAATGTAGTTAACGTTGCGCAGAACAGAACCACTCACCACTTATGTATACTGGTTAATATATATACTGTTAATTGCCATTATTCATTTTGAAGAAATATGTGAACAAATGATTCTAGGAACCGACATATTATCTCCTTATGGTGTATTTCGCTGTAATAATTGACTGACTATGTAATGCCTAAAAGCACGATGTTAAGTAATTAATTATCAACAATAATGCAATAGATTAGAAAGAAGAGCCATACACTAAGCAATTTGAAGATTTGACTGATGAAAACGTATTTTAGTACTACTTAATAGCTTTGGAAAGCCAATATGACAATAATTTATTAAATAGTGTTTCTTGTGTCGGGGCTTTTCTGTTTATTAGCGCGTAATGAAAACGGCATTGGCACTACCATAAAAAGTAGACTGGTCAGAAGTAAACTTCCATTAATTTCTTTATATAATCATATCCTATTTCACAGTTATATCACAATATTTTATATCACAAAACACGATATTGCGCACGCGGCTCAAGGCGATTTCAACTGCACAATATATATTTGACGCAGCTTTTGAATATTGAATATAACGATTATTCAACCAATCAAGTTTCCTTCGACGTCTTGTTGCAGATAGTGAGACGCATATGCAATGCTTTGGTCCCTATAGACGCCTAGTCCTGGATGCACCATAGCGCTTTTTTGAAATGGCCTGGGTTCCGTTTATTGCTATTTTATGCGACAGCTCTTATTGCCCTGTCTTCGTATATTTCCACAATTTTGCCAATTAGCATTCTTAGCTGACACAGCATTGTTGGTCCTCGAGTGGAGACCACCCTCCTTTTTTGACAGATGGTGGTAGAAAGCTGCTTTGACAATCACATTCATGTATTATTACAACTTCTGACAACGATTAATATATTGTTAAATTAATGATAACAATATTATTTCCCTATTTCTAATAAACTGGGCTTACTTGTAAACAGATCTATGCATCGGAACCATACTTTCCATTCAAAATAATAGCATCTCATGGACTGATTACCATCTAAGATTGTTTGTGTCACTTTGTAGCGTATTCATGTAACCGCCGGTTGGGTATAAGAATATCAAGGAGCTTTTAATGTGAATCGTAAAGCAATCTTGCGAACTCAATAACGTATGGTCATGGAACGATATGCGGTTTACGGACGCCATGTTGTGTGAACCGGAGAGCATTTGTTGCTAGGACAATTACTATATTCCTGTTCTTATAGCAAATGCTGTTATCTCGTAGTGACGTTGTGGTCTGAGGCGGGAATCAACGATGGAACAACAGACCAGCCGTTAATTACGTTAGACCCGACAGCAATATGCTGCACTACCAAAATCCACGCAGGAGTAATTTGATATCCGATTAACTAAGAGCATGGTAAAAGTAAGATATGAGATATGCATCTCACAAAGGATGAGATAATAGCCTATTCGTAAGTTTATAGCCGAGTCATTTGCATAAGATTGTATCTAACGGTGGGACATGGGCGATAAGGTGAAAATAAATACAGATCATGCCGTGTATAAACGTTATTATCCTATGACAAATATATTTCGCTGCCTGCAATTGATAATTTGATGTCTAGTTACGCCTTTATGTCTTGCGTTTGATCTTTTACCTCATATAGCTTCAAATACGATGTTTACGGACAGATGAGAGATCGAAAAACATAATATAAATTTACTAAATACAATATCCATTCGGTATATCGAGATTGTGCCGCAGATATGTAAATCATGCAGGCGTGACCATTTACCTGGCATTTGTTAAATTCGTATTGCATTAAAATTTAAGGAGACCCCCCTAAAGATGACAGTTAAAAATACAGTACTTTAAAATGATTTCACGGAGTGCGTGTTCAATTTGCAAAAAAATTGTGACAAGCTGGTATATTTGAATTCAATCTGCTCTTAACTGTTATTGCTTTTGGTAAATAAACCCAAAATAAGAACGCCTTATCTTGGATTAGAGTTGCTTGTTTAAAAATGCTGCATTCGCGATAAACGAAGATTGGCAACTTATTTCGTTTTTAACTGAATTGCCATTTGTTTAAGAATGGCAACCGAGGTCGACATGATGGTCAGTTGTTACATATCATTGCACCATAATCAAACTTATGTTTCCTTTATTGAAACCTTCAAAGTAATGAACTGAGTGCGAATGTGAAAATACGTGTTACTTATGCACCGGGTTGGTCATACCAGACCCCAACGGGTACATTGAATTTGTTGTTATCTGGCCGTAGCTACTATGGCCTTACTTTGTTATCCGCATCCTGCAAATCTTTGTGTAAGTGTTACAAATATTGTTTTTAGTGCATACATGGACTAAACATATGTATATTCTTAAAAACTACTCCCAATCAAAAAATATGGAAGTACATAAAACATGATATTGACTTGCTATTGTCAGAAAGATGTCTGGGCGAATCTGATTCTACAACGTCAGCATTCATATATGATTTAGTGTTTTATTTCCCCATACTTAACACAGCAATGTTTAATTACTTCAAGCTATTTGCATCCAAAGGTGTTCAGCAGTACACCTATACTATTTTCAAATGGTCCTACTACTGTCGTTAAACTATGTGCTTTGCAAGTGTTAATATACTTGCGCATTTCATTTATATAACTGTACATTCACCTCAAAATACTTAAAACGTCTAATACGGTCAATATTGTCACTTGGTTCCCCATAATTGCCGAATTGTATGTGCCTCTTGATGCAAACACTCTCACATCTTGCTTTACAAAATATCGTAAACCCTATCTGTTTAATTTTTGGAAAAGCCATACTATTAATAAATGTTGTTCTCGATTTGTGGCGCAGATAAGCTATTGTATTTACCTGTTAATGTCAGTGACAAACACAATCGTATCCATAAATGTGAGTCCATAAACCGGAAACATTTTAAACGCCCTTTACTTTTCATAGTATTGAATGTGACATTACCACCATGTACTCTGAATAAATGTGAATAAATCACAATATTAATAACTTCAGTGTCGAGCGATATGTTTGCTTAGCCCTGAAGTGGTTGCTTATCGCATATAATTTGTTGATAATGCTGCCTCTTCTATGTAATGTAGTTAACGTTGCGCAGAAAAGAACCACTCACCACTTATGTATACTGGTTAATATATATACTGTTAATTACCATTATTCATTTTGAAGAAATATGTGAACAAATGATTCTAGGAACCGACATATTATCTCCTTATGGTGTATTTCGCTGTAATAATTGACTAACCATGTAATGCCTAAAAGCCCGATGTTAAGTAATTAATTATCAACAATAATGCAATAGATTAGAAAGAAGAGCCATACACTAAGCAATTTGAAGATTTGACTGATGAAAACGTATTTTAGTACTACTTAATAGCTTTGGAAAGCCAATATGACAATAATTTATTAAATAGTGTTTCTTGTGTCGGGGCTTTTATGTTTATTAGCGCGTAATGAAAACGGCATTGGCACTACCATAAAAAGTAGACTGGTCAGAAGTAAACTTCCATTAACTTCTTTATATATCATATCCTATTTCACAGTTATATCACAATATTTTATATCACAAAACACGACATTGCACACACGGCTCAAGGCGATTTCAACTGCACAATATATATTTGCCACAGCTTTTGAATATTGAATATAACGATTATTCAACCAATCAAGTTTCCTTCGACGTCTTGTTGCAGATAGTGAGACGCATATGCAATGCTTTGGTCCCTATAGACGCCTAGTCCTGGATGCACCATAGTGCTTTTTTGAAATGGTCTGGGTTCCGTTTATTGCTATTTTATGCGACAGCTCATATTGCCCTGCCTTCGTATATTTCCACAATTTTGCCAATTAGCATTCTTAGCTGACACAGCATTGTTGGTCCTCGAGTGGAGACCACCCTCCTTTTTTGACATATGGTGGTAGAAAGCTGCTTTGACAATCACATTCATGTATTATTACAACTTCTGACAACGATTAATATATTGTTAATTAATGATAACAATATTATTTCCCTATTTCTAATAAACTGGGCTTACTTGTAAACAGATCTATGCATCGGAACCATACTTTCCATTCAAAATAAGAGCATCTCATGGACTGATTGCCATCTAAGATTGTTTGTGTCACTTTGTAGCGTATTCATGTAACCGCCGGTTGGTATAAGAATATCAAGGAGCTTTTAATGTGAATCGTAAAGCAATCTTGCGAACTCAATAACGTATGGTCATGGAACGATATGCGGTTTACGGACGCCATGTTGTGTGAACCGGAGAGCATTTGTTGCTAGGACAATTACTATATTCCTGTACTTATAGCAAATGCTGTTATCTCGTAGTGACGTTGTGGTCTGAGGCGGGAATCAACGATGGAACAACAGACCAGCCGTTAATTACGTTAGACCCGACAGCAATATGCTGCACTACCAAAATCCACGCAGGAAGTAATTTGATATCCGATTAACTAAGAGCATGGTAAAAGTAAGATATGAGATATGCATCTCACAAAGGATGAGATAATAGTCTATTCGTAAGTTTATAGCCGAGTCATTTGCATAAGATTGTATCTAACGGTGGGACATGGGCGATAAGGTGAAAATAAATACAGATCATGCCGTGTATAAACGTTATTATCCTATGACAAATATATTTCGCTGCCTGCAATTGATAATTTGATGTCTAGTTACGCCTTTATGTCTTGCGTTTGATCTTTTACCTCATATAGCTTCAAATACGATGTTTACGGACAGATGAGAGATCGAAAAACATATATAAATTTACTAAATACAATATCCATTCGGTATATCGAGATTGTGCCGCAGATATGTAAATCATGCAGGCGTGACCATTTACCTGGCATTTGTTAAATTCGTATTGCATTAAAATTTAAGGAGACCCCCCTAAAGATGACAGTTAAAAATACAGTACTTTAAAATGATTTCACGGAGTGCGTGTTCAATTTGCAAAAAATTGTGACAAGCTGGTATATTTGAATTCAATCTGCTCTTAACTGTTATTGCTTTTGGTAAATAAACCCAAAATAAGAACGCCTTATCTTGGATTAGAGTTGCTTGTTTAAAAATGCTGCATTCGCGATAAACGAAGATTGGCAACTTATTTCGTTTTTAACTGAATTGCCATTTGTTTAAGAATGGCAACCGAGGTCGACATGATGGTCAGTTGTTACATATCATTGCACCATAATCAAACTTATGTTTCCTTAATTGAAACCTTCAAAGTAATGAACTGAGTGCGAATGTGAAAATACGTGTTACTTATGCACCGGGTTGGTCATACTAGACCCCAACGGGTACATTGAATTTGTTGTTATCTGGCCGTAGCTACTATGGCCTTACTTTGTTATCCGCATCCTGCAAATCTTTGTGTAAGTGTTACAAATATTGTTTTTAGTGCATACATGGACTAAACATATGTATATTCTTAAAAACTACTCCCAATCAAAAAATATGGAAGTACATAAAACATGATATTGACTTGCTATTGTCAGAAAGATGTCTGGGCGAATCTGATTCTACAACGTCAGCATTCATATATGATTTAGTGTTTTATTTCCCCATACTTAACACAGCAATGTTTAATTACTTCAAGCTATTTGCATCCAAAGGTGTTCAGCAGTACACCTATACTATTTTCAAATGGTCCTACTACTGTCGTTAAACTATGTGCTTTGCAAGTGTTAATATACTTGCGCATTTCATTTATATAACTGTACATTCACCTCAAAATACTTAAAACGTCTAATACGGTCAATATTGTCACTTGGTTCCCCATAATTGCCGAATTGTATGTGCCTCTTGATGCAAACACTCTCACATCTTGCTTTACAAAATATCGTAAACCCTATCTGTTTAATTTTTGGAAAAGCCATACTATTAATAAATGTTGTTCTCGATTTGTGGCGCAGATAAGCTATTGTATTTACCTGTTAATGTCAGTGACAAACACAATCGTATCCATAAATGTGAGTCCATAAACCGGAAACATTTTAAACGCCCTTTACTTTTCATAGTATTGAATGTGACATTACCACCATGTACTCTGAATAAATGTGAATAAATCACAATATTAATAACTTCAGTGTCGAGCGATATGTTTGCTTAGCCCTGAAGTGGTTGCTTATCGCATATAATTTGTTGATAATGCTGCCTCTTCTATGTAATGTAGTTAACGTTGCGCAGAAAAGAACCACTCACCACTTATGTATACTGGTTAATATATATACTGTTAATTACCATTATTCATTTTGAAGAAATATGTGAACAAATGATTCTAGGAACCGACATATTATCTCCTTATGGTGTATTTCGCTGTAATAATTGACTAACCATGTAATGCCTAAAAGCCCGATGTTAAGTAATTAATTATCAACAATAATGCAATAGATTAGAAAGAAGAGCCATACACTAAGCAATTTGAAGATTTGACTGATGAAAACGTATTTTAGTACTACTTAATAGCTTTGGAAAGCCAATATGACAATAATTTATTAAATAGTGTTTCTTGTGTCGGGGCTTTTATGTTTATTAGCGCGTAATGAAAACGGCATTGGCACTACCATAAAAAGTAGACTGGTCAGAAGTAAACTTCCATTAACTTCTTTATATAATCATATCCTATTTCACAGTTATATCACAATATTTTATATCACAAAACACGACATTGCACACACGGCTCAAGGCGATTTCAACTGCACAATATATATTTGCCACAGCTTTTGAATATTGAATATAACGATTATTCAACCAATCAAGTTTCCTTCGACGTCTTGTTGCAGATAGTGAGACGCATATGCAATGCTTTGGTCCCTATAGACGCCTAGTCCTGGATGCACCATAGTGCTTTTTTGAAATGGTCTGGGTTCCGTTTATTGCTATTTTATGCGACAGCTCATATTGCCCTGCCTTCGTATATTTCCACAATTTTGCCAATTAGCATTCTTAGCTGACACAGCATTGTTGGTCCTCGAGTGGAGACCACCCTCCTTTTTTGACATATGGTGGTAGAAAGCTGCTTTGACAATCACATTCATGTATTATTACAACTTCTGACAACGATTAATATATTGTTAAATTAATGATAACAATATTATTTCCCTATTTCTAATAAACTGGGCTTACTTGTAAACAGATCTATGCATCGGAACCATACTTTCCATTCAAAATAAGAGCATCTCATGGACTGATTGCCATCTAAGATTGTTTGTGTCACTTTGTAGCGTATTCATGTAACCGCCGGTTGGTATAAGAATATCAAGGAGCTTTTAATGTGAATCGTAAAGCAATCTTGCGAACTCAATAACGTATGGTCATGGAACGATATGCGGTTTACGGACGCCATGTTGTGTGAACCGGAGAGCATTTGTTGCTAGGACAATTACTATATTCCTGTACTTATAGCAAATGCTGTTATCTCGTAGTGACGTTGTGGTCTGAGGCGGGAATCAACGATGGAACAACAGACCAGCCGTTAATTACGTTAGACCCGACAGCAATATGCTGCACTACCAAAATCCACGCAGGAAGTAATTTGATATCCGATTAACTAAGAGCATGGTAAAAGTAAGATATGAGATATGCATCTCACAAAGGATGAGATAATAGTCTATTCGTAAGTTTATAGCCGAGTCATTTGCATAAGATTGTATCTAACGGTGGGACATGGGCGATAAGGTGAAAATAAATACAGATCATGCCGTGTATAAACGTTATTATCCTATGACAAATATATTTCGCTGCCTGCAATTGATAATTTGATGTCTAGTTACGCCTTTATGTCTTGCGTTTGATCTTTTACCTCATATAGCTTCAAATACGATGTTTACGGACAGATGAGAGATCGAAAAACATAATATAAATTTACTAAATACAATATCCATTCGGTATATCGAGATTGTGCCGCAGATATGTAAATCATGCAGGCGTGACCATTTACCTGGCATTTGTTAAATTCGTATTGCATTAAAATTTAAGGAGACCCCCCTAAAGATGACAGTTAAAAATACAGTACTTTAAAATGATTGCACGGAGTGCGTGTTCAATTTACAAAAAATTGTGACAAGCTGGTATATTTGAATTCAGTCTGCTCTTAACTGTTATTGCTTTTGGTAAATAAACCCAAAATAAGAACGCCTTATCTTGGATTAGAGTTGCTTGTTTAAAAATGCTGCATTCGCGATAAACGAAGATTGGCAACTTATTTCGTTTTTTAACTGAATTGCCATTTGTTTAAGAATGGCAACCGAGGTCGACATGATGGTCAGTTGTTACATATCATTGCACCATAATCAAACTTATGTTTCCTTAATTGAAACCTTCAAAGTAATGAACTGAGTGCGAATGTGAAAATACGTGTTACTTATGCACCGGGTTGGTCATACTAGACCCCAACGGGTACATTGAATTTGTTGTTATCTGGCCGTAGCTACTATGGCCTTACTTTGTTATCCGCATCCTGCAAATCTTTGTGTAAGTGTTACAAATATTGTTTTTAGTGCATACATGGACTAAACATATGTATATTCTTAAAAAACTACTCCCAATCAAAAAATATGGAAGTACATAAAACATGATATTGACTTGCTATTGTCAGAAAGATGTCTGGGCGAATCTGATTCTACAACGTCAGCATTCATATATGATTTAGTGTTTTATTTCCCCATACTTAACACAGCAATGTTTAATTACTTCAAGCTATTTGCATCCAAAGGTGTTCAGCAGTACACCTATACTATTTTCAAATGGTCCTACTACTGTCGTTAAACTATGTGCTTTGCAAGTGTTAATATACTTGCGCATTTCATTTATATAACTGTACATTCACCTCAAAATACTTAAAACGTCTAATACGGTCAATATTGTCACTTGGTTCCCCATAATTGCCGAATTGTATGTGCCTCTTGATGCAAACACTCTCACATCTTGCTTTACAAAATATCGTAAACCCTATCTGTTTAATTTTTGGAAAAGCCATACTATTAATAAATGTTGTTCTCGATTTGTGGCGCAGATAAGCTATTGTATTTACCTGTTAATGTCAGTGACAAACACAATCGTATCCATAAATGTGAGTCCATAAACCGGAAACATTTTAAACGCCCTTTACTTTTCATAGTATTGAATGTGACATTACCACCATGTACTCTGAATAAATGTGAATAAATCACAATATTAATAACTTCAGTGTCGAGCGATATGTTTGCTTAGCCCTGAAGTGGTTGCTTATCGCATATAATTTGTTGATAATGCTGCCTCTTCTATGTAATGTAGTTAACGTTGCGCAGAAAAGAACCACTCACCACTTATGTATACTGGTTAATATATATACTGTTAATTACCATTATTCATTTTGAAGAAATATGTGAACAAATGATTCTAGGAACCGACATATTATCTCCTTATGGTGTATTTCGCTGTAATAATTGACTAACCATGTAATGCCTAAAAGCCCGATGTTAAGTAATTAATTATCAACAATAATGCAATAGATTAGAAAGAAGAGCCATACACTAAGCAATTTGAAGATTTGACTGATGAAAACGTATTTTAGTACTACTTAATAGCTTTGGAAAGCCAATATGACAATAATTTATTAAATAGTGTTTCTTGTGTCGGGGCTTTTATGTTTATTAGCGCGTAATGAAAACGGCATTGGCACTACCATAAAAAGTAGACTGGTCAGAAGTAAACTTCCATTAACTTCTTTATATAATCATATCCTATTTCACAGTTATATCACAATATTTTATATCACAAAACACGACATTGCACACACGGCTCAAGGCGATTTCAACTGCACAATATATATTTGCCACAGCTTTTGAATATTGAATATAACGATTATTCAACCAATCAAGTTTCCTTCGACGTCTTGTTGCAGATAGTGAGACGCATATGCAATGCTTTGGTCCCTATAGACGCCTAGTCCTGGATGCACCATAGTGCTTTTTTGAAATGGTCTGGGTTCCGTTTATTGCTATTTTATGCGACAGCTCATATTGCCCTGCCTTCGTATATTTCCACAATTTTGCCAATTAGCATTCTTAGCTGACACAGCATTGTTGGTCCTCGAGTGGAGACCACCCTCCTTTTTTGACATATGGTGGTAGAAAGCTGCTTTGACAATCACATTCATGTATTATTACAACTTCTGACAACGATTAATATATTGTTAAATTAATGATAACAATAATATTTCCCTATTTCTAATAAACTGGGCTTACTTGTAAACAGATCTATGCATCGGAACCATAGTTTCCATTCAAAATAAGAGCATCTCATGGACTGATTGCCATCTAAGATTGTTTGTGTCACTTTGTAGCGCATTCATGTAACCGCCGGTTGGTATAAGAATATCAAGGAGCTTTTAATGTGAATCGTAAAGCAATCTTGCGAACTCAATAACGTATGGTCATGGAACGATATGCGGTTTACGGACGCCATGTTGTGTGAACCGGAGAGCATTTGTTGCTAGGACAATTACTATATTCCTGTACTTATAGCAAATGCTGTTATCTCGTAGTGACGTTGTGGTCTGAGGCGGGAATCAACGATGGAACAACAGACCAGCCGTTAATTACGTTAGACCCGATATTTATGCTGCAGCATTAGCGAAAAAAAGAACATGTTTCACTGCGAGCACTCGGTTTTTATGCTTTATTCCAGGCACGTGGCAAGTACATCGATTGCTATTAGTCCTCTGTAACAAGCAGTGTCTGTAAGGCTTCGTAGGGTACGCATAAAATATGCAGTGTACGCTTTTCAGCGGCGCATGTCTTCTTAGGGTACGTATGAATGGTTCTATTCTGCCATCGTATTTTTAGAAGTGGTTGTGCTGGCCAAACGGTTCCTAGTTATAATACAACATTTGCTTAAAATCAAACTTCACGCCACCGTATGTACAACAACCTTGATAATATTAGCACATCTCGAATCATAGTTCTACGGGCCCCTAGACATGCTGATATTTGAACAACGTACTGCTGCGGTATTCAACCGAGTGAATATGTTATGTATGTTTTAAATTACATCGATGATTAACTGGCTTTAAGTGTGAGCAGAGGGGCGACAAGAAATTGAACTATTGTTGACCAGTGAACGTTTCGATGGAGGAGCCGCTGTGCGAGCCTTATGAAGAAACGGCCGTGGCGCCTCAGTCTCTGTCCACAGTATTTTTGTCTCAGGGAAACATATACTCGATATCGTGGCTCAACCCAATTTCTTTGTGCATCAACAAGTATTTAATGATAGTGCTCACGGTAATTCAATCTTAACGGTGCGAATATATGTCATAGCTTCCGTATATAATAATATAGTTATTTGATCATTACTAAGTGTCAGGGGGTAATGTTTGATTATGTCTGTTACCTGGCGTTCTCCTCGTTGAGTTTATTGTGGCTAAGATATTTTTGTTTATTTGTGACATACCATTTTTATGCAATTTACAAATGCAAAATCAAAACCCGGGGGTCATAGGTGCATATTGCATAGGTAAAAATACTAATGAGGACACATCAATGAAAGTGGACGCAGTGGAGGAACGTTATGTTATTGTGAGTCTCTTGATTCTTATTGAATGTAGTGTTTGTCTATGTACACTATTTCCTTGACTTCGGCACAATATAGACCTTTTCAACCTGGCTTCATTGTCGTCAAGAAGGAATAATATGCTAGTGTGATTATGTTAGCGATTTCCCATGTACTCCTTTTCGGCATAATATTCATTACATTAGACACTGGTTGTCGCGGTCCATTTATTGCATGAACCACAGTATTGATATGAGCTGTCAGCTTATATCTCTTTAGGGTACTGCTCACTGCAAGTTATTTCAATTCATACAGCACCACTCAAGCGAGATTGATATATCCACTCTGATAGAGGCGCTTAAGCGTATAAAATGCTCCTTTAACGATGTAGACTGATCCAAGCATTCCAGACAGCAGATTATGCATTTATTCAAGGATAGGCTTTTCTATATCATGCATTAATTATAAGTAGGGTAAGCTAGAAGTAAAACAATCAGTAACGACAAAACAAACGCACTGTCAAAAGTCCTACTGTGCTGTTTATAAAACAAAGTTCAACACAATGTGATTTGCGTACCATGTATGAATCAAAGTGCTCATAAATATCAAGAATTGTCATTATTAGGCGCCATGTAGTGAAGATTGTGGTATTCACAGATAGCTTGACCCTAACCTTAGTAACGAGAGACCGTGGATGTTGCCGTCAAACGATTGATTATCCAGAATAATACGCTGACAGTACTCCGATTACATCATGGTAAAGCGTTGCAAAGCGTTATAGTTGGGGAATCTGGTGTGACAAAAATACATTCCTAGCGCTTGTAAATCACAAATCGCTGTGAACGTTCTAATTGCGTGTAATTGCTCTTACTTACCTGACGGCCGTCTACAACCAACGTAGTATCCCATCAACTTATGCTAGCCAACATGCTATTACCCAACTGATATGACATGCTGTTGTAGATTAATGGGTGCTATCAATTAAGACAAAAGATTATCTGCCTTGTTATGCAAACGTACCTTCGTGTTGCAGTCTTTATGAACGGGTTTTATAACAACATTACAGCAATTTGTAATGAACATTGCCATTCGGTTTGACGCTAAAATGTCAAGAAGCACCACAAATATGACCTTCTTCTGGCGGTCTTTGCGGAACAAAGTCAAAAGGCATCCAAAAACCACACACCTGCACATGTCCTGTTTGCTACATTACTCTATGATAGAGTAATGCATCTACAACGGTCATCCCTTACCAGCCTCCTGCCATCCTGTTAGCAAGCTCAACTCGCTCAACGGCACCATGATAACACGAATTATTGTACCGAAAGATTAGCCGCAGTTTATCTGTTAAAATAGGCTTGTTTGGAAAGCATTTCGCTTACGCTAAGCGCCATTTCAGCCCACAGAGAGGACTATAGATATCATTGCAACTCTTGTTATAGCCAAGACGTATAAGTAAGCAAGATTTAGTTAATTGCAGTCACGCGTTGCAACATATTCTTCATGTTTTTTTCATTAATCATATCGGCCCGGCGTGTTTGTCCCGCTAACTGCTGCCTTCTTAAAATCAACAGCAATTCGGCAGGAGGATGTGAAATAACATTGATTTATTCAGAAATCCAATTAGGTTTGTGAGAAGTGTGCCGACAGCATGAAGTCAGCTTATTACGATTGCAAGATGTAAACAATGGCTGCCTGAATGCACTTCAATGTGGTTGTGATTGTTAAATAGACAACATATACGATTGCTTAGTTCCTAAAACATTGACATTACAAGTTTAGACTATGCATTTTCAAAGCAACTAAAAGTATGAATATGTTTCTAATTTATTTCACGCAAACGTACACACTCTTTTACATGGTGCTTAAATGCTTGGCAAAATACAGAGCAGTGTCATGGTGCCTACCAATGCAATAGTCATTAAAGTTGGTTAGGAAACATTGCAAATTATTGTGATGCATCGACGGTACTCCTTAAGTGCAATGGATGATACGAGCCGGCTGCTACGACCTGAGCTGCTCACTTATACCAAATGTCAACCGTGAAAATGAGACAGGGCAGTCCGGAGTTTGTCATGAATGTGAATGAGAGCACAGCCACGGGTACAAGGGGAAGAACATTTGCGACCAGGCAGTGGGCATTATGGGGAAACAGCCGAGTGAATGAATGGCATCGTCAACTGGAAACTATAAACAGGTAGAATACGTCACGTTTCTGGGAATGAGAACTAAACTCAAAATATAGCAAGACGTCTGTATGTGGGCTGAATAATAATGTCCTGCATCACCACTTACAACCCGTCAACGGTTGACATCATGCTGTTGGCCAACGTGTCACAAACCTACGTGGATGTTTTTAGCTGAATAAGTGTCGTCAATTTGATTTCATGATCGCAGAAAGAAATGAACGAGAAACAATGACAATCATATATGCTTTAAGCGATTGTGCATCCTGGCGATGTTAATGCATAATGTTATCATTTATGGACATTTCCAACGGACTCTCCAGCCTTCTCCGCTTTCGAAGAAATGTACGAATCTCGATAAGTTTTTACCAAAGACGGAAACAATTTCGACGGCACTAGGTTTTTAGTGACTGAATTCATCCTATGGATAATTGAACCCAAAATGGATGTTGAAAACTTTTTTCAACTAACGTCCTAATAGGCAGTTTGGAAAATCCATCGGCCAGGATATATGGCAAACCATTTGGTGGGCCAAATACTTACATAAAATATATTATATATATACAGACAGTGTGACTTGCGTAAATTAAGCATGCGTCATGATACGACGCATTGAAAGTGGAAATTGACCGCCGAAATAAAGTTAACAGCGGTAATGATATATCTTTGACTTGCGCATTCAGAAGTCGTGTGCAGAGATTTTCTGCGCCGGGTGCCTTGTTTAGTTTATAGCAGTTGACAATTACAGGGACATTTGAATTGTCTGAACGTTATAGTTATTCCCCATCATTGCCATTTTGATGATAAAACTGGTTCATATCGTGTGACGTTCTCTTCAGGGTGCAAAGTAACCATGCAGCCAAAAAGCGCTCTACTTTCTTTGTAGCAGGATACTACACGGGCTGTTTTAAAGGTTTGAAACACATTCACCACTAATCGCCTGCATTCGACCATGTCTTTGTTGCACAGGGATTTCCAGAGAATCAGCTCATTTAAAATCAAGAATTGGTCATGACTGACTAAATATTTACAATCCTTGATTTCGGATACTAAACCAAATTAATATGCTGCATGAAATGATATGAAGTAATGTGGATTAACGCCTCTTACTTTTATGAGATGATACCGCGAACATAATGGATGGGAATAACTTGATGCTTGAATACACTCCTGATCTTCAAGTGGGTTTAAATCACATTCAATCAATCAATGTTCGTTTCTTATGCAAGAGATTGTCGATTATAATGTCACTAAGGAATTATCTTATCTTGTAATTTTCTAGGGCACATTGATAGCCTGTGATGGTGTTGTTTACGTCCAACTGCTTAAGCTTTCAAGACAAAAATAGCAAATACGCAAAAAGCACTTGCCGATATCATTCGGTGTACCTATTGCTAAATTAACCTGGCACCTTTTGGGATGCTGAGTTGGCGTGTCACACGAATCATCATTATATATGGGTATAAAGTAATCCTGACGTCGTGTATCGTCACCTGAAGACGTGAGTGTGTTTCATTTAGTTGCAGGCACACCAAACGGCTAGCCGAAGCGAGCCATCTGATCATCAACAACACTACATTGAGCACTTATTTTATGATATTCAATGATCCATCATGTGGAAACCTCAGTTGAATTAAGCCGTGAAGCACCCATACTGTACAATGCAATCTTACTGTTATTCATTATTGAACTCATAACATGGGTGAATATGAAATTATACAGCCACAGCCTTCGTCGGGTGATCAGTGTTAGAAAACAGCACTTTTCCGCAAATCAAAAGTACATCACACCACGAATGATACCTATGTGCTGCGTGATCGTGTCAAATAAAGCACCACTTATCATTGTAATTGCGAGAAGCTGATGCCATAACGCATGGCAACATGGGGTTCATTGTTGGAAAGTTATTTGATTATGATGTAAGCGGCGAGCGCAATGGAATAGTCACGCATCTTATGATTCGCGTTGGATGACATTCCAGTTTTCAGGAAGGTCACAATCACGTTAGATTACATAATTGAGCACAAACGCGGACAGAACATTGAAGGAGTAACGCGAATGGTTAATGGTAACCACTAAATCAAAAGTTGAAACTAAGTTGAAAGAACGGAACATTTCCGCTGTGCCACCAGTTTTGCCGTAAAATTCACGATCATCCCAGTTAATGCCAATGCATCAAATTAAAATCGTCCCTGCTATTTATGGTAATACACGCATTATACGATGAATCACGATCCGACAGATTTATTATTTGTTTTAGAACATTTCAAAACCATTAATTAATCAACCCTAGGTATGAATGATTTGCTGACCTGCATGCACATTTTCATTTAAGCA
Organism: Urechis unicinctus; assembly: GCA_034190875.2. Classification (NCBI taxonomy): domain Eukaryota; kingdom Metazoa; phylum Annelida; class Polychaeta; order Xenopneusta; family Urechidae; genus Urechis; species Urechis unicinctus. The sequence goes on from CM067357.1 coordinate 20,414,859, forward strand.
GGTGTATATCCCTCACTTACTGACAATGACCTGAGACCATTGACATTTGGCAAAATCTCGGTTGTTTTAGGGCATGATCTGAATTTATAATGATGTAAGAGAGAGATAAATAGAGGAAGAGAACGGAAGAGAAAGAGATAGAGCGAGAGAGCCATCAAAGTAAATGCGACGAATAATAGAACGTTATTGTTCGTGAAGACTATGATTTATATCAGATTAGGAACTTCAACATATAATGCGTGAGCGCAATAAATCACCCCACATGTGTTTTAGCACAGTCATGGGATTTAAGGCGTCGTGACGTGAACAGTCTTGTCTGAATAACAATCCTGTCATTGCGCTCTGGTTTTGGAACAGGTTACCATATCAGTTTTGGTTGTCAATTTAAGAGTGATACCGTTAGAAGAAGACATAGCTCGTGAAATAAGTCACGTACAGAAGGGGGGGAGGGTTCAATAAGAGTCAAATGGTAAAACTTGTCATTTTTCTATTCCTTTGGATATTCGGTACATTGGCTATACGCTGTAAATATTATAATAATCTGTATTGTCCCTTATATTGAAGCCACCGACCAATCAAAAGCATAATGGGATTATTGTTGATATGAATGATGCATTTCGTAGCCGTGCACTTGATGAATCCGTGAATAAATACTAGTTTAATGTAAAATAGAGTACTCAGCGATTTTGAAGTGGGTTAAGAGAGCTTAAAAAGGTTTTTTTGACGGAGCTAATCTCGAAGCAGTGTGACAATCAAGCGCAGTAGTTGATTTCAATCACAAAACATTTTAGATTTAATAACACAGAGATTGATCGTGCAGCTAAAACCGGACCAACGTTATAGCGTCCCGTTGTTCGTTGCTAACCAAAACATTCGGGACAGAGGATTGACATAATGCAAGCCCCTTAGTGGGAGAGTCAGGCTGCCATTGTCTTTCAAAATTGGTGACCATTACGCTCTATTAACGCTGACGTCAGCTGTCCATATCGTCATAGTTCATCATAGCTTACATTACGCACCATTTATGATTATAAGAGCGTGAAGTTCACGTGCCATATCTAAGATACAATACTCTCGAATGTCGGTGTTCCCAGGCGGGAACTAAACGTATAATTATGCCAGTAGGTGGAAAAATAAACGTGAATGAAATGAGAAATATCATTATATTATTAATGGGTAGTAAAAACCGTGTAAGATTGCATTAATGACCCCAAGCATGGAACAGTTATGTGGTGGTGAGTTTGACTATTAAGTTGAAACAATGTTTGAAGGACAGAAATATATAACAGCTTTCTCTTGTCATTCCTTAGCCACGTTCGCGCTATCATTTTACCGCTGCAATCCTAGATCAATTCTAACAAATAATGTACAAACCGTTAAATCAACATTAAGCAAACAAGTTATCTACAACAAAACATACCGTTTAATATGGTTCTCTATCCGAATAAGTTACGCGATGCTAGGTGAATATGCTGGTATTCGCAATTTGCAGGACGACGTTTCATTAGGGAACGTATGCGACCCATTGCAGGAAACCGTGATCAAAAATTGTTGTCAGCAGCTGGACCACGATTCATCATATAATAAAGTTTATACCCGCCAGAATGTCGTCGTCAACCAAATTCAGAGATTGGCACACTTTTTACTATGGAAATGGATTTTGTTCTGGTAGATATGGGGACGCAGCAAAAATTGACAATTATTTTGAATCTGTGTCTTCCAGGCATCAAAGTATCGGGAAGCCGGTCTTGTTGTTCATTTTAATCATGCAGCTAATCTCAGCCAGACCTGACAAGCCCATGTGAGGGATGACCAAATAGCTTGTAAAAGTTTCGCTGCTCAAAGAGGCATTGTGTCGTTCTCATGTACTTTGCCTTATGTAAGTAAATGACACATGGCAAGTCAGGTTTTTGATCTTCCTGGGTGGAAGCTGATTTGTTTATTTTGAACTAAGTTGAGAGACAGAGCGAGAGAATTAGGGAAAGAGAGAGGGAAGGAGAGTGAGAGAGAAAGAGAAAGAGATAGACAAAGAGAGAGAGAAAGTGAGAGAGAGCGAGAGACAGATAATGATAGAGATAAGAAGAGAGAGAGAGAGCAGTATTAGACGACATTCGATGCATGATTAAATACTCACATCAAACAATGACTTGATTGAGTGGCAACATGCGACGTTATAACAATGGAGCGTGTGACTGTTGTGAGCACGAGAGATCGTGAAGTTAATGTATGGTCTGAAGGAACTTATATATCCACTTAACTGTGTAATTCATTTGCAGCTCTCGTAATCTCAGCTTTCCGTTGTAATCATGATTATTACTACTAATGTGATTAATGTCAACATATAAATGCATAATACATGTGGCATAAATTAATATAAGAAGTTTCCTGGTATGATATATATGACATAAGATGTGATATGATACAAATGGTTTGCTGAAGCACTGCCGGTTTTCATCGATACTAAGCTGACATTTGCGACTGGCTGGATTTATACAGATCTTTGTTACGGCTAGTGCAAATTTTGATAATTTTTTCTATACACGTTGTGCGGTTAATGACATTTAGAAAATCGAATTCCCGATTCATTGAATGGACAATTGCATACAGAGAGAATAGTGAAAGGTGATCATGCATCGCTGTATAAAGTGCTCGAACACATAAGTTATTTAAATGAACTAAGTACAATTATTTTACGTATGTCTAATATTCATGATATTCATAACGTTTAAAATAGGTACTGCATTCCTATTAACGGATGCTCAGTTTCCACGTGGTAAAAATGAACAAGTTAATAATAGCATTGTGTGATGGAAGCCTAGTATTTACAATGCATAATAGCATCATGCTGCATTGTACACTGTAACCACGTCTGATCCTTTTCATCACCATATGTTATATGACTCATCCCCTTGATGATAAACGTCGCAGAACATGTGGCTGCTCTGGCCTTTTGCTTGACTCAGATGTTTAGATTGCCTCGATGAAAGTCTTGTCATACGCATGATATATTTGTATTCAGCCTAGAATTCTCACGAGAATGCTCACCAACAAATCTATTATAATGGTTCAAGCTGACAAAATATATTGAATATTCAGTCGACATCGCCAATAATGTCAATTCCAGGTCGTAAATGGATAACGCTCTAGTTGGTTTTTAATTGCAATCGTGGTTACACAATCGAGCATTTGTACAATATTAGACTGGATCAATGGATAACGCTCTAGTTGGTTTTTAATTGCAATCGTGGTTACACAATCGAGCATTTGTACAATATTAAACTGGATCAATGGATAACGCTCTAGTTGGTTTTTAATTGCAATCGTGGTTACACACAATCGAGCATTTGTACAATATTAAACTGGATCAATGGATAACGCTCTAGTTGGTTTTTAATTGCAATCGTGGTTACACAATCGAGCATTTGTACAATATTAGACTGGATCAATGGATAACGCTCTAGTTGGTTTTTAATTGCAATCGTGGTTACACAATCGAGCATTTGTACAATATTAGACTGGATCAATGGATAACGCTCTAGTTGTTTTTTATTGCAATCGTGGTTACACAATCGGCATTTGTACAATTTGTACAATTAGACTGGATCAATGGATAACGCTCTAGTTGGTTTTTAATTGCAATCGTGGTTACACAATCGAGCATTTGTACAATATTAGACTGGATCAATGGATAACGCTCTAGTTGGTTTTTAATTGCAATCGTGGTTACACAATCGAGCATTTGTACAATATTAACTGGATCAATGGATAACGCTCTAGTTGGTTTTTAATTGCAATCGTGGTTACACAATCGAGCATTTGTACAATATTAAACTGGATCAATGGATAACGCTCTAGTTGGTTTTTAATTGCAATCGTGGTTACACAATCGAGCATTTGTACAATATTAGACTGGATCAATGGATAACGCTCTAGTTGGTTTTTAATTGCAATCGTGGTTACACAATCGAGCATTTGTACAATATTAGACTGGATCAATGGATAACGCTCTAGTTGGTTTTTAATTGCAATCGTGGTTACACAATCGAGCATTTGTACAATATTAGACTGTATCAATGGATAACGCTCTAGTTGGTTTTTAATTGCAATCGTGGTTACACAATCGAGCATTTGTACAATATTAGACTGGATCAATGGATAACGCTCTAGTTGGTTTTTAATTGCAATCGTGGTTACACAATCGAGCATTTGTACAATATTAGACTGGATCAATGGATAACGCTCTAGTTGGTTTTTAATTGCAATCGTGGTTACACAATCGAGCATTTGTACAATATTAGACTGGATCAATGGATAACGCTCTAGTTGGTTTTTAATTGCAATCGTGGTTACACAATCGAGCATTTGTACAATATTAGACTGGATCAATGGATAACGCTCTAGTTGGTTTTTTTTAATTGCAATCGTGGTTACACAATCGAGCATTTGTACAATATTAACTGGATCAATGGATAACGCTCTAGTTGGTTTTAATTGCAATCGTGGTTACACAATCGAGCATTTGTACAATATTAGACTGGATCAATGGATAACGCTCTAGTTGGTTTTTTAATTGCAATCGTGGTTACACAATCGAGCATTTGTACAATATTAGACTGGATCAATGGATAACGCTCTAGTTGGTTTTTAATTGCAATCGTGGTTACACAATCGAGCATTTGTACAATATTAGACTGGATCAATGGATAACGCTCTAGTTGGTTTTTAATTGCAATCGTGGTTACACAATCGAGCATTTGTACAATATTAAACTGGATCAATGGATAACGCTCTAGTTGGTTTTTAATTGCAATCGTGGTTACACAATCGAGCATTTGTACAATATTAGACTGGATCAATGGATAACGCTCTAGTTGGTTTTTAATTGCAATCGTGGTTACACAATCGAGCATTTGTACAATATTAGACTGGATCAATGGATAACGCTCTAGTTGGTTTTTAATTGCAATCGTGGTTACACAATCGAGCATTTGTACAATATTAGACTGGATCAATGGATAACGCTCTAGTTGGTTTTTAATTGCAATCGTGGTTACACAATCGAGCATTTGTACAATATTAGACTGAATCAATGGATAACGCTCTAGTTGTTTTTAATTGCAATATTATCGAGCATTTGTACAATATTAGACTGGATCAATGGATAACGCTCTAGTTGGTTTTTAATTGCAATCGTGGTTACACAATCGAGCATTTGTACAATATTAGACTGGATCATGGATAACGCTCTAGTTGGTTTTAATAATTGCAATCGTGGTTACACAATCGAGCATTTGTACAATTTAGACTGGATTCAATGGATGGTTTTTTAATTGCAATCGTGGTTACACAATCGAGCATTTGTACAATATTAGACTGGATCAATGGATAACGCTCGCTCTAGTTGGTTTTTAATTGCAATCGTTACACAATCGAGCATTTGTACAATATTAGACTGGATCAATGGATAACGCTCTAGTTGGTTTTTAATTGCAATCGTGGTTACACAATCGAGCATTTGTACAATATTAGACTGGATCAATGGATAACGCTCTAGTTGGTTTTTAATTGCAATCGTGGTTACACAATCGAGCATTTGTACAATATTAGACTGGATCAATGGATAACGCTCTAGTTGGTTTTTAATTGCAATCGTGGTTACACAATCGAGCATTTGTACAATATTAGACTGGATCAATGGATAACGCTCTAGTTGGTTTTTAATTGCATCGTGGTTACACAATCGAGCATTTGTACAATATTAGAACTGGATCAATGGATAACGCTGGTTTTTAATTGCAAATCGTGGTTACACAATCGAGCATTTGTACTAAACTGGTTAACGCTCTAGTTGGTTTTTAATTGCAATCGTGGTTACACAATCGAGCATTTGTACAATATTAGACTGGATCAATGGATAACGCTCTAGTTGGTTTTTAATTGCAATCGTGGTTACACAATCGAGCATTTGTACAATTTACAATACTAAACTGGATCAATGGATAACGCTCTAGTTGGTTTTTAATTGCAATCGTGGTTACACAATCGAGCATTTGTACAATATTAGACTGGATCAATGGATAACGCTCTAGTTGGTTTTTTAATTGCAATCGTGGTTACACAATCGAGCATTTGTACAATATTAGACTGGATCAATGGATAACGCTCTAGTTGGTTTTTAATTGCAATCGTGGTTACACAATCGAGCATTTGTACAATATTAGACTGGATCAATGGATAACGCTCTAGTTGGTTTTTAATTGCAATCGTGGTTACACAATCGAGCATTTGTACAATATTAGACTGGATCAATGGATAACGCTCTAGTTGGTTTTTAATTGCAATCGTGGTTACACAATCGAGCTTTTGTACAATATTAAACTGGATCAATGGATAACGCTCTAGTTGGTTTTTAATTGCAATCGTGGTTACACAATCGAGCATTTGTACAATATTAAACTGGATCAATGGATAACGCTCTAGTTGGTTTTTAATTGCAATCGTGGTTACACAATCGAGCATTTGTACAATATTAGACTGGATCAATGGATAACGCTCTAGTTGGTTTTTAATTGCAATCGTGGTTACACAATCGAGCATTTGTACAATATTAGACTGGATCAATGGATAACGCTCTAGTTGGTTTTTAATTGCAATCGTGGTTACACAATCGAGCATTTGTACAATATTAGACTGGATCAATGGATAACGCTCTAGTTGGTTTTTAATTGCAATCGTGGTTACACAATCGAGCATTTGTACAATATTAGACTGGATCAATGGATAACGCTCTAGTTGGTTTTTAATTGCAATCGTGGTTACACAATCGAGCATTTGTACAATATTAGACTGGATCAATGGATAACGCTCTAGTTGGTTTTTAATTGCAATCGTGGTTACACAATCGAGCATTTGTACAATATTAGACTGGATCAATGGATAACGCTCTAGTTGGTTTTTAATTGCAATCGTGGTTACACAATCGAGCATTTGTACAATATTAGACTGGATCAATGGATAACGCTCTAGTTGGTTTTTAATTGCAATCGTGGTTACACAATCGAGCATTTGTACAATATTAAGACTGGATCAATGGATAACGCTCTAGTTGGTTTTTAATTGCAATCGTGGTTACACAATCGAGCATTTGTACAATATTAGACTGGATCAATGGATAACGCTCTAGTTGGTTTTTAATTGCAATCGTGGTTACACAATCGAGCATTTGTACAATATTAAACTGGATCAATGGATAACGCTCTAGTTGGTTTTTAATTGCAATCGTGGTTACACAATCGAGCATTTGTACAATATTAAACTGGATCAATGGATAACGCTCTAGTTGGTTTTTTAATTGCAATCGTGGTTACACAATCGAGCATTTGTACAATATTAAACTGGATCAATGGATAACGCTCTAGTTGGTTTTAATTGCAATCGTGGCAATTTTTACTGGATCAATGGATAACGCTCTAGTTGGTTTTTAATTGCAATCGTGGTTACACAATTGCATATCGTGGGTGGATACACAATCGAGCAATTGGTTACGAGCATTTAAACTGGATCAATGGATAACGCTCTAGTTGGTTTTTAATTGCAATCGTGGTTACACAATCGAGCATTTGTACGATATTAAACTGGATCAATGGATAACGCTCTAGTTGGTTTTTAATTGCAATCGTGGTTACACAATCGAGCATTTGTACAATATTAGACTGGATCAATGGATAACGCTCTAGTTGGTTTTAATTGCAATCGTGGTTACACAATCGAGCATTTGTACGATATTAAACTGGATCAATGGATAACGCTCTAGTTGGTTTTTAATTGCAATCGTGGTTACACAATCGAGCATTTGTACAATATTACGATATCAATGATCAACCCTGCTGCATTTCATCATTAAAATAAACTAGTTCTATAATCCTAGCGCACATGCCATGTTTATTGTGTTAAGCTCTATATATGGCGAAGTGTAAATGGGAAATTTGGAGTAAAAGGAGCCTTGTCAATAAAGCCAGGTTTATCAGCTACGTGAGGACATGAATCGAATATGCCATTACTACATGGTTGCGTTTACTGTTGAGTCCTAGGACAACTAAATGTAACTATAACCCTTTGCTGCGTGGGTGACTCTCTTTAATGGCTTGTTTTAGTGTAATCCATGCTATAAACATACTTCGTTGAGCTCTTATTCCTTAACCATCCCTGCATGATACAATTGCACCCGTCTGTTCATTCTCCCGCTCTGTCATAGTCCGTCACATACATCTAATGAGACACTTTATTGATGCTTAATAGCGGCCCCATACGACTCCATGCATTGCTATGCTGAACACTTTGTGATTCCAAACCGCTTAAAAGACATGCTTAGGCCATCAACAAATTGCTAAATGATGCCTTAATTCAGTTTCTGGTATGTATAATGCCGCCAAGGTCGTCAACAATGGCTTCCAAAAAGAAGAGAGGAGCACCTGCACAATATCCACCGCGCATCGTGACAACTTCTGCTGGCCTGAGGAGCCTGATCTACGGACCATGGCATTGTGTGAATCTGCTCCGATATTTAAGACATCTTTGGAACAACCATTCACATTGGCGGATATTTTAATTGCGATTGGTTCATTTCAAAACAATAAGTACACAAGGAGACAGATAGTCATTGTTGTGTATTTAGCGGGTTCCTAAGCATGTGGTCTCATACACAGATACTTTTACAATTCTCACTCTATTATTTTTTGGGTTTTGAGTATGATCGTGGGTACCGAGTAACTGATTTCAGTCTACGTCCATGATTCTTTGCGCTGCAGTTATATCATTGTTTTCAAAAATTTTAATGACGAGACAAGAGTAATTATTTAATACTTCAATTTTGTAATTTTATTTGTAAATTCCAGTAGGTACATATTAACATTTCTGTACCAGAACGAGGCCAAACACAGATCTATACGAATATAAGCAACATATTTCGTTCTTGACTGATTTGCTAATTTTATTACTATTAATTGCAACAGATTCAATGCTATAGTTGCTATGTTTAACTCACACATGTAAAGCAATTACATTATTATCAATTCGCAAATATGTTTTACTTGTGAATCGGGTAGTTCATGCCGGACCCTCACTAGACCTGCAAGGCGATTAAACTCGTAACTAGTTGGATCAGGTTGTAGCAAATTTGGCTTCGTAGTGGTCCTCATATTCTGCACATATTTTGCGAATCTGATCATAGTTCTTTAGCAGAAGAGGAAGTGGCAGCTTTGGTGAAAATTAAGGCCCATAATGCGGTAGTTAACTTATACCATATAAGTGAATTTACTCGTGAATTGTTTACTCATTTATCTTTACTGTTTTGATTGGGCATTCAGTTGCTTGAGTTGAAATGACTAGTTTGGTGACTGTTCCAATGCTAAAAAAAAGTTAAATTTGCAAGCAACATCAACAATTCTCAGTTCATTGCGTCGAATAGTTGTGCAGTCATGGTTTTAGACAACATTGTCCTGACATTATCATCGAACGTTACAAAACTGTACTCATACTCGGGATGATAATGACAACTCAGCTGCTATTATAATCATTGCACACGCGAGAAGCCAGATTAATATTTTGTCAAAGCACCATCCGTTTCACACACGCCGAGAGACATGTTTGCACGACAAGTCAGTAAAATGTCACATTACTTGTTTCGAGAGCAATTTGAGAACAATCATGACAAATCAAGACAGACCGGGCATATTTGTAAGTGGATGTCTATGTAAATGGATGTAAATGGAGGTCTAATTATGCTATGTCACCGCCAGATTATGGAATAAACCATTTTCATGCCAGAGCAAATGAGTTCATACGATATAATGCTTTGCTACGAGTCGTCTGGTGTACTTACGGATGTCATTGCTACTAATCATGCTGGATGTCCTCCAGGGGTTGGATGAATAATCTATGAATCTAAAACATGTTTTTATTCCGTTTTTCCCTCCCTGTTCAATCGGCAAATCCAAAGGCCACTGCGTGCAAGATAATCACCTCATAATGCAATGTCTCGGAGTGTGGATGCTGTAAATAGACTTATCTGGCAGTTTTGTTTTTATCGTGCAGAGAAAAGTTAATGCTATTACATCAAATCGAACGCTCTTAGTTCATTTAATGAAACATGTACAACCCGTTTGTAGAATAAGTGAGTCTGTGAGAGTGAACTACTACTAGCGTTATTTAACCACGGATTTAATTGGATTTCCTGTGAACATGTCTTTAGAAATATTACTCTACTGCGTTCAGCCTGTCATTTACAACCATGGCATAATAAATAGGGATAAAGCAGCGTAGACTATGGGAGGGAAAAGTCTGATTGCAAATTGTAACTGATGTCTATTAATAGCTGTATATCTTATATTGGAGCTAAATTGGCGTATATGTGACAATACATATCAACGCCTACTTTATAACAATCAGTTCGAATTAAAGTTGTCTATACTAAATGCTATGACTTTGAAAATATGTATCTAAATCGTTTTTACTAATTTATCCTACAGACACAACGCAAAAGTGCTTGTGAGACAGCGATATATAAAATTTAACCGAAAGCAAGAAAAATTTACAGAAATTATATCTTTTTCCTATTTGTGTGCTTTGCATACCTTGCTTTTGCTAACTGCTAATTACATCAATAACCAAGGAGTTTGTTAAAAGATGTCATGGCTTAAGTCAGGATAGATTTCATTTAATAGCTTGTTATTTGATCACATAAAAATTGGTAACACTGCACAACATTGTTACATTTGGAAAAACTGGCTTAAAACACAACCACGTATATGAAGGGTGACCCTTCCCTGGGCATAACGGAGAATCAACAGAGTAGGCTGTAGATAAATGCTATAAACGTCATGTTCAGGCAATAAGCTTAAAACTAATAAAGAGGCCACTAGTCAGTTTGTGCTTAACATTTTAATGCTATTCATGGATGAATAATCAGATGTACTCGACAAACGCTTACAAATGCTAGCTAATTGCTCATATAGTAAACGCTATTCCCGTGAGCAACGGCCACAAATTATACAGTTAAATAGTTAAATCAAATTATGTATCTACATATATCGGACCCTCGAACATTTGGTGTTCAAATCGTCGTGTACGTAATGCTTTTTGTAAAAACAACACTGGTGGCAGTTGTCAATTGATATGATTGCTGACTGTTCTATGGCCGTATAAGCTTACTTGGCAGACTTATGTATGGGTGTCATTACCATATTAATGACACACTGTTACCTTCATTTGTCCTTTAAAATGCAGCGCGTCAGTAATTGTGTGCGTTAAATCAATGATAACAGGTCTGACACTATCTGTGTTCTACGTGGCTGCAAAGCTGTTAGGTTTAGCTACGGATTTCTTAACATGTATTTTATGACAATATTTTGTATTGATGGTGCGATTCAAATTTTGTCTTGTCTCATACCGAAAATGTCACTGGTTTTTACGAGGAACTGAATAGTTCAAGATATTTTTCAACTCTGTTTAAATGCGCACAATTCTTATCTTGAGCTGGTAACCATTTCAATTCACAAGACGAACATTTCTACGAACGTAGATAACACGGGTAAGACAATGTATGGCTCCTGCGCAACGCAGAGCTCTACATTGAGCCATTTTATCGACGCAATTACAAACTTCGCTGCCGTTTCACATATGAACTTGATTAAGGTAAAGTTCACTGTTTGTTTATCAATTCACCGCGTAGGCGTGCCGATTTCCGACAAAATTTCTTGAGTCATAAATTGCACAATATGTAGAATGAACTTAATCAACTTATAAAGTAGTCTGTTATATTGCTCGTATCTTAATGAATTGAATGAATATTGTTGTTCTTATACATTAATAATAATGAATAACAGATAACTGTTGAAAGATATGGAAATTACTCCGTATATTCTATCACATTAATCAAACCTTCTAGGTCATAGGTCACAAATCATATTATCATCAGTGATTTGCATTTGTACCTACAATATGTTAAAATATCGCACACAATTTAGGTTATTGTATGTGGCAAGGTACCTCCTATGTTATTAGGGTCAACGTTTGTAAAATATGGTCACTGCGAAGTGTTATCTTTAATATCACTGATAGGCGGTACAATTTGTATTACAGCTTTACTGCTATCTGCGTACTATAGTTATCAGACCACTTGGGCTGGTAAATCATAATTCAATATGCACGTTTCCAGTTATTTATTTAGCTCCTACTTTTCCAAGGGCCTTCCCTGTGCAACTCAGTATGTATCCTGCTACGAAATTCTGTTTTGAGGATTGTACACAATGTTTGTGCAAATGGCCTCGAGTTAGTATATATGTTGTAAAACCTTTGAAAACTGTACCATAGCAATTAGTGTTTCTTTTCTAATTTTTGTTGATACGACTTACAGTTGTAGACTATTAAGTTCTGATTTAACGCCTGAATGTAGACCAATGATTAATTGTTTTGATGTCGTTTGCAGACGTATTTTTGCCAAGGATATATGTAATAGAAGTGCATCAAGAAGTATCTGACAACACAGTGTGCGACACTATGATTGTAATGTTAGACAAAATATTCAGGTGTTAAACAATTGCTGCACTGTTTTTCAACATTCTCTATGTCTACTGTCAGCTGCATAGTTGTATTCGTAGTTAGCAAGGTGCCCTTAGTATGATATATAGAAACAGATATAATTCATTTTGATGTTGTTGTCGGCAAGCATGGTAATAGGTTGAAAGTTTAATTTATTAAATTGCTATCCATTTTGGACAGGCCGAAAGACATGCTGCATAAAATTCTCTTATTTTAGTACTATTCCCGCCAGGAGCTGTTAACTAAAGTGATTGGACCTACCGCGGGCGAAGTACAAAAACAAACAATATTTCCGCGACAAGTAAGGAGAGTTTGCACATTACATTGCGTGGGAAAAAGTCGAGTACAATCATGTCAAATGAATACAGTAATGGTATTTTTTTTAAATTGCTGCTTATCAATGTTTTCATCAATTTCAACGCATAATGAACGGATAGCCTCATGAAATTGTTATTTCCAATTATAGTATACAAACACCAGATTATGGAACAAACCATTTTATGCCGGAGCAAATTAGTTTATACGACATCACGCTTTTCTACAAGGACGTCTAATGCACTTACAAATGCCATTACTAGAAATTATGCAGGTAGGTCCTCCAGCGGTTGGATGAATAAACTATGGATTTTAAGCATGCTTTTATTTCTTTTTCTCTATATAAAATGCAAAACCACAGGCCACAACTGGCAAAATGATCAGTATATAGTGCGGTGTCTGCAAAGTCAATGTAATAACTTCATCAAGACTACTGCATTATTCAGTTTAGGCATTGTTACCATATGAGTCCTTTCGTATGGAACCTATGTGTAGAAAGTATAGCATGCAGATGCTAGGCACCGCGAATAGTCATGTATCTTGCACATTCTCTTTCCCACTGCGATTTTCATATGACAAACAAACTGTGTGCTATGCATATAGTTATACGAATGCAATAACCCTAAAGTATGTCTAACTAGGGAATTTAAAACCTTATCAAACGATAAGTAATAGTGTTAGAATAATAGACAGACAATCTTCAGATTATACTCATGAGGGTGCAGCAAAACCTCCTAGTTGGTGTTACTGGTGTGGCATCATATTGTGGCATTCACAGGACTTTCCTTCGCTCCTTCTTTCAAGAGCGTCATCCTCATACAACGCAGTATCTAGTTTTCTTTTGCTATCCAATATGATATCACATTATTATATGAGAAAATTGTACTCAAACACTGTTAGTGCGATGCAAATTCACTGACTAAAATACACAAGCATCGGGTTTCCTTTACAAGTGTGATGATATGACGAGCCGTTGAAGATTAGTGAGTGCTCGTTTAACATCTAAATGGACATCAAAGATCATTTACTATTTTTGTTTTATTACAAACGTACCTTCATATATTTGTCAATAGTTTATATTACAGAATCATAACCTGATGCCGTGATGTATCTGATACACAGGAATATATATGTTCATGTTTAATGTTGATGTCGGAAGAATTGATAATGGTGAAGTAGTTATCGGCATTGAATACAAAGGACAACAATTGCCAACTTCATAGCAGGAGGGTTAGGTTTTAATTACACATGAATCGCACTTTCTTCCAACTACAATCTCACGTTTCATATTCGCTGCTTTCTATAGGTGGTTAATAAGCGTTATTATCTGCACACTGCTACACAATTAACCTGTTGATCCTGAAAAGACGACCATGGAATTGGTTATTAAATGAAAATAACATAAAGAAATTTTCCGTATCTTTCAATAACTAAAACATATTGCGAGACTAATAGTTATTGTTGATGGTTCCACTTCAGTACCATCGTCTGCTTGGCGCAAATAAGTTGCCAGCACGAGGATGCCCATCCCGAGCCAATATACCCACACATTTACATTTAGCAACTTGGTCGGTTAAACCACGAGTGTGCGATGAAAAATATTCTATGTAATTTGTCGGTTACTAAAGGTTACTACGTGGAATCGATTGTTATGCATTTATTCACCTGGCTCCAGTTGAGCATAATATCACAAAATGTAAACTGTTGATGTAAACTAACGCGTGATAATGATAGTAATGCTTATCATTAATTAAATGGAATGCTATCTGGACCTGCTGTCAAAGAGGTACCCGTATCTTGACGTAAATGACATGTACGGAAGGAAGGAACCAATGTAATAAAACATTTTTCGTTCATTATATGATCAATATCGCATCTGGATGGCAGACACGGTGTGGTGTTGTGACAATAAAGTTTATGACTGGCTCTGATTTTGTATACAATGAGCCTCTGCGATGATGTCATGTGATTCCAAATGTCCAAATGATGTGAAATAGCAATTTCTAATTGCCAATTAATTTGCATAATATTGAATCTAACGGTGGTACATGCCTTCTACATTCATGAAATGCCGCATCCACAATGGTTTCACCTGAGTCTGTCAAGGTCGATAAGGTGAAAACAAAGTAGATCACGCTGTGTATCAATGTTATTATCCTTTGGTTGCACTGTCGATAGTGAATGCAATAACTTGGTGAATATATATAAATGTTTGCGCATGATCTGTCAGTATATCAATCACTGCGGTACTTTAGCGCTTTGGACCTGCTAAGCTATTTAGGGTTATCAATTCCCCGATCCGAAAAAAAAATACTAGTGATCCATTCGCCGTCTCGGTCGGAATAACTGATAATGACTCGAAAGTTTTTTGAGGTTGCAAATGGTGAAGTATATCTGCGCAATAAAATGCGATAAAGCATGACATACCTTGAATGCAAGTACCTAATCGATAACGCGTTGGTGGACAGCAAGAAATGCTATCCTGCTGGCAAATCGTCACGCCAGGATATACCATGAACACCATGATCCCGATTTCGGCAATAGTACAAACCTTATAATGCAACGCTCGAGTATGCTTGGTTATTGGAATGTGGGTAAGGGGAACACTGTGTTGGCTATGATAATCAGCACGCTTGTGTGCAGCTGTGGCTGAAATTGGTATAGGGACAAAAATCATCGCCCATAAACATCATGGCCAGTGGCACTAAGCATTTTTACATATTTATCATGTGCAGCATTTGTAGTCATATTATTTATATCATTAGTTACATACATATGACAGTAGTATCAAGTAGTTAATACACAAAGGCGACAGTTATATGCGTCAGATTAACGTGATCCATGAATTACGGCGTAGCATTCACAGCCCGGATACCTTAGCCATGCTTACGTTATGGACAGCTGGTGTGCGCCACGGTGCTGGAAATACTATCCGTAGCGTCGCGCTATTCTATGATCGCGATGGTAATTACATCAGGTCGCGACCAGTTCACGATATTAGGCAATCATAATTGTCGAATCTCGTTGAATATATTTCCAAGGGTTATTTACAGCGATAGGCTTATTGAAAAGGAATTCATGATGTTTCATCTGAGTAAATATAGGGATATTTCGGTTCTCAGTTAACAAATCTTGATGTTTTCTTTGTATTGACTGCATACTTTTTCCGTGCAATACTCTAATTCACATTCATATTGTAACGCAATGATGCTTGACTAGGGACTGTGCTTGACGCATGCGGTTTATCATTCCGCTATTTGCATCGTTATGTATCGCCTCTGGCTACACACTAATATACTAAACATTCCAGTGCGTAAATCACGAGTGACTTAAACGTCCACAGTGGTTTTTTTCTGACCAAATGCACAACGCCATGTGTGCAGAGATGCTGATTCCCAGGTCATAAGATGTAAAAGAATAACGCACGATCAATCATACGGCAATTAACCATAACTTCCATAATGGAAGAAATTTGAGCCATGTGCTTTCTCATGAATTCTGTACATTCAAATGCATATTATATTGCATTAAGATTTATATCGTAGTCATATTGTAATAAATACAGGCATATGATGGAATATGATGGTTTGCGTACCAGCCATGTGTTTATGTTAGCACGTCAAGCTAGATGATACATTATTTTGCATCCGGATCATAACGTTTTATAGGCTGTTTACACAAAGTGCAGTGACTGACTATCAAGGGAACAATGTCAAACACGCACGGCTTCAATTGTCTTTGATATGCAGCGTCTGATCTCCTAAAGATTGCTTTATGTGAGTCTGTGCTTAATCAGTCGCCGTTGGAAATTTTCCTAAATAATATCATTCAATCCTTTCGGAAGCTTGTTGTAGAATCATCAGATAAATATAGTTCAATAGGTATTTGTCACTAAACATTGTTCGTGGATGCGCATCCTAACGTGTTATGTCCAGCAATGTCATTCGCCACTCATCGTTTCATATAAAACGAATCTCTTTCAGTTTTCTTCGTCTAATCATGAATTACATTATAATGAGCATCGCCGCCACCTGGATGCGGCGATAAGCCGATTTTATACTGCTCGAACACTTTGAACTGTCGTAATCATCTTTACTCTGTCAGTAATAGGGACGAAGAATATTTTACAAATAAACAAAATCATTCGCAAGTTATGTCTTCTAACATCACATCATCCATAGGCTGCATTGTTGTTTGGTACAATGTCGACGCAGTCCCCAAAGGCAGACGTAAGTGACCAATGTGAGCAATGATAAACTTGCACCCAACAAAATTTTCACTATCTTGACATAGGCAGCTTTTCAACGGTAGTTGTGTTGCACGACCCCCACCCCACACCAATTGCTTCATAACAATTTTGTTGGCCATAAGCATATATATATATATATATATATAAATATATATATATATATATATATATATATATATATATAT
Organism: Urechis unicinctus; assembly: GCA_034190875.2. NCBI lineage: Eukaryota > Metazoa > Annelida > Polychaeta > Xenopneusta > Urechidae > Urechis > Urechis unicinctus. Next base: position 20,432,205 of record CM067357.1, read on the forward strand.
ATATATATATATATATATATATATATATATATATATATATATATATATATATATATATATATATATATATATATATATATATATATATATATATATATATATATATAGCGTTTTTGGACATTGGAGCAGTTGGATTGACAAAATCCGCGTGTGCCTCTGTTCACCCGGTGATAATTGTCACAACCACATCCGAAGGTCTATATGGCGGCACAAAACACCAAGCGTTAGTAGACTGTTAGGCTTGCCGATCCTTCAAAAAACATATGATCTCCTTATGCTATTTTTCGTGGTCAATATCTAATTCGCTGCCGCTCACTATTCATGCAATAACTTATGACAATTCCCTTGTTTGGTTCATCAGATACTCCTAGTCTCATGCTATCATCTTCGCAGTCTACAATCAAACTTACCATCCTCGTTTAGCATCGTTCTGCCCAGATGTGCATGCATAAAGCCAGTGGGTTTATATGATGATCCTCTTTACGCTTACATAAAAGACCGAAAGGGAGTCCCTAGAAATAAAATCACCGGCAAGATTGCTAATCCACTTCTGCAATCAGGCGGTGTTTGATTGATGCCAATCTACATGTAATAATCAATTGTGTGGTTGGGGGTTGATAGTATTTGTACGGTCGTTGGGTTCTTGAAAGAGTTTTTTTTGTACATATTTATTCTGTTGTATTCGTATGCCATGGCGAGGCACCATAAAAATATCCGTGTGACACCATATACTTCCCATTAAATACGAGGGTATCGACATCCACCAGCGAGCAGTATCCGTGATTATCTAGCTAGATCATGCATGTTCATCTTTCCATGCAACTTATACGCTGAAAATTGGAATGGAGTCCGCAGCCCTTCATTCAATTTATCCCGGTACAACTCCTACTGGCAGGTATGTTAGTTGCAGCAACGCTTCATTGGTGCACAGTCCAATTATTGACGCTACGATTATTGCGGTGAATTGGTAGGTTTTTATATTGAATACTTGTCTTCCCTTGTAAGAAGACACATGGTTTTTTATTAGCACAGACCGAGCAATCAACTCGAAATAGTCCTGGTGCAAAGTTATTTGGAATGAACTAAGCGAAAATCAAGTGATAAGGATGCTACGTGTATTCCATGAATAACGAAACAAGTAATTACACCTAGGTTGTCGGTGACTCATCTGCATAGTTACTTTTGCTTTTTACAAGTGCATTAACAAGTCTGGTTAAGTAATGCCACATAACAGCGAAGCGATAGATGCCCAGATACACATATGCCCATCAGGAAGCCCTAATATGTACCGTCTAGACAGCAAGCCCAGGGATAGACAACGATGTCTCGATAAGGCGGATAACGAATTACGTAATGAAAGTGTATCACAATGGCACTGAATATAATCTGTCCAATAGCTCATTGCCTATATTCAGTAATGCATCAAAAATTCATTAAGTTATTGGATGAGTATCACCAACAGACATAAGTTATTTCATCATCTTTCCTGAAAGCTGCTTGTCAGCTTTTATTCTGTTAAAATGAATATAGATTATGTTGCGTTTCAGACTAAACATCAATTTATAATGAACTTGGTTTTGAAATTACATGGCTTTACATTATGTCCTTTTTGAAGCAGCTGCCGCTGTATATAATCAAAGGAATATGATATTTTCGTTATCATATGAATCAGCACAGCACACGAGCAGGTCATTTACGAACGTGCTGATGGCCCGTATTGCGACTGTCAAGGATAACGCCTATATCGTATTCATGCAGGCTCCATTTGATTTAAGTCATGTGCCAGTAACCAAGAAAACAACATTTTTTAGATGAAAGGATCTTTCCAAGGTCTCCCAGTCGAAGACTAGTTTGTAGCACTTGTGGAAATTCTAGTCGCAAACACAGCGGACTTACCAACAACATTAATTAATTAAAATGGTCAACTTTGTTTTATTTATATATCGATGCTATGTTTGTTAAGGGCTGTAATGGCAGATCGGGTCTGACGACATATCTAGGAGAAAGCAAGATTGCCATGTCACGTGATTGCAAACAGAAAGCTGCTACATTGTACATGTAGCTTGTATGACTGGACCATGCATTATAGGCTCCTCTTTACCTTTCATGTTCTGCTCAAATAACTCGAGCAAATCAAGTATAACGAGCACGTGTCTCATTAATCACCACCGTGTATGGCGTGGGGGCTCTTGAAAGACTGTACGTAAACTCGATGCAATATCCACATTATCATACGGACCTAAGCGGCACGGGAGATTATTCTAGTTCTCTGAGGTAAATATACTTTTGCTGTCAATTCCGTATATGTGTAGTGGCAAAGGCAAAATGTTAAATAGCACTGGTTAACAACTGGTAGGGCAATACTTTAATTCACAAAATCGTCCATTTTCTTGACAGATTCAAGACAATTAAATTGTCGGAGCTGATTTCACGCCCAATGAAAAGACCGACAGAGCCTTTTTGTGCTTACAGGAGTGTCAGTTAAGGCGAGATACACGACATACATTAAATGAATGTTAATCATCTCACAAGTACTGCACCTCACGAAAGTTCACCGACTGTCGTGTCCTGAAACCATGTGAATCACATCGATGTTTACTACCCACGTTAGCACCTACATCTAACACGTCTATGTTTTTAGTTTCCGTAAAACAATTCGTTACCAGTTTTAATGCCACTGAATCATCAGGTTGAACAATCAAACCCGTGATGTGATGACATGATAACTGTTTATGCCTGATTAGTCAAGGGTTTCTGTACGAATAGCATTGCTTGAGCATGAGCGAATCTGTTCAACATCGATTCGTTAATGGCCTTTGCAGCCAAATTATAAGCATTGGAATCCATAACGATAAATGCAGTACTAAGAACCTTGGTGCGATTTATACAAGACGGATTGTACGATACCAAACATTGTGTATGTGTATTACTTTTGCTATTCTTGTTGCTGTTTAGTTTTCCGCACCGAGTCTTTGACTAGTGTAGGAATCACTTGTGCATTTTTGTATTAGAATATCACTTGCTAAGGTGATACAGCAGAGTGGTAATTTAGGTAGTTCACCTGCCGCTCCAGTTTTGTCCGTTCATCATAAATTAATTTAGTTCAGTTAAATCCTTCCACTTTATATTTATTGCGGACATCACCTGGCAAGCACACCAAAGAGATATGACTCATGTTAGATATACGAATGCCTACTTTTACGAATGCCTGCACACGATATGTGTGTAGCGTCATAGGTTCGTGTTGTAGGTGACGTCCTTTGTTGCTTCGTATCCTTAATTGTTTGCAGTTGAGTTGAAGTCAAGATCTGGATGGCGAAATAAACTACATTATTCTCATCTAATTACGTTGTGAAACGAAGCGCAATGAACGCATTAAACATCCACATATTCACATAATGGGCAATATTCAGTAATTGCACAAGAAAGGCGATTTTCAGCGCTGTTGTAATGGTAACATATCCAAAAAGCCTTTTGGCAACGTCTTAAAGCCGTTCAATCAACGCAATACTGAGATGCCGTAGCGACTTTTGTAACAGACATAACCGACACTTCCTAAATTGCTTATTCTATCCTATCCCCGTACTTTCTATACAAAAGGGGACGTTTTGTTGAAGCATATGTGAACAATAAAGACTTAGCATA
>CM067357.1:20440849-20468146 GCA_034190875.2 Urechis unicinctus
ATATATATATATATTATATATAGAGATAGATATATATATATATATATATATATACTATATATATATATATATATATATATATATATATATATATATATATATATATATACATATAGATATATATATTATATATATATATATATATATATATATATATATTTATATATATATATATATATATATATATGATATATATATATCTATATATATATATATATATATATATAGATATATATATATATATATATCTATATATATATATATATATATATATATATATATATATCTATATATATATATATATCTATATATATATATAATTTATATAATATATTATTATATATATATATTGTACAACTTTATAAATATAGATATTTATATTTATATATATATATATCTATATGATATATATATATATATATATATATATGTAAATATGTATATATATATATATATATATATATATATATATATATATAGATATATATATATATTTATATATATATAAATATATATATATATTTATATATATCTTATATATCCCTTGAAGATATGAGGCTATATGATATCACTATATGATATATATATATGGATACAATATATATCTCCTTCTATATATATATATATATATATATATATACTAATACACACACTTATATATATATATATATATATGTATATAATACTATATATATATATACTGATATATATATATATATATATGATGATTGCGTCAATTTGGTACAAAGTTCTTTACTGAAACTGTTATAGTGCGATATACAAATAGCCATTCAAAACATACCTTAGCTCATAAGATCGGACTATATGAGAGACAGACATATTATAAATCAGGTCTTGTCTATATGAACTAGATTACATTGTCAGTGTTAGCTTGAATATTGGGTCTGCTGCAGATAATTCCGCTAGGGTACGAAGCCTACATCCGGCTTACGTCCCTTGAAGATGTTTGAATGACTATATATGCTACAATCATTCGGGTTACGAATCTATGTATGGATGCATTTTACGTACGTGATCATGTTTGGTTATCATCAAATTCATATTCATGGTTCTGAAATGTTGGATAGCTTCCACAACCTGTTGCGTACATGCCAACGTATCAATATGCCGATGAAGGATTTTAAGTTAAATGAATACCATTGATAATAATGCAAATGTCTTAATTTACAATTAACATATAACCCGGTCTTTGACATTAAATTTGATAAATTCTGCAAAAAAAACGGTGGTAGGGGGCGGAGTTAATTTATGTTTATGACACTAATTATAACTAATATAAGATGCTTCCAGGAATCTTTAAAGGTATGAAATATACGCGTCACGTATCGTCCGCAATCAATCACGACGTTGTTGCACAAGCAATTCATGCAGAATCAGCTCACTTCACTTCACAGCTGATTTAACAACCACAGTAACAGGACAATTATATCATGACAGTAATGGATAAGTGTAATTGGGATGCTTGGCATCGCCTATTTGGCACAAACCTGTTTTGTGGGCATGGTCAAAAACTTTTGGCTCTTAGTTAAATGACTTCAATGTGTATGCTTTAGTAGTAAATGTAAGCTGCCATTTATATAAATATGTGTTCTCCTCTAACCTTTGATAAATAAACATCCTCCTCCGCTCGACCCAACGTAGCCGCGAAAAATGACTACATCGTCGTATGTCTTCACAACCTTTACTCATCTGATAAGACGCCAACCTTTGCTACCAGTCCACATGGCTTGAAGCAACATTTAGAAAAAGACGGATGCCAAAGAAAACTATTTTTCAGCTCTTTCTAATTGTAAGCTTACATCCCTAACATCGCAGCCGCGGAATGACCTCACCTCATCTTATCTCATAACCAGCACCTCCTTCATCAACTGCTGGACCGTTGACAGCAAATGTGGTATACAGGCCCTCAACTATGGCTAGCTCCTCAACAGACTCGGCACTCTCAGGAGCAAGTAAGCACAGTGCGTCCGACAACCATGCTTGCAACGAAGTATCGGGCGCCCATAATTTATTTGTTCATGTCTTAGCGCAGACATCGATGACTTGGAGGGCGAATCACTGATAACTTGAATAGATTAACATGAATTTCAGAGAAAATAATGCTCCACAAAAGCATAATGTAACCAGCAGAACGGCTGCTGCAAAAGTGACAACAAACACATCTGCATTTCGAAGACTTTAATCCGGGCGGTATTCATGATGCGATAAATATTTGCAAGGTTTCAGAGCAGAACCGTGTAACACAAAAATAATGAGCTATTTAGTGCCTTGTCCAACGATGCTATTTCTATCAGCAGAACTTCAACGAGCGAGTCTTGGCACTTTATGGCCGTACATATGTCGACCCATCCGTTTCTGATTCCAACAAAACAACAACAACGCACGTCATGGGTTGTTACTTCAATCGCTGCTGGTATTGCATGTAAATGTTAATGATAATCTCTCTCTGGACAATTTATTGCCTTATGCCTATGTCACATGAGACCTACTGGTGTCTGTAGGAAGCCCGTACAAAATCATGCCCCGTATGATACTGTGGTCATATGCTTTACAGTCGGTCTGCGGGGCTTCCATTTGTTGCTCATATACTTTTTGAATATGACAAGTGTGTATTTTGTTGTACAAGTTATTGTAATTCCTTAGTAACATAATAGCTTTAATGCATCTGTTATGTACTTTATGTTTGTTTGTACCAAATAAAGCATTCTCACACGTTTCTTTGTTAATGATACTTATTTTATAGAAACATGAAGAACCTGACACCCTATTTAAATCACCGTTTATTACATATACCAATAACATACGAAATTATGTAAATGGACACACGTTACATGTGGTAAGTTTCAATGTACACAAAATAAAGTTTTTTTAGAGCCAAGCACGCTATACTATTCTATATGATCAAAAAGTAACAAGTGATATTCGACACTCTGCAAATTCAATACCTCATCGTATATTGTCAATAATGCGATTATCCAGAATATTCTGCCAGCAGCAAAAATGACAATCGATCAACTATGAGCATGCATTGAATTCGGTTCTTCTTTGAACAGCCAATACAAAGGGCTACCGTTGGTTCAAATATTGGGTCAGAGTACGCATCAATTCAGAAATATTCAGATTGACTTTGTATTGAATCAGAATGTAAAGGATGTATGTATGATAATTGACGCTTATTTTGTGCACTTTTGTCCCTCATTAAGAGTAATAAAAGCACAGCACTAGTTCTGAATTCACTATGCGTTTTCGAGATGTTTTTATATAATACATTGAGAGGGTCAACTCGATTATTATAGAATACTGCATTATCAGGGCAATCCGTTTCTGTCGAGAGTTTGCTTGTTGTATTCCTGCTTTGACGACAGTTTCTCGGCACACATAGTAGAATCATTTAGCCTATGATAGTGGACTACTACTGGCTTATATTTAGCACCAATCAATAAGAACAATAAGTTCGCCTCGTTGCTAAGAATAGGGTACACGAAGATGTTAATTAACTTGGCAAGAGGGGAGATGCATGAACTATATGGAGGGATGTGTTCAAATTATTACCGGGGAGATACACAGTATATATAATCTAATGATATGCATTAATCTACATATTCATATCGTAGCAAGTCAAATCCCGTAACGCTTATCCTATAATTATTTGATCTAAGGCCGAATGTGCTTTCAATGGAAAATATAATTATTTTGACAAATATGTAGTATATATTTTATTTACCAATTGAAGATGAAAAATTATATTTGAGTTGCTTAAATCATCTACATTGGTACAATTCAAGGAAATTACAGCACATTTACAAAAAAAATGATATTACTAGTAATTTGTGTGCGTCGCGATTTTGCCCATTCTCAGCACATAATGATGTAGTCGTGAACCGCATGCTGTGCGTTGGTAAACTTTCTGATGCAAATGTGGTATCGTATACCCGAAACTTCTTCATCCAATGATGATTCATCCTTTATAATGCTTCGATGTGTTGTGTAAATGGCAAACTACCTTAGTTCAACCAAATGCATTGTACGCAGTGTTTGCTGGTGGCTTTTATCTATCTCGGAATACTCACGACTAATTACGACGGAGCAAAACGCGGTAACAATCGCCTGTGCTCCACAATAACTGCTTTCTCGTAGCTAATTTAACGACCGCCAATGAAATAATGGCATTTGTTAAATGTTGCATTCTGCAATATCAAGACCAATTAGCTGGTAGCATGGAGTAGCAGCTAGATTAACATATCACTGTTAGTTCATCAAATGTCCATGAGAACGGGTTAGATTTGCCGGCGCGTTGCGACGCGTAATCATGTCATTAAATATGAAAAAGACATCAGGGTAGAGCACAGTGGTATCAAACAGGGTCGCGTTTAACAAACTAGCAGGTGCTTGATACATCAAACAGACCTCATAATGCTCCCGTTGAAAAAAACTCCATTACTTATTTCACGTTCCCTAGACGTGTTTGTATTTTTAAACTATTTCACGGTCATATCGCACGTTTAAACCGATGACTGGCAACTCCGATTTTGAACTTAATGTAGATTCAATTGTGATTCACATTGCCAGTCAGATGCAGGTATGCTGGATGAATTGATTGTATGAGCAAGCGCACCAAGTCCCGTGAAACAGCTTGATTGTTTCTTTGGATGCCGCTTTTCCAAGATGACAATTTTTTGTTGAACGTTGTGTGAAACTATAGGCCTACAATGGTCGACATCAAATCCTCTTATATTGAACAATGCGTTCACACAAAGATTGGTACCAACCAACCCATTTGCGAGCAAATCTGCCGTGCCGACAAAGCATCATAGGTAGGCATAATCAACGTAATCAAGCCTCGCAATTAACTGGTGCATCCGAGATAGGCAGAGCAACTGAGGTCTACTACTTTACCGAAAGATATCGTATTAGGGATTCAAAACAACTGATGTTCAATTTGGCTGCTCAGCCTTTACAATATCAACATGGTTTAGGCTCAATCGCGTGCTTAACAACGCCATTAAGTTCAGCCTCGATCACACATATTACAAAACGCACGCAAAATTTACCTGTCTGTCAAAGGAATAGCTTCCCCCTAATAACTAATGTATCTCGCAGCAGTCATTATTGCGTTTTTAACCTTTTCATTTAATAGCGTTTTTATATTTCACTCTGCATTAGGCCAGATGGTTTAAAACACATTATCTATTTACAACTTGTTATATATGCCGTTATAAATGAAGCCATATTATATATCGGCAGTTGGTGACGATGAGTGCCTGTAACATTGTGTTGCTGGAGCTATTGTTACCGCCCGTAGAAGCACTGGATGCACACTACTCAAACCATCCTCAAAGCCTTTCGGTAGTCTATAATAGCATTGTTCATTTATGTATTTTTAGCTAGTTCCCATAGTATTAAAGCAGACTATTAAAGAGTGACGCACAACACGGAAATGAGCACTAGTCTGAATGATATAACCGCTCACAACAACACCCAGAGAAATCGACATATTCGGTTTAATGCAATTCTCTGCCGCTGCTTGGCTGTTCATTAAACAAGCCGTAATACCTGGCTATTCTATTGGTATTGATTAAGAAATAATAATATAATGCTGAACGTGATAGACGCGATCTGCTTTGTACTAAATACAAAGAAATGTATAATAGTGTGTCGTATAATGTTGATGATTATGAGGGCATAAAAACGGGTTTTTTAACGACCAAATTATGCAAAGATGCAATTAACATAAATCCGAATCTGATTATAATGTATCAGCAGAAGACGTAATGGCAGCTGTGGTGAAAATTAAGTCCCATAATGCCGACGTCAATAAAATGGTTTACTTGGACTATATTCTTAATGATATTTGTGAGCTGTTTCCTCATTTATCTTAAGTGTTTAATTCATTGATTGTGCTTTCAATTACCCGGGTATAAATGACTAGCTTGGTGATTGCTCAAAACCAATATAAAATTTGCAAGCGACAGCAATATCTCTCAGTCCATTGCGTTGCGTAACTGTGTAGGCATGGTTTTAGACCATATTATTCCGAACGTTACAAAAGTATACGCCTACGTGGGATGATAATGAAAACCCAGCTGCTATTATTATCATTGTACACGTAAGATGTCGAACGGGAAGCCAGATAAATCTGTTGTCATTGCAGCATCCTGTAACGTTTGACATTGACGTCTCTTCCTTAACGAATATTCTTTATATAACGTCCCACGTTTAACAATTCGACCTTGTGAATATAAGGTAAAAAGTTACGATATTAAGGCTCAATTGCACACTGAGAACAATCATGTCAAAACAATTCAGACCGGGTATATTTAAAAATTGATGTGTATATATGAATCTCGATGTATTAATCAATGTCAACGTGTACGGAACGAACAGCCTCGAGCGTTATTTAGGTCAAATCATGCTATGTCGCCACCTGATTAAGAAATAAACCGTTTTATGCCAGAACAAATGCTTCGGGGATGTCTGATGTACTAGCTGATGTCATTACTGCTAATCATGCTGGATGTCCTCCAGGGTGAATAATCTATGAATTTAAAGCGTGCTTTTGTTCCTTTTGTTACTGTTGAATAGGCAAAACTAAATGTTACTGCGTGCTAGATAAACACTTGTTCGTGCAATGTCGTGGAGAGTTAATCGTGTTAATTGACTTATCAGGCAGTTTGTTATCGTGCAGAGAATAGCTAATGCTATAACACCAAATCAGACGCTCTCAGTCCATTTAATGACACATTTACTATCCTTAAGTAGAATCAATGAGCCTGGGAGAGTGGACTACTACAGGCTTATATTCAACGACTACCAAAAGAAGCAAAATGTTAAATCAGCAAAATCAAGACTGAATTGGATATTCGCGAGTAATATTACTCAACTACATTAAGCCTGTCATTTACAACCATGCAATGCTGATGCAGCATGGCATGCTAACTAAGGATAAAGCAACGTAGAAATTCAATTATCATATGCCAAATGCAATTGCCTTTTTGCAAATGTCATTTGCTGTCTATTAATAGCTGTATGTCTTACACTGGAGCTAAATATGAGCGTATGTGCAAATACAACTAGCATTATACAACGCCTATTGTAGGATAATGAGTTCGAAATGCATTTGTCTGTAGTATATGCAATTGCTTTGAAAATATGTGAAATCTATTTCTCTTTGACATACGTGCTCGTGAGATAGAGATATACATAAACATTTATGCGAAACTAAGGAAAACTTACAGAACATATATATTTTGTCCATCTGCGTGCAGTGCACACTTTGCTTTTGTTAATTGCTAGATACATTAATAACCGAAGATATTTTCTGCAGATGTCATGGCTTAAGACAGGTTGGCCTTTTTGAAATACCTTGTTGTCTAATCCCATAAACATGGCAACACTGCAAAGCATTTTTACATTTAGAAATACTGGCTGAAAACACAGCCATGTGTATGAAGGGTTACCATCTACTAGGCATTACGGAGAACCAACAAAGAAGCTTGTCGATAAATGCTATAAATGTCTTGTTTATGCAATAAGCCCAAAACATATAATGAGGCAAGCCGTCAGTTCGTGCCTAACATTTTAATGCCATTCATTTCACCTTAGACCCCGTCAACGGCTGTTGTCATTTACCTTATTGGATGCATTTCAGTTTAAATGGGGCGACGCAAGCATTCATCATCAACATCATCAATGTGATTTTATGTTCCCAGACATCAAATACTCAAGAGGTCACGTCGATGTTAATCACTGTAAGAAAGTAGTTATTGTGACAATCTCGACTAGTCCGTGTGATAATAATTAAATGTACTCAACAATCACTTACCAATGCTAGCTATTTGCTTATATGGTAAACGCTATACCAGTGAGCAACGGCCACAGAATATCGTTTTAATTAAGTCAAGTATTCACATATATCGGACCCTTGAATAATTGGTTTTCAAATTTCAAGTTGGTGATGCCTTTTGTTACAAAAAGGATGGCAGCACCTGGCGGGCGACTTTTGCCTATTGATATGATGGCTAGCTATACCGTGGCCGCATAAGCTTACTTTTCTCTAAATATATTTAATTGCCAGACTAATATATGTAGATCACTACTATATTAATGATACCTGTCTTTGACACAATGTTTTGTATTGGTTTGCCCTTGAAAATGCAGCGCGGCCGTTATTGTGTACGTTTAATTAAGGACAACATATAGAATGAGATTATAAGACATCGGTTCGGGATTTATCAGTGTCATCATCGAAGTGATTGCATCACTGCCGGGAGTCCTGGTTTAAAGTTGGAGATATTTTGTTACACCTCACGTTATATAATGCTACATTTAGAATCAGTAAACAGAACACTGAGAGTGGACGGCTGATATTTAAATTCTGAACAGAAAAGCAATATGATGCGCTACCAAAATCCACGCGGTAAGTAATTTGATATCCGATTAACTAAGAGCATGGTAAAAGTAAGATATGATATATGCATCTCCAAAAGGGTGAGGTAATAGCCTATTCGTAAGCTTATAGCCGAGTCATTTGCATAAGATTGTATCTAACGGCGGGACATGGGCGATAAGGTGAAAATAAACATAGCTCATGCTGTGTATAAATGTTATTATCTTATGACAAATATATTTTGCTGCCTGCAATTGATAATTTGATGTCTAGTTACGCCTATATGTCTTGCGTTAGATCTTTTACCTCATATAGCTTCAAATACGATGTTTACGGACTAATGAGAGATCGAAAAAAATAATCTTAATTTACTAAATACAATATCCATTCGGTATATCGAGATTGTGCTGCTGATATGTAAATCATGCAGGCATGACCATTCACCTGGCATTTGTTAAATTCGTATTGCATTAAAATTTAAGGAGACCCCCCTAAAGATGACAGTTAAAAATACAGTACTTTAAAATGATTGCACGGAGTGCGTGTTCAATTTACAAAAAATTGTGACAAGCTGGTATATTTGAATTCCATCTGCTCTTAACTGTTATTGCTTTTGGTAAATAAACCCAAAATAAGAACGCCTTATCTTGGATCAGAGTTGCTTGTTTAAAAATGCTGCATTCGCGATAAACGAAGATTGGCAACTTATTTCGTTTTTAGCTGAATTGCTATTTTTTAAGAATGGCAACCGAGGTCGACATGGTGGTCAGTTGTTACATATCATTGCAACATAATCAACTTATGTTTCCTTTATTGAAACCTTCAAAGTAATGAATTGAATGCGAATGTGAAAATACTTGTTACTTATGCACCGGGTTGGTTATACTAGACCCCAACGGGAACATTGAATTTGTTGTTATCTGGCCGTAGCTACTATGGCCTCACATTGTTATCCGCATCCTGCAAATCTTTGTGTAAGTGTTACAAATATTGTTTTTAGTGCATACATGGACTAAACATATGTATATTCTTAAAAACTACTCCCAATCAAAAAATATGGAAGTACATAAAACATGATATTGACTTGCTATTGTCAGAAAGATGTCTGGGCGAATCTGATTCTACAACGTCAGCATTCATATATGATTTAGTGTTATATTTCCCCATACTTAACACAGCAATGTTTAATTACTTCAAGCTATTTGCGTCCAAAGGTGTTCAGCAGTACACCTATACTATTTTCAAATGGTCCAACTACTGTCGTTAAACTATGTGCTTTGCAAGTGTTAATATGCTTGCGCATTTCATTTATATAACTGTACATTCACCTCAAAATACTTAAAACGTCTAATACGGTCAATATTGTCACTTGGTTCCCCATAATTGCTGAATTGTATGTGCCTCTTGATGCAAACACTCTCACATCTTGCTTTACAAAATATCGTAAACCCTATCTGTTTAATTTTTGGAAAAAAAATACTATCAATAAATGTTGCTATTGTATTTACCTGTTAATGTCAATGACAAAGACAATCGTATCCATAAATGTGAGTCCTTAAACCGGCAACATTTTAAACGCCCTTTACTTTTCATAGTATTGAATGTGACATTACCACCATGTACTGTGAATAAATGTGAATAAATCACAATATTAATAACTTCAATGTCGAGTGATATGTTTGCTTAGCCCTGAAGTGGTTGCTTATCGCATATAATTTGTTGATAATGCTGCCTCTTCTTTGTAATGTAGTTAACGTTGCGCAGAACAGAACCACTCACCACTTATGTATATTGGTTAATATATATACTGTTAATTGCCATTATTCATTTTGAAGAAATATGTGAACAAATGATTCTAGGAACCGACATATTATCTCCTTATGGTGTATTTCGCTGTAATAATTGACTGACCATGTAATGCCTAAAAGCACGATGTTAAGTAATTAATTATTAACAATAATGCAATAGATTAGAAAGAAGAACCATACACTAAGCAATTTGAAGATTTGACTGATGAAAACGTATTTTAGTACTACTTAATAGCTTTGGAAAGCCAATATGACAATAATTTATTAAATAATGTTTCTTGTGTCGGGGATTTTCTGTTTATTAGCGCGTAATGAAAACGGCACTGGCACTACCATAAAAAGTAGACTGGTCAGAAGTAAACTTCCATTAACTTTTTTATATAATCATATCCTATTTCACAGTTATATCACAATATTTTATATCACAAAACACGACATTGCGCACACGGCTCAAGGCGATTTTAACTGTACATTATATATTAGCCGCAGCTTTTAAATATTGAATAAATCGATTATTCAACCAATCAAGTTTCCTTTGACGTCTTGTTGCAGAAAGTGAGACGCATATGCAATGCTTTGGTCCCTATAGACGCCTAGTCCTGGATGCACCGTAGTGCTTTTTTGCTGCCTGGAAATGACCTGGGTTCCGTTTATTGCTATTGTATGCGACAGTTCATATTGCCCTGTCTTCGTATATTTCCACAATTTTGCCAATTAGCATTCTTAGCTGGGCTTACATGTAAACAGATCTGTGTATCGCAACCATCAATGTGATTTTATGTTCCCAGAGCATCTCATGGACTGATTGCCATCTAAGTTTGTTTGTGGCACTTTGTAGCGTATTCATGTTACCGCCGGTTGGTATAAAAATATCAAGGAGCTTTTAATGTGAATCGTAAAGCAATCTTGCGAACTCAATAACGTATGGTCATGGAACGATATGCGGATAACGGACGCCATGTTGTGTGAACCGGAAAGCATTTGTTGCTAGGACAATTACTATATTCCTGTTCTTATAGCAAATGCTGTTTTCTCGTAGTGACGTTGTGGTCTGAGGCGGGAATCAACGATGGAACAGCAGTACAGTCGTTAATTACGTTAGACCCGATATTTATGCTGCAGCATTAGCGAAAAAAGGAACATGTTTCACGACGAGCACTCGGTTTTTATGCTTTATTCCAGGCACGTGGCAAGTACATCGATTGCTATTAGTCCTCTGTTACAAGCAATGTCGGTAAGGATTCGTAGGGTACGCATAAAAATATCCATTCTGTTTTAGGCAGTGTCACTTAGTGTCTATCCAATATGCAGTGTACTCTTTTCAGTGGCACATGTCTTCGTAGGGTACGTATGAATGGTTCTATTCTGCCATCGTATTTTTAGAAGTTGTTGTGCTGGCCAAACGGTTCCTAGTTATAATACAACATTTACTTAAAATCCAACTTCACGCCACCGTATGTACAACAACCTTGAAATTGAACTATTGTTGACCAGTGAACGTATCGATGGAGGAGCCGCTGTGCGAGCCTTATGAAGTAACGGTCGTGGCGCCTCAGTCTCTGTCCACAGCATTTTTGTCTCAAGGAAACATATACTCGATATCGTGGCTCACCCCAATTTCTTTGTGCATCAACAAACAAGTATTTAATGATAGTGCTCACGGTAATTCAATCTTAACGGTTCGAATATATGTCATAGCTTCCGTATATAATAATGTAGTTATTTGATCATTACTAAGTGTCATGGGGTAATGTTTGATTATGTCTGTTACCTGGCGTTCTCCTCGTTGAGTTTATTGTGGCTAAGATATTTTTGTTTATTTGTGACATACCATTTTAGGCAATTTACAAATGCAAAATCAAAACCCGGGCGTCATAGGTACATATTGCATTGGTATAAATACTAATGTGGACACATCAATGAAAGTGGACCCACGTGAAGGAATTGTTATCTTATTGTGAGTCTCTTGATTCTTATTGAACGTAGTGTTTGTCTATGTACACTATTTCCTTGACTTCGGCACAATGTAGACCTTTTCAACCTGGCTTCATTGCCGTCAAGAAGGTATAATATGTTAATTTGATTGTGTTAGCGACGTCCCATGTACTCCTTTTCGGCATAATATTCATAACATTAGACACTGGTTGTCGCGGTCCATTTATTGCAAGGACCACAGTATTGATATGAGCTGGCAGCTTATATCTCTATAGGGTACTGCTCACTGCAAATTATTACAATTCATACAGCACCACTCAAGCGAGATTGATATATCCACTCTGATAGAGGCGCTTAAGCGTATAAAATGCTCCTTTAACGATGTAGACTGATCCAAGCATTCCAGACAGCAGATTATGCATTTATTCAAGGATAGGCTTTTCTATATCATGCATTTATTATAAGTAGGGTAAGCTAGAAGTAAGACAATCAGTAACGACAAAACAAACGCACTGTCAAAAGCCCTACTGTGCCGTTTATAAAACAATGTTCAACACTATGTGATTTGCGTACCATGTATGAATCAAAGTGCTCATAAATATTAAGAATTGTCATTATTAGGCGCCATGTAGTGAAGATTGTGGTATTCGCAGGTAGCTTGACCCTAACCTTAGTAACGAGAGACGGTGGATGTCGCCGTCAAGCGATTGATTATCCAATGTCTGCATATTCTACCCAGATTCTATAACATGTGTATACCAAACAATTGCAGTATCTAACACAGATCGCGAATGCAACAATACATCTTAGAATATTCGAAGTATTCTGCATAATATGAACGCCTTGTTTAACGGCATTCTGGATAATGTTGAATGCATTGTATAACTAGGCTTATATCATAATGAGCGGATCAACAATATTTGTCTTTTGCGCGGCTGTGTTTTATCCAAATATTAATTGGTTAGTATTCATATGCAGCATTACGGGTAGTATAGTGCTCACACAAATTACGAATTTATCACATCTGGTCTGGGAATCATACATACATCTGCTGGTGGCTTACACTTACCAACCGTCAGGATTCGAACCCGTCAACGGACGGTTCTTTTACGTCCGGTGCTTAGAGGGGAAGGCCCTGACTACTTGACCAAATTGCCCTGAGCTCTACCGTTAAGTGATTACGTGTTGGTCATATCCCCGAAATGCTTAATCACAGGTATAATATATTTTGCTCATTTTACTGAAATATAGGTCTCAGGGGATCATACATAGCGTTATAATGCCTTGGGAATACAGCTTACTTGGCACACTTGTCACAAACCTTAAATCTTTAACCTTAGCTTTTTAAATATTAAACAACCTTGCTTACCATAAAACGAAAATAAAACGGGGTGCAATGGTATACAGAATACTCTTTGTGGGCTGACGGACGCTTACCATGGCGGAAATACGCTGCGAACAAACCTGTTTAGCAGATAGATACCGATTAATAATTCGTGTCATGGCGGTTGTTGGGTAGACGAACCGGATGGTGGTAGGCTGGTAAGGGATGATTCTTGCAGATCTACTACGCTTGTGTGGGCATAAGGAGGATGGTCAATAGTTACTTATCTCTGTTCTGTGTTGCCCAATTTAATCGAAATGCTTATCGACTCCAGAGTAGCGATAATAGTATTTTACTGTCAGAAAATAATCGCTTGTATTAAATGGAATGTGCAGCGTGTCCACCTCATCACCGTCATTTAATATACTAAATGGTGTAGCTCAGGTTCTAGCTATCTTGTCAGTAAATACTGATCTACTGTAACAACATCTGCTTTCGTAGTCTTTTTATGAAAGATTATATGCACAGTCAATGAGAGAATCACTAGTCTAATTAGGTTCTATTATTGATCGTGCTCGCAGTAAAATATTTTGTGGGTGGCTCATATTGACGGAATGACCATATGCTCTCAAGTTAATTGTTTTCAACATTTTGAGACTGCACATTTGATAATCATATACTGGAGTATTTTTCGGTTTTCCGAAACTCGAATAAACATAAAATTTAAGTTTCTTAAGTCACCATATTTTCTACTCTCTCCTGCTTGTTCGTCATTGGTACCTGGACACCAGTACCACAGGATATATACAAACACAATTCTGCATATCAACATTTGATGTAATGTTGTGTATTATTTCGGACACGCAGTCATACTTTCTTTGCAAAATGCATTTCGTTTACTCTACACGATGTACCCAAGATATCTAATAACGCAGTATCGCTCGCGGTTGCATTTAAATCCCTTGTGGAGAAAAATCATAATTAAGTTGTATTCCAATTGTCATCAATTTGTCACAGTCGAATGCAGTTAAATGGATTCAATGTGATTTTTGAGCGGGGTTATGATGAAATAATGCATCAGTTCATTAAATAATTCCTATCATAAAGTATTGATGTCAGAATAATACGCTGACAGTACTTTGATTACATCACGGTAAAGCATTGCAAAGCGTTATTGTTGGGGAATCTGGTGTGACAAAATAACATTCCTAGCGCTTGTAAATCACAGCTCGCTGTGAACATTCTTATTGCGTTTAATTGCTTTTACTTACTTGACGGCCGTCTATAACCAACGTAGTATTTCATCAACTTATGATAGCCAACATGCTATTACCAAACTGATATGACTTGCTGTTGTAGATTAATGGGTGCTCTCAATTAAGACCAAAGACTATCTGCCTTGTTATGCAAACGTATCTTCGTGTTGCAGTCTTTATTAACGGGTTTTATAACAACATAACAGAAATTTGTAATAAACATTGCCATCCGGTTTGACGCTAAAATGTCAAGAAGCACCCAAAATATGACCTTCGTCTGGCGGTCTTTGCGGAACAAAGTCAAAAAGCATCCAAAAACCCAACACCCGCATATGTCCTGTTTGCTACATTACTCTATGATAGAGCTGACTGACGAAAAAATACTCGTTATAAATTACATCTACACAGTTTATGATATCCGCAATCGCTAAACACATTTGATCGTGATTCGTTCTATTTTTATTTGTTGCTTTCATCCCAAAGCTGTGAAATATCTGATGATCGATTTTGATGAAGTGATTGACAAACGTGGAATTAGGTAAATAGCTATTTGCATTAAATGCGAAGGACTGCGATTCGGATGCCGACAATCAGCATATCGATTGCTTTTGAATTGGCAAATACATAGCCGACAACTTAATTATTATTACAAATACATTGAAATATATTCCAATTACAGTCCTACGTTTCATATTCGCCATCCGACGTTATTAATACGCCTATTGTAGCATTTCGTCCCGGTTTATCCTAGAGTGGTATTTCTTAATTGGAATATTCCCTACTCATATAATGCTAATTTGTGCTAGAACATCAAAGTATGGTGGTTGTTGTCGTGCTTTTGGTAACTATTAACTCAAATCGCTGAGGACAGATACATGCTTGAACATTAAGTAATATTTCGGTCTACGTTTGTAAAATTATCTTAATAAACTGTCATGGTATTTATCCATTATTAATGATGACATTGGTGCAATGATATGCAGCCTAAACGCATTTAGAAATGGTTGCTCGATAATGTCATATTGGATGGTATATAAGGTGCAGTTAAATATTGGTGCCATAAATAAAGTTGTTAAACCATGACAACACGAAATGCACCGACATGTTATCATGGCGTTGAATTGCAAATTATATTGGCGATTGCATGCCACACAGCATGAGAGAATCATTTGTGTCCCGTGTTTTTACATTATAGATCGGCACACTCAAATACAAGCATACCAATGAAAAACCTTAGTTCTTACGGTTTCTCGATCGAAAAGTGTTTATTTCGGCGCGCACTTGCGACTTATTCAGATAAATATTCAATATTTAGTTCAAGCTTGTTATGTTCAAGTTTATTAGAACCGATTTGATTATATGTGTTGTCTTTTTTGCGATGATAAGAAGATTTGGTACATTACTTTTCAAGAGAATGTGAGATACCTTAATTTCTTGCTTATAAATGGATTGATCTCGATACAGCGCGCGCTGAACGAATAGCTTCAAGCGATTGTTATTCCCAATCATGGTATGTCACTACCGGATTATGGAACGATCCGTTATTTATGACAAGAATAATGAGCTTATACGACATTGCACCGTTCAACAAGGACGTCTAGCATTGCTTAGATCTCATCATTAATTCGATAGTCCAGAATTGCCTCCAGTGGCGAATGAGATGATCTATAGATTGCAAGCCAACACAAAGGAAGACTGCTGTCTATATGATCGCTTTATTGTACGGGGAGTTGATGCTATTTTTCTGGGTTTGTTAATAGACTTATCAGACAGTCTGTACAATGATTGACAATCAGCGGGTGCATTTATGTCCCTCAGTTAGAATGACCAAAGTAAGCGCTGGTTTTGAAGTCCTTTCGCGCATTCGGGGTAGTGTCAGGTGATTTCTCGAATTCGCAAAATGGGCGCAGGATTGATTTAATTTCCATGGTCAAAGTGGGGCATCACTGTGCTGAGATCTCTTATTTGAACCCTGGTTACAAAATGGAGATAATTTTTGACACCAGTAAAACGAGATTTCGTTATTCAATGTCCCTTTCTTTTGGATTCACACATACAGCAAATGAATCTCTGCGAGTAGATTCTTGTTCAAAGACTAACAAGAAATGTCACATCAGCAAGAAGGATGAGATATAAGGTTGCTCAGAAGCTTTTCTTTAAATCATCTACGGAAAGATACGAACTATACATGAACCAAGCGTGAAGCCTGTCTTTAACAATCCTTAGATGCTGGATCAACTCAACTTAGAGATATTAGGCATTACATCGACTTGAGGGAATCAGTGGTTTATGAAGAAGCTATCGCATGGCATCTGCGATTTTAATCAAGCAAACCGCATATAACGATGGCTGGAGTGACTTACACTTTGTGGGTTCAATCATCCGATTAAGGCAAAATACGGAGCAGTGTCATGGTGCCTACCAATGCAATATTCATTAAAGTTGGTTAGGAAACAAATTGTTGTGATGCATAGACAGTACTTCTTATGTGAAATGGATGACACGAGCCGGCTGCTGCTACCTGAGCTGCTTACTAATGCCGAATGTCAACCGTGAAAATGAGACAGGGCAGTCCAGAGTTTGTCATGAATGTGAATTAGAGCACATCCACGGGTACAAGGGGAAGAACATTTGCGACCAGACAGCGGGCATTATGAGGAAACAGCCGAGTGAATGAATGGCATCGTCATTTGGAAACTATTAACAGGTAGCAAACGTCACGTTTCTGGGAATGAAAACAAAACTCAAAATATAGCAAGACGTCTGTTTGTGGGCTGAATAATAATGCCCTGCATCACCACTTACAACCCGTCAACGGTTGACATCATGTTGTTGGCCTACGGGTCACAAACTTACGTGGATGTTTTTAGCTGAAAAAGTGTCGTCAATTTGATTTCATGATCGCAGAAAGAAATGAACGAGAAACAATGACAATCGGAGATTTTTTCGGCGATTGCGCATCTTGGCGATATTAACGCATAATGTTAGCATTTATGGACATTGCCAACGGACTCTCCAGCCCTCTCCGTAAGAATCTCGATAAGTTAATACCAAAGACAGAAATAATTTCGACGGCACTAGTTTTTTAGTGACTGAATTCATCCTATGGATAATTGAACCTAAAATGGATGCTGAAAAAAATTGTCAACGAACGATGTAATAGGCAGTTCGGAAAATCCATCGGCCAGGATATATGGCCAACCATTTAGTGGGCCAAATACTTACATAAAATATATCATATATACTGACCGAGTGACTTGTGTACATTAACCTGCGTCATGTTGCGACGCATTGAAAGTGGAAATTTACCTCCGAAATACAGTTAACAGCGGTAATGATATATCTTTGACTTGCGCATTCAGAAGTCGTGTGCAGATATATTCTGTCCCGTGTGCCTTGTTTAGTTTATAGCAGTTGACAATAACAGGGACATTTGAATTGTCTGAATGTGTTTAGTCATTCTCCATCCTTGCCATTTTGATGATAAAACTGGATCATATCGTGTGACTATCTCTTCAGGGTGCAAAGTAACCATGCAGCCAAAAAGCGATCTACTTTCTTTGTAGCAAGATACTGCACGGGCTGTTTTAAACGTTTGAAACACATTCGCCACTAAACGCCTGCAATCGATCATGTCTTTACTGCACAGGGATTTCCAGAGAATCAGCTCATTTAAAATCAAGAATTGGTCATGACTGACTAAATATTTACAATGCTTGATTTCGGATACTAAACCAAATTAATATGCTGCATGAAATGATATGAAGTAATGTGGATTAACGCCTCTTACTTTTATGAGATGATACCGCGAAAATAAAGGATGGGAATAACTGGATGCTTGAATACACTCCTGATCTTCAAGTGGGTTTAAATCACATTCAATCAATCAATGTTCGTTTCTTATGAAAGAGATTGTCGATTATAATGTCACTCAGGAATTATCTTATCTTGTGATTTTCTAGGGCACATTGATAGCCTGTGATGGTGTTGTTTACGTCCAACTGCTTAAGCTTTCAAGACAAAAATAGCAAATACGCAAAAAGCTCTTGCGATATCATTCGGTGTACCTATTGCTAAATTAACCTGGCACCTTTTGGGATGCTGAGTTGGCGTGTCACACGAATCATCATTATATATGGGTATAAAGTAATCCTGACGTCGTGTATCGTCACCTGAAGACGGGAGTGTGTTTCATTTAGTTGCAGGCACACCAAACGGCTAGCCGAAGCGAGCCATCTGATCATCAACAACACTACTTTGAGCACTTAGTTTATGATATTCAATGATCCATCATGTGGAAACCTCAGTTGACTTAAGCCGTGAAGCACCCATACTGTACAATGCAATCTTACTGTTATTCATTATTGAACTCATAACATGGGTGAAAATGAAATTATACAGCCACAGCCTTCGTCGGGTGATCAGTGATAGAAAACAGCACTTTTCCGCAAATCAAAAGTACATCACACCACGAATGATACCTATGTGCTGCTTGATCGTGTCAAATAAAGCACCACTTATCATTGTAATTGCGAGAAGCTGATGCCATAACGCATGGCAACATGGGGTTCATTGTTGGAAAGTTATTTGATTATGATGTAAGCGGTGAGCGCAATGGAAAAGTCACGCGTCTTATGATTCGCGTTGGATGACATTCCAGTTTTCAGGAAGGTCACAATCACGTTAGATTACATAATTGAGCACAAACGCGGACAGAACATTGATGGAGTAACGAGAATGGTTAATGGTAACCACTAAATCAAAAGTTGAAACTAAGTTGAAAGAACGGAACATTTCCGCTGTGCCACCAGTTTTGCCGTAAAATTCACGATCATCCCAGTTAATGCCAATGCATCAAATTAAAATCGTCCCTGCTATCTATGGTAATACACGCATTATATGATGGATCACGATCCGACAGATTTATTATTTGTTTTAGAACATTTCAAAACCATTACTTAATCAACCCTAGGTGTGAATGATTTGTTGACCTGCATGCATATTTTCATTTAAGCAGGTGTATATCCCTCACTTACTGTCAATGACCTGAGACCATTGACATTTGGCAAAATCTCGGTTGTTTTCGGGCATGATCTGAATTTATATTGATGTAAGAGAGAAATAAATAGAGAAAGAGAACGGAAGAGAAAGAGATAGAGCGAGAGAGCCATCAAAGTAAATGCGACGAATAATAGAATGTTATTGTTCGTGAAGACTATGATTGACATCAGATTAGGAAATTCAACATATAATGTGTGAGCGCAATAAATCACCCCACATGTGTTTTAGCACGGTCATGGGATTTAAGGCGTCGTGACGTGAACAGTCTTGTCTGAATAACCATCCTGTTATTGCGCTCTGGTTTTGGAACAGGTTACTATATCAGTTTTGGTTGTCAATTTAAGAGTGATACCGTTAGAAGAAGACATAGCTCGTGAAATAAGTCACGTACAGAAGGCGGGGAGGGTTCAATAAGAGTCAAATGGTAAAACTCAGAGCTCATGTTCAGTGAATACGAAGCAATTTGTCATTTTTCTATTCCTTTGGATAGTCGGTACATTGGCTATACGCTGTAAATATTATAATAATCTGTATTGCCCTTATATTGAAGCCACCGACCAATCAAAAGCATAATGGGATTATTGTTGATATGAATGATGCATTTCTTAGCCGTGCACCGTGAATAAATACTAGTTTAATGTAAAATAGAGTACTCAGTGATTTTGAAGTGGGTTAAGAAAGCTTAAAAAGGTTTTTTGACGGAGCTAATCTCGAAGCAGTGTGACAATCGAGCGCAGTAGTTGATTTTAATCACAAAACATTTTAGATTTAATAACACAGAGATTGATCGTGCAGCTAAAACCGGACCAACGTTGTAGCGTCCCGTTGTCTGTTGCTAACCAAAACATTCGGGACAGAGGATTGACATAATGCAAGCCCCTTAGTGGGAGAGTCAGGCTGCCATTGTCTTTCAAAATTGGTGACCATTACGCTCTATTTACGCTGACGTCAGCTGTCCATATCAAGTACACAACTCGTCATAGTTCGTCATAGCGTACATTACGCACCATTTATGATTATAAGAGCGTGAAGTTTACGTGCCATATATAAGATACAATACGGTCGAATGTCGGTATAATTATGCCAGTAGGTGGAAAAATAAACGTGAATGAAATGAGAAATATCATTATATTATTAATGGGTAGTAAAAACCGTGTAAGATTGCATTAATGACCCAAAGCACGGGACAGTTATGTGGTGGTGAGTTTGACTATTAAGTTGAAACAATGTTTGAAGGAAAGAAATATATAACAGCTTTCTCTTGTCATTCCTTAGCCACGTTCGCGCTATCATTTTACCGCTGCAATCCTAGATCAATTCTAACAAATAATATGCAAACCGTTAAATCAACATTAAGCAAACAAGTTATCTACAACAAAACATACCGTTTAATATGGTTCTCGATCCGAATAAGTTACGCGATGCTAGGTGAATATGCTGGTATTTGCAATTTGCGGGACGACGTTTCATTAGGGAAAGTATGCGACCCATTGCAGGAAACCGTGATCAAAATTTTTGTCAGCAGCTGGACCACGATTCATCATATAATAAAGTTTATACCCGCCAGAATGTCGTCGTCAACCAAATTCAGAGATTGGCACACTTTTTACTATGGAAATGGATTTTGTTCTGGTAGATATGGGGACGCAGCATACATTGACAATTATTTTGAATCTGTGTCTTCCAGGCATCAATGCATCGGGAAGCCGGTCTTGTTGTTCAATTCAATCATGAAGCTAATCTCAGCCAGACCTGACAAGCCCATGTGAGGGATGACAAAATAGCTTGTAAAAGTTTCGCTGCTCAAAGAGGCATTGTGTCGTTCTCATTTACTTTGCCTTATGTAAGTAAATGACACATGGCAAGTCAGGTTTTTGATCTTCCTGGGTGGAAGCTGATTCGTTTATTTTGAACTAAGTTGAGAGACAGAGCGAGAGAATTAGGGATAGAGAGAGGGAGGGAGAGTGAGAGAGAAAGAGAAAGAGATAGAAAAAGAGAGAGAGAAAGTGAGAGAGAAAGTGAGAGAGAGCGAGAACCAGATAATGAGAGAGAGAGAAGAAGAGAGAGAGAGAGAGCAGTATTAGACGACATTCGACGCATGATTAAATACACACATCAAACAATGACTTGATTGAGTGGCAACATGCGACATTATTACAATGGAGCGTGTGACTGTTGGTAAACACGAGAGGTCGTGAAGTTAATGTATGGTCTGAAGGAACTTAAATATCCACTTGACCGTGTAATTCATTTGCAGCTCTTGTAATCTCAGCTTTCCGTTGTAATCATGATTATTTCTACTAATGAGATTAATGTCAACATATCAATGCATACTACATGCGGCATAAATTAATATACGAAGTTTCCTGCTATGATATATATGACATAAGATGTGATATGATACAAATGGTTTGTTGAAGCACTGCCGGTATTTCATCGATACTAAATATATATGACGAAAATAAGGGATTTATACAGATCTTCATTACGGCTAGTGCAAATTTTGATCATATTTTCTTTACACGTTGTGCGGTTAATGACATTTAGAAAATCGAATACCCGGTGTCCTTGAATAGACAATTGCATACAGAGAGAATAGTGAAAGGTGATCACTAATCGCTGTATAAAGTGCTCAAACACATAAGTTAATGAAATGAACAAAGAACAATTATTTTACATATGTCTAATATTCATGATATTCATAACGTTTAAAATAGGTTTTGCGTTCTTATTAACGGATGCTCAGTTTCCACGTGGTAATAATGAACAAGTTGATAATAGCATTGTCCGAGTGAAGTCTAGCATTTACAGTGCATAATAGCATCATGCTACATTGTACACTGTAACCACGTCTGATTCTTTTCATCACCATAATACCTTTAAAATACTTACTCTATTAATTTTTGGGTTTCTAGTATGATCGTGGGTACCGAGTAACTGATTTCAGTCTCCGTCCATGATTCTTTGCGCTGCAGTTATATCATTGTTTTCCAAATGTTAATGACGAGACATAAGTAATTAATTAATACTTTAATCATGTAATATTATTTGTAAATTCCAGTAGGAACATATTAACATTTCTGTACCAGAACGAGGCCAAACACAGATCTATACAAATATAAGCAACATATTTCGTTCTTGACTGATTTGCTAATTTTTATCACGATTAATTGCAACAGATTCAATGCTATAGTTGCTATGTTCAATTCACACGTGTAAAGCAATTACATCATTATCAATTCGCAAATATGTTATACTTGTGAATCGGGTAGTACCGAGTAACTGATTTCAGTCTCCGTCCATGATTCTTTGCGCTGCAGTTATATCATTGTTTTCCAAATGTTAATGACGAGACATAAGTAATTAATTAATACTTTAATCATGTAATATTATTTGTAAATTCCAGTAGGAACATATTAACATTTCTGTACCAGAACGAGGCCAAACACAGATCTATACAAATATAAGCAACATATTTCGTTCTTGACTGATTTGCTAATTTTTATCACGATTAATTGCAACAGATTCAATGCTATAGTTGCTATGTTCAATTCACACGTGTAAAGCAATTACATCATTATCAATTCGCAAATATGTTATACTTGTGAATCGGGTAGTTCATGCCGGACCCTTACTAGATCTGCAAGGTGACTAGTTGGATCAGGTAGTAGCTAATTTGGCTTCGTAGTGGTCTTCATATTCTGCACATATTTTGCGAATCTGATCATAGTACTTTACCAGAAGAGGTAGTGGCAGTTGTGGTGAAAATTAAGGCCAATAATGAGGAAGTTAACTTAAACCATATAAGTGAATTTACTCGTGAATTGTTTACTCATTTATCTTTACTGTTTAATGCATTGATTAGGCATTCATTTGCTTGAGTTGAAATGACTAATTTGGTGACTGTTCCGATGCTAAAAAAAAGTTAATTTTGCAAGCAACATCAACAATTCTCAGTTCATTGCGTTGAATAGTTGTGCAGTCATGGTTTTAGACAACATTGTCCTGACATTATCATCGAACGTTACAAAACTATACTCATACTCGGGATGATAATGACAACTCAGCTGCTATTATTATCATTGCACACGCGAGAAGCCAGATTAATCTTTTGTCAAAGCACCATCCGTTTCAGACACGCCGAGAGACATGTTTGCACGACAAGTCAGGAAAATGTCACATTACTTGTTTCGAGAGCAATTTGAGAACCATCATGACAAATCAAGACAGACCGGGCATATTTGTAAATGGATGTCTATGTAAATGGATGTAAATGGATGTCTAATTATGCTATGTCGCCGACAGATTATGGAATTAACCATTTTCATGAGCAAATGAGTTCATACGATATAATGCTTTTCTACGGGGTCGTCTGGTGTACTTATGGATGTCATTACTACTAATCATGCAGGATGTTCTCCAGGGGTTGGATGAATAATCTATGAATCTAAAACATGCTTTTATTCCGTTTTACCCTCCCTGTTCAATCGGCAAATCCAAAGGCCACTGCGTGCTAGATAATCACCTCATAATGCAATGTCTCGGAGTGTGGATGCCGTTAATAGACTTATCTGGCAGTTTTGTTTTTATCGTGCAGAGAAAAGTTAATACTATTACACCAAATCGAACGCTCTTAGTTCATTTAATGAAACATGTACAACCCGTTTGTAGAATAAGTGAGTCTGTGAGAGTGGACTACTACTAGCGTTATTCAACCACGGATTTAATTGGATTTCCTGTGAACTTGTCTTTAGAAATATTACTCTACTGCGTTCAGCCTGTCATTTACAACCATGGCATAATACATAGGGATGAAGCAGCGTAGACTATGGGAGGGAAAAGTCTGACTGCAAATTTTAACTGCTGTCTATTAATAGCTGTATATCTTATATTGGAGCTAAATTGGCGCATATGTGACAACACATATCAATGCCTAATTTATAACAATCAGTTTTTAAAGTTGTCTATACTAAATGCTATGACTTTGAAAATATGTATCTACATCGTTTTTACTAATTTATCCTACAGACACAACGCAAAAGTGCTTGTGAGACAGCGAGATATAAAATTTAACCGAAAGCAAGAAACATTTACAGAAATTATATCTTTTTCCTATTTGTGTGCTTTGCATACCTTGCTTTTGTTAACTGCTAATTACATCAATAACCAAAGAGTTTGTTAAAAGATGTCATGGCTTAAGTCAGGATACACTTCATTTAATAGCTTGTTATCTGATCACATAAAAATTGGTAACACTGCACAACATTGTTACATTTGGAAAAACTGGCTTAAAACACAACCACGTGTATGAAGGGTGACCATTCCCTGGGCATAACGGAGAACCAACAGAGTGGGTTGTAGATAAATGCTATAAATGTCATGTTCAGTTAGTGCTTAACATTTTAATGCTATTCATGGATGAATAATCAAATGTACTCGACCAACGCTTACAAATGCTAGCTAATTGCTCATATAGTACACGCTATTCCCGTGAGCAACGGCCACAAATTATACAGTTAAATAGTTAAATGAAATTATGTATTCACATATATCGGACCCTCGAACATTTGGTGTTCAAATCGTCGTGTACGTAATGCTTTTTGTAAAAACAACACTGGTAGCAATTGTCAATTGATATGATTGCTGACTGTTCTATGGTCGTATAAGCTTACTTGGCAGACTTATGTATGGGTGTCATTACCATATTAATGACACACTGTTACCTTCATTTGTCATTTAAAAAGCAGCGCGTCAGTAATTGTGTGCGTTAAATCAATGATTACAGGTCTGACACTATCTGTGTTCTACTTGGCTTCAAAGCTGTTAGGTTTAGCGACGGATTTCTTAACATGTATTTTATGACAATATTTTGTATTGATGGTGCGATAAAAATTTGGTCTTGTCTCATACCGAAAATGTCACTGGTTTTTATGAGGAACTGAATAGTTCAAGATATTTTTCAACTCTGTTTGAATGCGCAAAATTCTTAACTTGAGCTGGCAATGGTGCACTGTGTTGCGTTGTAAGCTCATACATATGCAAATGATAGCTCGACTCTTTCGGGTTCATGTTCAATGGTAACCATTTCATTTCACAAGACGAACATTTCTACGAACGTAGATAACACGGGTAAGACAATGTATGGCTCCTGCGCGACGCAGACCTCTACATTGAGCCATTTTATCGACAAAATTTCTTGAGTCATAAATTGCACAATCTGCAGAATGAACTTAATCAACTTATAAAATAGTCTGTTATATTGCTCGTATCTTAATGAAATGAATGAATATTGTTGTTCTTAAACATTAATAATAATGAATAACAGATAACTGTTGAAAGATATGGAAATTACTCAGTATATTCTATCACATTAATCAAACCTTCTAGGTCATAGGTCACAAATCATATTATCATCAGTGATTTGCATTTGTACCTACAATATGTTAAAATTTCGCACACAATTTAGGTTATTGTATGTGGCAAGGTACCTCCTATGTTATTAGGGTCAACGTTTGTAAAATATGGTCACTGCGAAGTGTTATTTTTAATATCACTGATAGGCGGTACAATTTGTATTACAGCTTTACTGCCATCTGCGTACTATAGTTATCAGACCACTTGAGCTGGTAAATCATAATTCAATATGAACGTTTCCAGTTATTTATTTAGCTCCTACTTTTCCAAGGGCCTTCCCCGTGCATCTCAGTATGTATTCTGCTACGACATTCTGTTTTGAGAATTGTACACAATGTTTGTGCAAATGGCCTCGAGCTAGTACATTTGTTGCAACACCTTTGAAAACTGTACCATAGCAATTAGTGTTTCCTTTCTAATTTTTGTTGATACGACTTGCAGTTGTAGACTATTAAGTTCTGATTTAACGCCTGAATGTAGACCAATGATTAGTTGTATTCGTTGTTAGCAAGGTGCCCTTAGTATGATATATAGAAACAGATATAATTCATTTTGATGTTGTTGTCGGCAAGCATGGTAATAGGTTGAAAGTTTGATTTATTAAATTGCTATCCATTTTGGACAGGCCGAAAGACATGCTGCATAAAATTCTCTTATTTTAGTACTATTCCCGCCAGGAGCTGTTAACTAAAGTGATTGGACCTACCGCGGGCGAAGTACAAAAACAAACAATATTTCCGCGACAAGTAAGGAGAGTTTGCACATTACCTTGTGTGGGAAAACGTCGAGTACAATCATGTCAAATCAATACAGTAATGGTATTTTTTTTAAATTGCTGCTTATCAATGTTTTCATCAATTTCAACGCGAACGATAGCCTCATGAAATGTTATTTCCAATTATAGTATACCACCACCAGATTATGGAACATACCATTTTATGCCGGAGCAAATTAGTTTATACGACATCACGCTTTTCTACAAGGACGTCTAATGCACTTACAAATGCCATTACTAGAAATTATGCAGGTAGGTCCTCCAGCGGTTGGATGAATAAACTACGGATTTTAAGCATGCTTTTATTTCTTTTTCTC
>CM067357.1:20475461-20516911 GCA_034190875.2 Urechis unicinctus
CAGTACGTTGTACTTCAAGCTCGTCATATTTTATCTGCTTTTAAACCGCGGGATAAAATGATTTACAGAAACAAAAAAAGTAAATTTCTTGTGGTCATACATTAAAGCTTCATGAAGCTGCATTCACGTCAATTGCTATAACAAAGAAGTACTACCTTGTCAGAGTGCAAGGCTTCAACACGCCTTCACACCTGAATATTTGCATAGCATAGATTATTAATGAATAGTCATAAGCAGGTATGATGGCACAACTGGTCGCAAATATGGTTCGTTAATATTGCGGAGGTTATTACTGCTGGAAACCACGATGGGCAGTTGAATGTGACGGAACGGATAATATCTACTTCACCGTGCAATTAGCCTTTGGCACCCGTTCCGTTAGTTCGCGTTAAAATTATAATGATTTCTGAAACTCTCATAAATGCCAAAAAATCAAATGCAACTGCCGCGTGTCCTTCTTAATCTCTTGTACTACTTGCTTCATGGCCCGGTTGAGAAATTCCTTATCAAGCATATTTGGTGCGCTCATCCTGAGCTTGTCAGCAAACTTTTATATATCTGATAACACATCGTTGTGGTATGTTACTATTTTAAGATCAATGTTTGCTTCTTTGGGCAATGCTTGCATGATTCAAGAATAGCTATTCGCAGTATCAAGTACTAATATGCAATGGTAATTACAATTTGAGTTAATACATCATGAAGTGGTAACTGTTTAACCAGCTACGCAAACATTAACAAGCTATACGAAATTAAATGCATTGAGTTTGGACCTCAAAGCCTTGTGCCTTTAATTCCAGTACGACTAGTTTAGAGATACAATAATTTAAGAGATATACATTTAACGCAATAAACGATTTGTTGGCAGCCGTCCGGGCGTATGAATATAAGCGTTCCAATATCACGGCCCTTAATTTGTGGAGCATTTAGATAGATAATCAACTGAACCGAATAATATTTGTGTTATTTATATATATATATATATATATATATATATATATATATATATATATATATATATATATATATATATATATATATATATATATATATATATATATATATATATATATATATATATATATATATATATATATATATATATATATATATATATATATATACACGTCGGTCCTTCAGTTTGAATATTAAGAGCATAGTACCAGTTCTAAATTCATTTTGCATATATATATATATATATATATATATATATATATATATATATATATATATATATATATATATATATATATATATATATATATATATATATATATATATATAGATATATATATATATCTATATATATATATATATATATATATCTATATATATATATATATATATATATATATATATATATATATATATATATATATATACACACACGTCGGTCCTTCAGTTTGAATATTAAGAGCATAGTACTAGTTCTAAATTCATTTTGCGTTTCGGAGATTGTTTAATGTAATTAATAACGAATACCACAGTGTCAAGGTTTTCTTATGTCTGTCTGCTTGTTTGAATCCAGCTTTGAAAACAAGGATAATTATGTTGTACCCAAAGTAGTATCAGTGACCCCATGATACTAAACCGCTACAGACTTATGTCTTCAATATTTCTATAAGAACAAATAGATTCGGTACGAGGGTTGTTTTCTTAGAACGGTCTTGGAAATGCAACTAGTTAGGCTATGTGGAGTGATATTCGACACTCTGCAAGTTCAATACCTCATCGTGTATTGTCAATAATACGATTATCCAGAATATTCTGCCAGCAGTAAAAATGACAATCGATCAACTATGAGCATGCATTGAATTCGGTTCTTCTTTGAACAGCCAATATAAAGGGCTACCGTTGGTTCAAATATTGCGTCAGAGTACGCATCAATTCAGAAATATTCAGATTGACTTTGTATTGAATCAGAATGTAAAAGATGTATGTATAATAATTGACACTTATTTTGTGCACTTTTGTCCCTCATTAAGAATAATAAAAGCACAGCACTAGTTCTGAATTCACTATGCGTTTTCGAGATGGTTTTATGTAATACAGTGAGAGGGTCACCTATATTATTATAGAATACTGCATTATCATGGCAATCCGTTTCTGTCGAGAGTTTGCTGGTTGTATTCCTGCTTTGATGACAGTTTCCCGGAACTACCGTAACTTCTTTGTTTCACATATGGAAATGAGTGAAATCAAATAGAATGTTCATAACTCTTCATTTGTATCTGTGGTTTAATAATGCTACTCGCGTAAAGCTTTCTTATAATCATGTATCTTGTATGCACATAATATGTGCTATCATCAGCGGAGGGGTCAGATATTCGCAATTCAGTTTTCGTTTCCTTAGCTCGGGGCTATATATCGTCAGTTCATGCGAAACAACTTCCCCTTAAAATAGTGGCTACTAAAATATATGGAGGTTAACAATATATTCATCATTCAACGTAATAGTGGAGTGCCTTAAGTGACAAGCTGCTGTCAGGATTTCTTTATTCTCGTTTAGCTATATAGACAGATGCATTTTTAGTGTTACAAATGTGGTATCGTATACCCGAAACATAGCTCAGAATCGAATTGACAACTTCTTCATCCAATGTGCTTTATAATGCTTCGATGTGTTGTGTAAATGGCAAACTACCTTAGTTCAACCAAATGCATTGTACGCGGTGTTTGCTGGTGGCTTTTATCTATCTCGGCATACAACTAAGGACGACGGAGCAGAACGCGGTAAGAATCGCCCGTGCTCCACAATAGCTGCTTTCTCGTAGCTAATTTAACGACCGCAAATGACATAATGGCATTTGTTAAATGTTGCATTCTGCAATATCAAGACCAATAAGCTGGTAGCATCGAGTAGCAGCTGGATTAACATATCACTGTTAGTTCATAAAATGTCCATGAGAACGGGTTAGATTTTCCGGCGCGTTGCGACGCGTAATCATGTTATTAAATATGAAAAAGACAATCAGGCTAGATCACAGTGGTATCAAACAGGATCGCGTTTAACAAACTAGCAGGTGTTTGATGCATCAAACATACCTCATAATGCTCCCGTTGAAAAAAACTCCATTACTTATTTCACGTTCCCTAGACGTGTTTGTATTTTTAAACTATTTCACGGTCATATCGCCCATTTAAACCGTTGACTGACTATTCCGATTTTGAACTTAATGTAGATTCAATTGTGATTCACATTGCCAGTCAGATGCAGGTATGCTGGATGAAGTGATTGTATGAGCAAGCGCACCAAGTCCCGTGAAACAGCTTGATTGTTTCTTTGGATGCCGCTTTTCCAAGATGACAATTTTTTGTTGAACGTTGTGTGAAACTAGAGGCCTACAATGGTCAACATCAAATCCTCTTATATTGAACAATGCGTTCACACAAAGATTGGTACCAACCAACCCATCTGCGAGCAAATCTGCCGTGCCGACAAAGCATCATAGGTAGGCACAATCAACGTAATCAAGCCTCGCAATTAACTGGTGCATCCGAGATAGGCAGAGTAACTGAGGTCTACTACTTTACCGAAAGATATCGTATTAGGGATTCAAAACAACTGATGTTCAATTTGGCTGCTCAGCCTTTACAATATCAACATGGTT
Source organism: Urechis unicinctus (assembly GCA_034190875.2). Lineage (NCBI taxonomy): Eukaryota > Metazoa > Annelida > Polychaeta > Xenopneusta > Urechidae > Urechis > Urechis unicinctus. Next base: position 20,479,073 of record CM067357.1, read on the forward strand.
TAGGCTCAATAGCGTGCTTAACAACGCCATTAAGTTCAGTCTCGATCACACATATTACAAAACGCACGCAAAATTGACCTGTCTGTCAAAGGAATAGCTTCCCCCTAATAATTAATGTATCTCGCAGCAGTCATTATTGCGTTTTTAACCTTTTCATTTAATAGCGTTTTTATATTTCACTCTGCATTAGGCCAGATGGTTTAAAACACATTATCTATTTACAACTTGTTATATATGCCGTTATAAATGAAGCTTGGCTGTTCATTAAACAAGCCGTAATACATGGCTATTCTATTGGTATTGATTAACATAAGGTTGCGTTATTAGGTAAGAGGAATTTCCGCGGCTTTGTCCTGGGCGTTGGCGTGACGATCAATACCAAGGTATGCTCACTCACCACTCAATGGTAAAATTCAAGGCAGCACGATACATTGATCCGAAATAGGGACATGGCAGCTCCGCAACTATGTTTTATTGTAGTTTCGTTCCTTCACAGTTTGTATCATGCCTTTATCTAGGTAGTATTTGACATTACCCAGACAATATCACTTTCGATATCAGATGTAGAATTTCTGATGTGAGGTTATAACAAAAGAAGTATTTTGTCGTGTACTTCGCAAGCAGCTGTAAATAATGTAATGCTGAACGTGATAGACGCGACCTGCTTTGTAATAAATACAAATAAATGTATAATAGTGTGTCGTATAATCTTAATGATTATGCAAAGATGCAATTAACATAAATCCGAATCTGATTATAATGTTTCAGCAGAAGACGTAGTGGCAGCTGTGGTGAAAATTAAGTCCCATAATGCCGACGTCAATAAAATGGTTTACTTGTACTATATTCTTAATGATATTTATGAGCTGTTTCCTCATTTATCTTAAGTGTTTAATTCATTGATTGTGCATTCAATTACCCGGGTATAAATGACTAGCTTGGTGATTGCTCCAATGCTCAAAACCAATATAAAATTTGCAAGCGACAGCAATATCTCTTAGTCCATTGCGTTGCGTAACTGTGTAGGCATGGTTTTAGACCATATTATTCCGAACGTTACAAAAGTATACGCCTACGTGGGATGATAATGAAAACCCACCTGCTATTATTATCATTGTACACGTCAGATGTCGAACGGGAAGCCAGATAAATATGTTGTCATTGCAGCATCCTGTAACGTTTGACATTGACGTCTCTACCTTAACGGATATTCTTTATATAACGACCTACGTTTAACAATTCGACCCTGTGAATATAAGGTAAAAAGTTACGACATAAAGGCTCAATTGCACACTGAGAACAATCATGTCAAAACAATTCAGACCGGGTATATTTATAAATTGATGTGTATATATGAATCTCGATGTATTAATCAATGTCAACGCGTACGGAACGAACAGTCTCCAGCGATATTTAAGTCAAATCATGCTATGTCACCACCTGATCAGAAAATAAACCGTTTTATGCTAGAACAAATGCTACGGGGATGTCTGATGTACTAGCTGATGTCATTACTGCTAATCATGCTGGATGTCCTCTAGGGGGTAGGGTGAATAATCTATGATTTTAAAGCATGCTTTTGTTCCTTTTGTTACTGTTGAATAGGCAAAACTAAATGTTACCGCGTGCTAGATAAACACTTGATCGTGCAATGTCTCGGAGAGTTAATCTTGTTAATTGACTTATCAGGCAGTTTGTTATCGTGCAGAGAATAGCTAATGCTATAACACCAAATCAGACGCTCTCAGTCCATTTAATGACACATTTACTATCCTTAAGTAGAATCAATGAGCCTGGGAGAGTGGACTACTACAGGCTTATATTCAACGACTACCAAAAGAAGCAAAATGTTACAACAGTAAAATCAAGACTGAATTGGATATTTGCGAGTAATATTACTCAACTACATTAAGCCTGTTATTTACAACCATGCAATGCTGATGCAGCATGGCATGCTAACTAAAGATAAAGCAACGTAGACCATGAGGTGTTGAAATTCAATTATCATATGCCAAATGCAGTAGCCTTTTTGCAAATGTTAATTGCTGTCTATTAATAGCTGTATGTCTTACATTGGAGCTAAATATCTGCATATGTGCAAATACAAATAGCAATATACAACGCCTATTTTATGATAATGAGTTCGAATTGCAGTTGTCTGTAGTACATGCGATTGCTTTGAAGAAATATGACATCTATTTCTCTTTGACTAACACGAATGCATACGTGCTCGTGAGATAGAGATATACATAAACATTTATGCGAAACTAAGGAAAACTCACAGAACATATATATTTTTTCCATCTGTGTGCAGTGCACACTTTGCTTTTGTTAACTGCTACATACATTGATAACCGAAGATATTTTCTGCAGATGTCATGGTTGGCCTTTTCGAAATACCTTGTTGTCTAATCCCATAAACATGGCAACATTGCAAAGCATTTTTACATTTAGAAATACTGGCTGAAAATACAGCCATGTGTATGAAGGGTTACCATCTACTAGGCAATACGGAGAACCAACAGAGAAGCTTGTCGATAAATGCTATAAATGTCCTGTTTAGGCAATAAGCCCAAAACATATAATGAGGCAAGCCGTCAGTTCATGCCTAACATTTTAATGCCATTCATTTCACCTTAGACCCCGTCAACGGCTGTTGTCATTTACCTTATTGGATGCATTTCAGCTAAGATGGGGCGACGCAAACATTCATCATCAACATCATCAATTTGATTTTATGTTCCTAGATATCTAATACTCAAGAGGTCACGTTGATGCTAATCGCGACAAGTCCATGTTATATTAACTAAATGTACTCAACAAACGCTTACAAATGCTAGCTATTCGCCTATATAGTAAACGCTATACCAGTAAGCAACGGCTACAGAATATCGTTTGAATTAAATTAAGTATTACATTTATCGGACCCTTGAATATTTGGTTTTATAATCTTCGTGTTTGTAATGCCTTTTGTTAAAAAACAAATGGCAGCATCTGGCGGGCGTCATTTGTCTATTGCTATGATGGCTAGCATAAGCTTACTTTGCTCTATATATATTTAATTGCCGGACTAATAAATGTGGATCAATACTATATCGAAGATACCTGTCTTTGACACGAGGTTTTCTATTGGTTTGCCCTTGAAAAAGGAAAGCGCGGCTGTTACTGCGTACGTTTAATCAAGGACAATGTGTCTAACACTAACTTAATACCGAAAATGTCACTGGTTTTTATTAGAAATTGAATAGTTCAAGAAACTGCTGACAGATAAGGTAATTCCTCAGTATATTCTATCACATTAATTACAAATTCATTATATTATCAGTGATTTGCATTTGTACAGACAATATGTAAGAAATGCCGCAAATGATTTTAAGTATTGTATGTGGCAAGAGATTTTCTATGCCATAAGTGTCAAGCTTTGTACAATATGCAACGTGTCATTTTTAATATCACTGTTTGTCGGTACAATGTTTCTCACAGCCTAACTGTCATGTTCGTACTATGATAATCAGAAAGCCGGAGCTGTTGATAATTGTTCACATCAAATGTTAGCTGTGGTTGTGCCATTCAGTGACCTTATTCAAATTGCCGTCACACTGTTGAGTGACATTTCAGATCATATTTTCTTTCCACGTGGGTATATTTAATGGTGGGTATGGTTGAGCATTTGATGATTATAATAGCCTTTGTTGGGATAATATAAAATATTGTCCTGTTTCAAATTGGTTCATGAAAACGTAAGTAATCAGATATATGGTCACCAAATTAAAATTAAATGCAGGATATTTTTTTCTACTTAAGCAGGCCATATTGCGAAATTGAGAATGATTGTGATGCATGAACGGTGCCCCTTAAATACAATCATCTGCTTGGCGCAACCAAATTGCTAACATAATAAATCAATTTGACAACTTCCCGATACCAATATGCTATCGATTACATGGGAAAGTGGATGTGGTTAAAATTCGCTATAGTATATATAGTGTTTTCACATTAAACTGACATTATTAATGTACGTCACAAAAGTATTAACCTACGGGGAATGATAATGGCAACTCAGCTATTATTATCATTGCACCCGAACGGGAAGCCAGCTGAATCTGCTATCACAGCACCGTCCATTTTCGACAGGCCGAAGGACATGCTGCATAAAATGATGTCATTGTGGTACTGTTGTCGCAATGACAATAAATTGATTGGCCCCACTTAGGGCATAGGATAAAAATAAACAATGTGTCTACGACAAGTAAGGAGACTTTACACATTACTTCTAGTGAGAAACCAAAGTCATGGTATTTGTTTTTAATTGTTGCTTATTAATGCTTTAATCAATTTCAACGAATACTGAGCGGATAGTCTCACGCAGTTGTTATGTCCAATCATGGTATGTCACCACCACATTATGGAATTAACCATTTTTATGCGACATCATGCGAATCTATTACGACGTCTGATGTACTTTCGAAAGACATTACTAATTATTATGCAGGATGTCCTACATTGGTTGTATAAATAATCTATGGATTTTAAGAACAAAGGCCACAACTTGCTTTTTAATTGTCAAAAGCGCGATGTGAATCTACAACTGAACAGTGTTAGATTTAATGTAAGTGAACATGCTATCCATCTTGGATCCTATATAGGAAGAAATTCCGAACAATTGAATATTCATGCTGCATGTGGTGATGTTGTGTCGAAAACTAATATGCTGATGTCAAGATTCGGTCACTGCACAGTAAATGTTCGTAATACACTATTTGACAAATATTGCACAAGTTTTTATGGATCCCCATTATGGACGCTCTCGAGTAATTCATTTAAAAGCTTATGTGTCACTTGGCGCAAATGCATCCGCAATATATGGAGATTACACCCTAGAACAAGATCAATGTATATTCCTTTTTTAGCTGGTAGATTACCTCTAAGAGAACAATTAATGTTGCGATGTATGAAATTTTTCTTAAATAGTCTTAATAGCACGAATCATCTTGTATCGGCGGTTAGCCGATTATGTGCCTTTAGTAATTCGAATGTCGCAAATAATATAAGATATATTATGAGTATCGTTAATCTAAATACTGCTACGATTTACGACCAGACCATTACTTTTAATGATATTTCAAGCAAGATTTTTCTACCGAATATTGATCAAGAAAGATTGAACTTTGTTAACTCAATACAAGAACTTTGTAGGGCCCGTGAATGTGAATATATTCCCGGTTTTTCTCAAGACGATATCAATGTTCTACTTAATTTTATTTGCACATTATGATGGCACCCCACGCTTTGTTAAATGATTGCACCTGAACTTGATCGTCATAAAATATCTGTACCACGAGTGCGAAATAAATGCTATTATTATGCTATTATTATATAGCGCGATGTTTCGGATAGTGAGTCTGGTATCACCCTTACCAGGGTACGTAGACTTATCAGGCAGTTTGTTATGGTGTGGAGATCAACAAGCTTGGCTCATTTAAAGATGCATGTTCAATACGTATGGAGAATCAATGAGCCAGTAAGAGAGGACTACTACTATTTATATTCAACGAGCAAAAGGTTACATCAGCCACATCCATGAGGGAATACATTGGATATCTAATTAATATTCCATGACTAAGCAATGCCTTTCTATTACAACCATAGAGCATAGAATATTGCTTTACAAATGCAAACACCATTGGTGTCAAAATGTCCAACAATGTTATTTATAACCTCATCAAAAGATAAGTAGTAGTTTTAGAGTAATACACAGCCAATCTTCCGAGTGTACTCATTAAGGTGTTGCAAAACCTTATAGTTGGTGATACTATTGTGGCACTTATATTATGGCACGTGTACAAAGCGTTCCTTAGTTCTTTCCAGAGCGTCGTCCACATACACCGCAGTATCTAGTAGGCTTTTGCTATCACATATGATATCATTCTATTACTTGAGACAATTGTACTCGATCACTCTTAGTGCGATGGGGCAAATGCAGCACAAATGCACCAACAATCGTGGCGTTATATATAGCCGTAATGATATGACGAGCAGAGTGCTCGTTTAACATCTAAATAAATGCTAAAGATCAATTACTGTGTTTGTGTTATTACGTTTTAAACGTACCTTCATATATCGGTCAATAGCTTAAATCACTGAATTACAACCTGATATATCTGATACACAGGAATTCATATGATCACGTTTGATGTAGATTAGTTTGCGGCATTGAATACAAAAGACTCAAATTCTGCCTGTATCAGGATGTAAAGTTGAATTGCCAACTTCATGGCAGACAGGCTAAGTTTTTAGTTACACATGCATCGTACTTTCTTCCAAAAAGTAAGATATGAGTTATGCACCCTAAGAAGGGTGATATATTAGCCTATTCGGAAGCTTATAGTGGAGTTATTTGCATAAGACTGTATCTAGCGGCGGTACATGAGCGATAAGGTGAAAACAACATAAATCATGCTGTGTATAAATGTTATTATCCTATACCAAATACATTTTGCTGCCTGCAGTTGATAATTTGATGTCTGGTTACGCCTGCATGTCTTGCCTTTGATCTTTTACCTAATATAGCTTTAAATGCGATGGTAACGGATTAATGAGAAATCGAGAAAAATATTATAAACTTACTGAATACGATATCCTTTCGGTATTTCGTGTGCTTTGAGATTGTGCCGCAGATATGTATATCATGCAGTCGTGACTGTATTCCTGCATTTGTTAAATTCGTATTGCATTAAAATTTTAGGAGACCGCTCTACAGATGATGCACAAAAGGATTCAGCAAATACACAGCTATTAAATTGGATGAAAGTGTTTTATGTATCATGTTGGCCAGTGATTGAAGTTATGCATATGTTTTAATTTTATTACAATCGTTACCAAACGGTAGCCAGTATGCTACATTGCTGTTACTGCGTTGTAGTAGGATGTGTACATTCCATTGTTGTGTATTTGGCTTCGTTGATATATATTTAATTGCTAGTTGACATGATTGGGCGCATTAAAGAGGGCAACAAGAGTCTTGAAGGCTCCATAAAGTTAGGCTGCATGGACATGATGTAACTATCGGGATTCTACCGGAGACCCCTTTCATAAGTAAGAATCGAATTGGTGTGGACTACATTATAAGGCTCACTGAATGACGGTCATGGACTTGTAGGCATTTAGCAATTCTTTTGCTACGTTCCGCGCACTAGACAAAATTGCTGGGAGGGCAAACAACGTATTGGCGATTAATCGCGGGATGAGTTAAGTATTTGAACGTAAACTGTACTATCTCAAAGGTAGAAACACAATTGCACATTATTCATACAATAGCGGTCTGTCCATGTATGCTCTACTAATTTATTCACTCTTTTGCTTGCCCCAAGAGTCTCATCTATTTGATTCCGAGTATTGTCTAGGGGACTTCTGCATATATCTATAGATATCGCACGTTACTCTCGTAATACGTTGAAGTTTTAATAATACAGCACTTTAAAATGATGGCACGTACTTGCATGTTCAATTTTACAATTATTGCGACAAGCGGGTATATTAAGCTCTTAAGGTCCGCCAAATCAGTAATACTTGAATTCCATCAGCTCTTAACTTTTATTGCTTTTGGTAAATAAACCTAAAGAAAGAACGCCTTATCTTGGATCATAGTTGCTTGTTTAAAAATACTGCATTTGCGATAAACGAAGATTGGCAACTTATTTCGTTTTAGGTGAATTGCTCATTTGTAAGAATGGCAACCGAGGTCGAAAGGGTAGTCAGTTGTTACATATCGTTACAACATAATCAAAGTTATGTTTCCTCTGTGGAAACATTCAAAGTAATGAATTGAGTGAGAATGTGGAATACGTCTTACTTATACACCGGGTTGGGGAGAGAGAACTACTTTTTTGTGCATATATGGACTAATCATATGCATTTTCTTAAAAACTACTCCTAATTAAAACTGACAGGGGAAAAATATGGAAGTACATAAAACATGATATTGACTTGCTATTGTCAGAAAGATGTCTGGTCTAATCTGATTCTGCAACGTCAGCATTCATATATGATTTAGTGTTTTATAACGCCATACTTAACACAACAATGGTTAGTTACTGCGAGCTATTTTCATCCAAAGGTGTTCAGCATTACACCTATACTATTTCAAATGGTCCAACTACTGTCGTTTAACTTTGTGCTTTGCAAGTGTTAACATGCTTGTGCATAGGATTTATATAACTATACATTTGCCTCGAAATACTTATAACGTATAATACGGCCAATATTGTGACTTGGTTCCCCATAATTGCTGAATTATGTGTGCCTCTTGATGAAAACAATTTTACTTTACAAACTATCGTAAACCTTATCTGTTTAATTTTTGGAAAAGCCATACTATCCATAAATGTTGTTTTCGATTTGTGGCACAGATAAGCTGTTGTATTTATCTGTTAATGTCAGTGACAAAGACAATCATATCCATTAATTTGTCCATGAATCGGAAACATTTTACACGCACTTTATTTTGACTATTCATAATATTGAATGTCACAGTACCACCATGTACATTACCACTATGAAATGTGAATAAATCACAATATTAATAATTTCAATATCGGGCGACATGTTTGCTTAGCCCTGAAGTGGTTGCTTAAAAGATATCCGCAAATAATTTGCCTCTTCTATGTAATGTAGTTAACGTTGCGCAGAACAGAACCACTCACCACTTATGTATACTGGTTAATATATATACTGTTAATTACCATTATTCATTTTGAAGAAATATGTGAACAAATGATTCTAGGAACCGACATATTATCTCCTTATGGTGTATTTCGCTGTAATAATTGACTGACCACGTAATGCCTAAAAGCACGATGTTAAGTAATTACTTATCAACAATAATGCAATAGATTAGAAAGAAGAGCCATACACTAAGCAATTTGAAGCTTTGACTGATGAAAACGTATTTTAGTACTACTTAATAGCTTTGAAAAGCCAATATGACAATAATTTATTAAATAGTTTTTCTTGTGTCGGGGCTTTTCTGTTTATTAGCGCGTAATGAAAACGGCACTGGCACTACCATAAAAAGTAGACTGGTCAGAAGTAAACTTCCATTAACTTTTTTTATATAATCATATCCTATTTCACAGTTATATCACAATATTTTATATCACAAAACACGACATTGCGCACACGGCTCAAGGCGATTTAACTGTACATTATATATTAGCCGCAGCTTTTGAATATTGAATAAATCGATTATTCGACCAATCAAGTTTCCTTTGACGTCTTGTTGCAGAAAGTGAGACGCATATGCAATGTTTTGGTCCCTATAGACGCCTAGTCCTGGATGCACCGTAGTGCTTTTTTTTGCTGGGTTCCTGCTATTTTATGCGACAATATTGCCCTGTCTTCGTATATTTCCACAATTTTGCCAATTAGCATTTTAGCTGCGACAGTTCTCGATGGAGACCCCTCCTTTCTTCGTATATGACAATCACATTCATGTATTATTTTTGCCAATTAGTTAAATTCTTAGCTGGGCTTCCCATGTAAACATAATCTGTGTATCGGAAACATACTATGCATCCATTCATTCAAAATAAGAGCATCTCATGGACTGATTGCCATCTAAGTTTGTTTGTGCCACTTTGTAGCGTATTCATGTAACCGCCGGTTGGTATAAGAATATCAAGGAGCTTTTAATGTGAATCGTACAGCAATCTTGCGAACTCAATAACGTATGGTCATGGAACGATATGCGGATAACGGACGCCATATTGTGTGAACCGGAAAGCATTTGTTGCTAGGACAATTGCTATATTCCTGTTCTTATAGCAAATGCTGTTTTCTCGTAGTGACGTTGTGGTCTGAGGCGGGAATCAACGATGGAACAGCAGTACAGTCGTTAATTACGTTAGACCCGATATTTATGCTGCAGCATTAGCGCGAAAAAGAACATGTTTCACGACGAGCACTCGGGTTTTTTATGCTTTATTCCAGGCACGTGGCAAGTACATCGATTGTTATTAGTCCTCTGTTACAAGCAATGTCGGTAAGGATTCGTAGGGTACGCATAAAAATATTCATTCTGTTTTAGGCAGTGTCATTTAGTGTCTATCAAATATGCAGTGTACGCTTTTCAGTGGCACATGTCTTCGTAGGGTACGTATGAATGGTTCTATTCTGCCATCGTATTTTTAGAAGTTGTTGTGCTGGCCAAACGGTTCCTAGTTATATAATACAACATTTACTTAAAATCCAACTTCACGCCACCGTATGTACAACAACCTTGAATATTGAACTATTGAATCATGACCAGGGAACGTATCGATGGACGAGCCGCTGTGCGAGCCTTATGAAGAAAACGGCCGTGAACGCGCCTCAGTCTCTGTCCACAGTATTTTTTGTCTCAAGAAAACATATACTCGATATCGTGACTCACCCCAATGTCTTTGTGCATCAACAAGCAAGTATTTAATGATAGTGCTCACGGTAATTCAATCTTAATGGTGCGAATATATGTCATAGCTTCCGTATATAATAATGTAGTTATTTGATCATTACTAAGTGTCAGGGGGTAATGTTTGATTATGTCTGTTACCTGGCGTTCTCCTCGTTGAGTTTATTGTGGCTAAGATATTTTTGTTTATTTGTGACATACCATTTTAGGCAATTTACAAATGCAAAATCAAAACCCGGGCGTCATAGGTACACATTGCATTGGTATAAATACTAATGTGGACACATCAATGAAAGTGGACGCAGTGGAGGAACGTTATGTTATTGTGAGTCTCTTGATTCTTATTGAATGTAGTGTTTGTCTATGTACACTATTTCCTTGACTCGGCACAATGTAGAACTTTTCAACCTGGCTTCATTGTCGTCAAGAAGGAATAATATGTTAATTTGATTATGTTAGCGATGTCCCATGTACTCCTTTTCGGCATAATATTCATTACATTAGGCACTGGTTGTCGCGGTCCATTTATTGCAAGGACCACAGTATTGATATGAGCTGGCAGCTTATATCTCTATAGGGTACTGCTCACTGCAAGTTATTTCAATTCATACAGCACCACTCAAGCGAGATTGATATATCCACTCTGATAGAGGCGCTTAAGCGTATAAAATGCTCCTTTAACGATGTAGACTGATACAAGCATTCCAGACAGCAGATTATGCATTTATTCAAGGATAGGCATAAATTATTAGTAGGGTAAGCTAGAAGTAAGACAATCAGTAACGAAAAAACAAACGCACTGTCAAAAGTCCTACTGTGCCGTTTATAAAACAAAGTTCAACACTATGTGATTTGCGTACCATGTATGAATCAAAGTGCTCATAAATATCAAGAATTGTCATTATTAAGCGCCATGTAGTCAAGATTGTGGTATTCGCAGGTAGCTTGACCCTAACCTTAGTAACGAGAGACCGTGGATGTCGCCGTCAAACGATTGATTATCCAATGTCTGCATATTCTACCCAGATCCTATAACATGTGTATACCAAACAATTGCAGTATCTAACACAGATCGCGAATGCAACAATAGATCTTAGAATATTCGAAGCATTCTGCATAATATGAACGCCTTGTTTAACGGCATTCTGGATAATGCTGAATGTACTGTATAACTAGGCTTATATCATAATGAGCGGATCAACAATATTTGTCTTTTGCGCGGCTGTGTTTTATCCAAATATTAATTGGTTAGTATTCATATGCAGCATTACGGGTAGTATAGTGCTCACACAAATTACGAATTTATCACACCTGGTCTGGGAATCATACATACATCTGCTGGTGGCTTACACCTACCAACCGTGCCTCGTCAGGATTCGAACCTGTCAACGGACGGTTCTATTACGTCCGGTGCTTAAAGGGGAAGGCCCTGACTACTTGACCAAATTGCACTGAGCTCTACCGTTAAGTGATTACGTGTTAGTCATATCCCCGAAATGCTTAATCACAGGTATAATATTTTTTGCTCATTTTATTGAAATATAGGTCTCAGGGAATCATACATAGCGTTATAATGCCTTGGGAATACAGCTTACTTGGAACACTTGTCACAAACCTTAAATCTTTAACCTTAGCTTTTTAAATCGTACTCAGTTATTAAACAACCTTGCTTACCATAAAACGAAAATAAAACGGGGTGCAATGGTATATAGAATACTCTTTGTGGGCTGACGGACGCTTACCATGGCGGAAATACGCTGCGAACAAACCTGTTTAGCTGATGGATACCCATTAATAATTCGTGTCATGGCGGTTGTTGGGTAGACGAACCGGATGGTGGTAGGTTGGTAAGGGATGATTCTTGCAGATCTACTACGCTTGTGTGGGCATAAGGAGGATGGTCAATAGTTACTTATCTCTGTTCTGTGTTGCCCAATTAAATCGAAATGCTTATCGACTCCAGAGTAGCGATAATAGTATTTTACTGTCAGAAAATAATCGCTTGTATTAAATGGAATGTGCAGCGTATCCACCTCATCAGCGTCATTTAATATACTAAATGGTGTAGCTATCCTGTCAGTAAATGCTGATCTACTGTAACAACATCTGCTTTCGTAGTCTTTTTATGAAAGATTATATGCACAGTCAATGAGAGAATCACTAGTCTAATTAGGTTCTATTATTGATCGTGCTTGCAGTAAAATATTTTGTGGGTGGCTCATATTGACGGAATGACCATATGCTCTCTAGTTAATTGTTTTCAACATTTTGAGACTGCACATTTGATAATCATATACTGGGATATTTTTCGGTTTTCCGAAAATCGAATAAACATAAAATTTAAGTTTCTTAAGTCACCATATTTTCTACTCTCTCCTGCTTGTTCGTCATTGGTACCTGGACACCAGTACAACAGGATATATACAAACACAACTCTGCATATTAACATTTAGTGTAATGTTGTGTATTATTTCGGACACGCAGTCATAATTTCTTTGCATAATGCATTTCGTTTACCCTACACGATTTACCCAAGATATCTAACAACGCAGTATCGCTCGCGGGTGCATTTAAATCCCTTGAGGAGAAAAATCATAATTAAGTTGTATTCCAATTGTCGTCAATTTGTCACAGTAGAATGCAGTTAAATGGATTCAATGTGATGTTTGAGCGGGGTTATGATGAAATAATGCATCAGTTCATTAAATAATTCATATCATAACGTATTGATGTCAGAATAATACGCAGACAGTACTTCGATTACATCACGGTAAAGTGTTGCAAAGCTTTATTGTTGGGGAATCTGGTGTGAAAAAATAACATTCTTAGCCCTTGTAAATCACAACTCGCTGTGAACATTCTTATTGCGTTCAATTGCTCTTACTTACTTGACGGCCGTCTATAACCAACGTAGTATTTCATCAACTTATGATAGCCAACATGCTATTACCAAACTGATATGGGTGCTCTCAATTAAGACCAAAGATTATCTGCCTTGTTATGCAAACGTACCTTCGTGTTGCAGTCTTTATTAACGGGTTTTATAACAACATAACAGAAATTTGTAATAAACATTGCCATCCAGTTTGACGCTAAAATGTCAAGAAGCACCCAAGATATGACCTTCGTCTGGCGGTCTTTGCGGAACAAAGTCAAAAAGCATCCAAAAACCCAACACCCGCATATGTCCTGTTTGCTTACATTACTCTATGATAGAGCTGATTGACGAAAAAATACTCGTTATAAATTACATCTACACAGTTTATGATATCCGCAATCGCTTAACACATTTTATAGTGATTCGTTCTATTTTTATTTGTTGCTTTCATCCTAATGCTGTGAAATATCTGATGATCGATTTTGATGAAGTGATTGACACGTGAAATTAGGTAAATAGCTATTTGCATTAAATGCGAAGGACTGCGGTTCGGATGCCGACAATCAGCATATCGATTGCTTTTGAATTGGCTACTTAATTATTATTACAAATACATTGCAATATATTCCTATTACAGTCCTACGTTTCATGTTCGCCATCCGACGTTATTAATACGCCTATTGTAACATTTCGTCCCGGTTTATCCTAGAGTGGTATTTCTTAATTGGAATATTCCCTACTCATATAATGCTAATTTGTGCTAGAACATCAAAGTATGGTGGTTGTTGTCGTGCTTTTGGTAACTATTAACTCAAATCGCTGAGGACAGATACATGCTTGAACATTAAGTAATATTTCGGTCTACGTTTGTAAAATCATCTTAATAAACTGTCATGGTATTTATCCATTATTAATGATGACATTTGTGCAATGATATGCAGCCTAAACGCATTTAGAAATGGTTGCTCGATAATGTCGTATTGGATGGTAAATAAGGTGCAGTTAAATATTGGTGCCATAAATAAAGTTGTTAAACCATGACAACACGAAATGCACCCACATGTTATAATGGCGTTGAATTGCAAATTATATGGGCAATTGCATGCTACACAGCATGAGAGAATCAATTGTGTCCCGTGTTTTTACATTATAGATCGGCACGCTCAAATACAAGCATACCAATGAAAAACTTTATTTCTTACGGTTTCTCGATCGAAAAGTGTTTATTTCGACGCGCACTTGCGACTTATTCAGATAAATATTCAAAAATTAGTTCAAGCTTGTTATGTTCAAATTTATAAGAACCGATTTAATTATATGTGTTGTCTTTTTCGCGATTTTTAGGAGATTTGGTACATTACTTTTCCAGAGAATTTGAGATATTTGAATTTCTTGCTTATAAATGGATTGATCTCGATACAGCGCGCGCTTAACGAATAGCTTCGAGCGATTGTTATTCCCAATCATGGTATGTCACTACCAGATTATGGAACGATCCATTATTTATGACAAGAATAATGAGCTTATACGACATTGCACCGTTCAACAAGGACGTCTAGCATTGCTTAGATCTCATCACTAATTCGATAGTCCAGAATGGCCTCCAGTGGCGAATGAGATGATCTATAGATTGCAAGCCAACACAAAGGATGACTGCTGTCTATATGATCGCTTTATTGTACGGGGAGTTGATGCTATCTTTTCTGGGTTTGTTAATAGACTTATCAGACAGTCTGTACAATGATTGACAATCAGCGGGTGCATTTATGTCCCTCAGTTAGAATGACCAAAGTAAGCGCTGGTTTTGAAGTCCTTTCGCGCATTCGGGGTAGTGTCAGGTGATTTCTCGAATTCGCAAAATGGGCGCAGGATTGATTTAATTTCCATGGTCAAAGTGGGGCATCACTGTGCTGAGTTCTCTTATTTGAACCCTGGTTACAAAATGGAGATAATTTTTGACACCAAATAAATCGAGATTTCGTTATTCAATGTCCCTTTTTTTTGGATTCACACATACAGCAAATGAACCTCTGCGAGTAGATTCTTGTTCAAAGACTAACAAGAAATGTCACATCAGCAAGAAGGATGAGATATAAGGTTGCTCAGAAGCTTTTCTTTAAATCATCTTCGGAAAGATACGAACTATACATGAACCAACTGTGAAGCCTGTCTTTAACAATCATTAGATGCTGGATCAACTTAGCTTCGCCTCAGTGTCTTTCAACGGCTGAGACAACAGAAGAAAACAACGTGGACTGTGTGTTGTTTAAATGCAATTATCTTATACTGAATATGCACTTCGGAACTATTACAAATAGCACCATACGACTCTAAACGATTTTAAGGTGCCCATAGTAAATGTTATAACTTTGTAGATATATTTCATTACAATATTTGCAAAATTTAGCTACAAGAAAAATGATTACGAGTTTGTGAGATGACGCGAGGAAGCAACAATTGTTTGAAATATTGGAAACTTACAGAATAAGAGATCTGCTTCATATTTGCGTGCTTAGATACAGTGCCGAGACTCGGTTTGTAAAGAGCCTATCAGACAGTCGCGGACCGCACACCTAGCGTTGGGTAGATTTTCGTTGCATTTATATTCAAGGGGATTTTATTAAGCTGCTATGGCTTGAGGCGTGAATGCCTTGAATTAATAAAAAGGGTAACACGGAACAACTTTGTTACACTTGGCAAATGCTTGACAATAACGCAATGTACATAGATTTATTTATTATCGCCAGAAAAATGGTAGGATATGCATAAATAAGTGTTTGTTTCTATTGACTTGAGATGCTAGTTGTAAACTCTATGACCGCTGATCTGCAATTGATCATGATTTAATTGAGCAAAAACAACATGCATAACTAATTACTTGTCATCCACCCTATGCCCAACCATCAGCAGTGCATCTACAGGGGTCGCTTGAAAGAGCCTGGCAATACACGTATTTCATTAAATGACTAGGTGATTGTTAAATAGACAACATATACGATTGATTAGTTCCTAAAACATTACATTACAAGTTTAGACTATGCATTTGTATACGCAAACGTACACACTCTTTTACATGATGCTTAAATGGTTGATCCATAATTTCTTGCTGTTAAATATGGTTGAATTTTTGAGAAAACATGGTAAACGTATGAATTATCGCTCCCCAAATTATCATTTGCAATAATACAGAATTATGTCTTGGTAAAACAACAATGTAGCACCAATTGTAGGGCATATTGAGCATCGTTACAGTTCTGAGAGATATTAGGCATTACATCGACTTGAGGGAATCAGTGGTTTATGAAGAAGCTATCGCATGGCATCTGCGATTTTAATCAAGCAAACCGCATATAACGATGGCTGGAGTGACTTACACTTTGTGGGTTCAATCATCCGATCAAGGCAAAATACGGAGCAGTGTCATGGTGCCTACCAATGCAATATTCATTAAAGTTGGTTAGGAAACAAATTGTTGGGATGCATAGACAGTACTACTTAAGTGAAATGGATGACACGAGCCGGCTGCTGCTACCTGAGCTGCTTACTTATGCCGAATGTCAACCGTGAAAATGAGACAGGGCAGTCCAGAGTTTGTCATGAATGTGAATGAGAGCACATCCACGGGTACAAGGGGAAGAACATTTGCGACCAGACAGCGGGCATTATGAGGAAACAGCCGAGTGAATGAATGGCATCGTCATTTGGAAACTATTAACGGGTAGCAAACGTCACGTTTCTGGGAATGAGAACAAAACTCATAATATAGCAAGACGTCTGTTTGTGGGCTGAAAAAAATGCCCTGCATCACCACTTACAACCCGTCAACGGTTGACATCAAGCTGTTGGGCTACGTGTCACAAACCTACGTGGATGTTTTTAGCTGAAAAAGTGTCGTCAATTTGACTTCATGATCGCAGAAAGAAATGAACGAGAAACAATGACAATCAGAGATTTTTTCGGCGATTGCGCATCCTGGCGATATTAACGCATAATGTTAGCATTTATGGACATTGCCAACGGACTCTCCAGCCCTCTCCGTAAGAATCTCGATAAGTTAATACCAAAGACGGAAATAATTTCGACGGCACTAGTTTTTTAGTGACTGAATTCATCCTATGGATAATTGAACCTAAAATGGATGCTGAAAAAATTTGTCAACGAACGTTGTAATAGGCAGTTCGGAAAATCCATCGGCCAGGATATATGGCCAACCATTTGGTGGGCCAAATACTTACATAAAATATATCATATATACTGACCGAGTGACTTGTGTACATTAAACCTGCGTCATGATGCGACGCATTGAAAGTGGAAATTTACCGCCGAAATAAAGTTAACAGCGGTAATGATATATCTTTGACTTGCGCATTCAGAAGTCGTGTGCAGATATATTCTGCCCCGTGTGCCTTGTTTAGTTTATAGCAGTTGACAATAACAGAGACATTTGAATTGTCTGAATGTGTTTAGTTATTCCCCATCATTGCCATTTTGATGATAAAACTGGTTCATATCGTGTGACTATCTCTTCAGGGTGCAAAGTAACCATGCAGCCAAAAAGCGCTCTACTTTCTTTGTAGCAGGATACTGCACGGGCTGTTTTAAAGGTTTGAAACACATTCGCCACTAAACGCCTGCAATCGATCATGTCTTTGTTGCACAGGGATTTCCAGAGAATCAGCTCATTTAAAATCAAGAATTGGTCATGACTGACTAAATATTTACAATGCTTGATTTCGGATACTAAACCAAATTAATATGCTGCATGAAATGATATGAAGTAATGTGGATTAACGCCTCTTACTTTTATGAGATGATACCGCGAAAATAATGGATGGGAATAACTGGGTGCTTGAATACACTCCTGATCTTCAAGTGGGTTTAAATCACATTCAATCAATCAATGTTCGTTTCTTATGCAAGAGATTGTCGATTATAATGTCACTCAGGAATTATCTTATCTTGTAATTTTCTAGGGCACATTGATAGCCTGTGATGGTGTTGTTTACGTCCAACTGCTTAAGCTTTCAAGACAAAAATAGCAAATACGCAAAAAGCTCTTGCCGATATCATTCGGTGTACCTATTGCTAAATTAACCTGGCACCTTTTGGGATGCTGAGTTGGCGTGTCACACGAATCATCATTATATATGGGTATAAAGTAATCCTGACGTCGTGTATCGTCACCTGAAGACGGGAGTGTGTTTCATTTAGTTGCAGGCACACCACATGGCTAGCCAAAGCGAGCCATCTGATCATCAACAACACTACTTTGAGCACTTATTTTATGGCAATCTGATATTCAATGATCCATCATGTGGAAACCTCAGTTGACTTAAGCCGTGAAGCACCCATACTGTACAATGCTATCTTACTGTTATTCATTATTGAACTCATAACATGGGTGAATATGAAATTATACAGCCACAACCTTCGTCGGGTGATCAGTGATAGAAAACAGCACTTTTCTGCAAATCAAAAGTACATCACACCACGAATGATACCTATGTGCTGCGTGATCGTGTTAAATAAAGCACCACTTATCATTGTAATTGCGAGAAGCTGATGCCATAACGCATGGCAACATGGGGTTCATTGTTGGAAAGTTATTTGATTATGATTAAGCGGCGAGCGCAATGGAAAAGTCACGCATCTTATGAATCGCGTTGGTTCCAGTTTTCAGGAAGGTCACAATCACGTTAGATTACATAATTGAGCACAAACGCGGACAGAACATTGATGGAGTAACGAGAATGGTTAATGGTAACCACTAAATCAAAAGTTGAAACTAAGTTGAAAGAACGGAACATTTCCGCTGTGCCACCAGTTTTGCCGTAAAATTCACGATCATCCCAGTTAATGCCAATGCATCAAATTAAAATCGTCCCTGCTATTTATGGTAATACACGCATTATACGATGGATCACGATCCGACAGAATTATTATTTGTTTTAGAACATTTCAAAACCATTAATTAATCAACGCTAGGTATGAATGATTTGCTGACCTGCATGCAGATTTTCATTTAAGCAGGTGTATATCCCTCACTTACTGTCAATGACCTGAGACCATTGACATTTGTCAAAATCTCGGTTGTTTTCGGGCATGATCTGAATTTATAATGATGTAAGAGAGAAATAAATAGAGGAAGAGAACGGAAGAGAAAGAGATAGAGCGAGAGAGCCATCAAAGTAAATGCGACGAATAATAGAACGTTATTGTTCGTGAAGACTATGATTGACATCAGATTAGAAAATTCAAAATATAATGCGTGAGCGCAATAAATCACCTCACATGTGTTTTAGCACGGTCATGGGATTTAAGGCGTCGTGACGTGAACAGTCTTGTCTGAATAACCATCCTGTTATTGCGCTCTGGTTTTGGAACAGGTTACCATATCAGTTTTGGTCGTCAATTTAAGAGTGATACCGTTAGAAGAAGACATAGCTCGTGAAATAAGTCACGTACAGAAGGCGGGGAGGGTTCAATAAGTGTCAAATGGTAAAACTCAGAGCTCATGTTCAGTGAATACGAAGCAATTTGTCATTTTTCTATTCCTTTGCATATTCGGTACATTGGCTATACGCTGTAAATATTATAATAATCTGTATTGTCCCTTATATTGAAGCCACCGACCAATCAAAAGCATAATGGGATTATTGTTGATATGAATGATGCATTTCTTAGCAGTGCAATGATGAATCCGTGAATAAATACTAGTTTAATGTAAAATAGAGTACTCAGCGATTTTGAAGTGGGTTATGAAAGCTTAAAAAGGTTTTTTGATGGAGCTAATCTCGAAGCAGTGTGACAATAAAGCGCAGTAGTTGATTACAATCACAAAACATTTTAGATTTAATAACACAGAGATTGATCGTGCAGCTAAAACCGGACCAACGTTGTAGCGTCCCGTTGTTCGTTGCTAACAAAAACATTCGGGACCGAGGATTGACATAATGCAAGCCCCTTAGTGGGAGAGTCAGGCTGCATTGTCTTTCAAAATTGGTGACCATTACACTCTATTAACGCTGACGTCAGCTGTCCATATCAAGTACACAACTCGTCATAGTTCGTCATAGCGTACATTACGCACCATTTATGATTATAAGAGCGTGAAGTTCACGTGCCATATATAAGATACAATACTCTCGAATGTCGGTGTTCCCAGGCGGGAACTAAACGTATAATTATGCCAGTAGGTGGGGAAAAAAACGTGAATGAAATGAGAAATATCATTATATTATTAATGGGTAGTAAAAACCGTGTAAGATTGCATTAATGCCCCCAAGCACGGAACAGTTATGTGGTGGTGAGTTTGACTATTAAGTTGAAACAATGTTTGAAGGAAAGAAATATATAACAGCTTTCTCTTGTCATTCCTTAGCCACGTTCGCGCTATCATTTTACCGCTGCAATCCTAGATCAATTTTAACAAATAATATACAAACCGTTAAATCAACATTAAGCAAACAAGTTATCTACAACAAAACATACCGTTTAATATGGTTCTCGATCCGAATAAGTTACGCGATGCTAGGTGAATATGCTGGTATTTGCAATTTGCAGGACGACGTTTCATTAGGGAAAGTATGCGACCCATTGCAGGAAACCGTGATCAAAAATTGTTGTCAGCAGCTGGACCACGATTCATCATATGATAAAGTTTATACCCGCCAGAATGTCGTCGTCAACCAAATTCAGAGATTAGCACACTTTTTACTATGGAAATGGATTTTGTTCTGGTAGATATGGGTACGCAGCAAAAATTGACAATTATTTTGAATCTGTGTCTTCCAGGCATCAAAGCATCGGGAAGCCGGTCTTGTTGTTCATTTCAATCATGAAGCTAATCTCAGCCAGACCTGACAAGCCCATGTGAGGGATGACAAAATAGCTTGTAAAAGTTTCGCTGCTCAAAGAGGCATTGTGTCGTTCTCATTTACTTTGCCTTATGTAAGTAAATGACACATGGCAAGTCAGGTTTTTGATCTTTCTGGGTGGAAGCTGATTCGTTTATTTTGAACTAAGTAGAGAGACAGAGCGAGAGAATTAGGGAAAGAGAGAGGGAGGGAGAGTGAGAGAGAAAGAGAAAGAGATAGAAAAAGAGAGAGAGAAAGTGAGAGAGAAAGTGAGAGAGAGCGAGAACCAGATAATGATAGAGATAAGAGAGAGAGAGAGAGAGAGAGAGAAGAGAGAGAGAGAGAGAGAGAGCAGTATTAGACGACATTCGATGCATGATTAAATACTCACATCAAACAATGACTTGATTGAGTGGCAACATGCGACGTGATTACAATGGAGCGTGTGACTGTTGGTAAACACGAGAGATCGTGAAGATAATGTATGGTCTGAAGGAACTTAAATATCCACTTGACCGTGTAATTCATTTGCAGCTCTCGTAATCTCAGCTTTCCGTTGTAATCATGATTATTGCTACTAATGTGATAAATGTCAACATATCAATGCATACTACATGCGGCATAAATTAATATACGAAGTTTCCTGCTATGATTTATATGACATAAGATGTGATATGATAACAATGGTTTGTTGAAGCACTGCCGGTATTTCATCGATACTAAATATATATGACGAAAATAAGGGATTTATACAGATCTTCATTACGGCTAGTGCAAATTTTGATCATATTTTCTTTACACGTTGTGCGGTTAATGACATTTAGAAAATCGAATACCCGGTGTCCTTGAATAGACAATTGCATACAGAGAGAATAGTGAAAGGTGATCATGAATCGCTGTATAAAGTGCTCAAACACATAAGTTAATGAAATGAACAAAGTACAATATTTTACATATGTCTAATATTCATGATATTCATAACGTTTAAAATAGGTTTTGCGTTCTTATTAACGGATGCTCAGTTTCCACGTGGTAATAATGAACAAGTTGATAATAGCATTGTCTGAGTGAAGTCTAGTATTTACAGTGCATAATAGCATCATGCTACATTGTACACTGTAACCACGTCTGATTCTTTTCATCACCATAATACCTTTAAAATACTTACTCTATTAATTTTTGGGTTTCGAGTATGATCGTGGGTTCCGAGTAACTGATTTCAGTCTCCGTCCATGATTCTTTGCGCTGCAGTTATATCATTGTTTTCAAAAATTTTAATGACGAGACAAGAGTAATTATTTAATACTTCAGTTATGTAATATTATTTGTAAATTCCAGTAGGTACATATTAACATTTCTGTACCAGAACGAGGCCAAACACAGATCTATACAAATATAAGCAACATATTTCGTTTTGACTGATTTGCTAATTTTTATCACGATTAATTGCAACAGATTCAATGCTATAGTTGCTATGTTCAATTCACACGTGTAAAGCAATTACATCATTATCAATTCGCAAATATGTTATACTTGTGAATCGGGTAGTTCATGCCGGACCCTTACTAGATCTGCAAGGCGATTAAACTCGTAACTAGTTGGATCAGGTAGTAGCTAATTTGGCTTCGTAGTGGTCTTCATATTCTGCACATATTTTGCGAATCTATTCATCGTACTTTAGCAGAAGAGGTAGTGGCAGCTGTGGTGAAAATTAAGGCCCATAATGCGGAAGTTAACTTAAACCATATAAATGAATTTACTCGTGAATTGTTTACTAATTTATCTTTACTGTTTAATGCATTGATTAGGCATTCATTCACTTGAGTTGAAATGACTAGTTTGGTGACTGTTCCAATGCTAAAAAAAGTTAAATTTTGCAAGCAACATCAATAACTCTGAGTTCATTGCGTTGAATAGTTGTGCCGTCATGGTTTTAGACAACATTGTCCTGACATTATCATCGAACGTTACAAAGCTATACTCATACGTGGGATGATAATAATGCCAACTCAGCAGCTATTATTATCATTGCACACGCAAACAGCCAGATTAATCTATTGTCAAAGCACCATCCGTTTCACACAGGCCGAGAGACATATTTGCACGACCAGTCAGGTGGAATTTCACATTACGTTTTTCGAGAGGAATTTGAGAGCAATCATGTAAAATCAAGACACACCGGGCATATTTGTAAATGGATGTCTATGTAAATGGATGTAAATGGAATTAACCATTTTCATGAGCAAATGAGTTTATACGATAAAATGCTTTGCTACGGGGTCGTCTGGTGTACTTATGGATGTCATTACTACTAATCATGCTGGATGTCCTCCAGGGGTTGGATGAATAATCTATGAATCTAAAACATGCTTTTATTCCCTTTTTTTCCTCCATGTTCAATCGGCAAATCCAAAGGCCACTGCGTGCTAGATAATCACCTCATAATGCAATGTCTCGGAGTGTGGATGCTGTTAATAGACTTATCTGGCAGTTTTGTTTTTATCGTGCAGAGAAAAGTTAATGCTATTACACCAAATTGAACGCTCTTAGTTCATTAAATGAAACATGTACAACCCGTTTGTAGAATAAGTGATTCTGTGAGAGTGGACTACTACTAGCGTTATTCAACTGCGGATTTAATTGGATTTCCTGTGAACTTGTCTTTAGAAATATTACTCTACTGCGTTCAGCCTGTCATTTACAACCATGGCATAATAAATAGGGATAAAGCAGCGTAGACTATAAGGGGAAAAGTCTGATTGCAAATTGTAGTTGCTGTCTATTAATAGCTGGAGCTAAATTGGCGCATATGTGACAATACATATCAACGCCTACTTTACAACAATAAGATCGAATTAAAGTTGTCTATACTAAATGCTATGACTTTGAAAATATGTATCTACATCATTTTTACTAATTTATCCAACAGACACAACGCAAAAGTGCTTGTGAGACAGCGAGATATAAACATTTAACCGAAAGTAAGAAAAATTTACTGAAATTATACCTTTTTCCTATTTGTGTCCTTTGCATACCTTGCTTTTGCTAACTGCTAATTACATCAATAACCAAAGAGTTTGTTAAAAGATGTCATGGAATGAATATTGTTGTTCTTATACATTAATAATAATGAATAACAGATAACTGTTGAAAGATATGGAAATTACTCAGTATATTCTATCACATTAATCCAACCTTCTAGGTCATAGGTCACAAATCATATTATCATCAGTGATTTGCATTTGTACCTACAATATGTTAAAATGTCGCGCACAATTTAGGTTATTGTATGTGGCAAGGTACCACCTACGTTATTAGGGTCAACGTTTGTAAAATATGGTCACTGCGAAGTGTTATTTTTAATATCACTGATAGGCGGTACAATTTGTATTACAGCTTTACTGCCATCTGCGTACTATAGTTATCAGACCACTTGAGCTGGTAAATCATAATTGTTATTTCCAATTATAGTATACAACCACCAGATTATGGAACAAACCCATTTTTTTATGCTGGAGCAAATTAGTTTATACGACATCACGCTTTTCTACAAGGACGTCTAATGCACTTACAAATGCCATTACTAGAAATTATGCAGGTAGGTCCTCCAGCGGTTGGATGAATAAACTATGGATTTTAAGCATGCTTTTATTTCTCTTTCTCTATATAAAATGCAAAACCACAGGCCACAACTGGCAAAATGATCACTACATAGTGCGGTGTCTGCAAAGTCAATTTAATAACTTCATCAAGACTACTGCATTATTCAGTTTAGGCATTGTTACCATATGAGTCCTTTTGTATGGAACCTATGTGTAGAAAGTATAGCATGCAGATGCTAGGCACCGCGCATAGTCATGTATCTTGCACATTCTCTTTCCCACTGCGATTTTCATATGACCAACAAACTGTGTGCTATGCATATAGTTATACGAATGCAATAACCCTAAAGTATGTCTAACTAGAGAATTTTAAACCTTATCAAACGATAAGTAGTAGTGTTAGAATAATAGACAGACAATCTTCAGATTATACTCATGAGGGTGCAGCAAAACCTCCTAGTTGGTGATACTGGTGTGGCATCATATTGTGGCACATTCACAGGACTTTCCTTCGCTCCTTCTTTTAAGAGCGTCATCCTCATACAACGCAGTATCTAGTTTCCTTTTGCTATCCAATATGATATCACATTATTATATGAGACAATTGTACTCAAACACTGTTAGTGCGATGCAAATTCACCGACTAAAATACACAAGCATCGGGTTTCCTATACAACTGTGATGATATGACGAGCCGTTGTAGATTAGTGAGTGCTCGTTTAACATCTAAATGGACATCAAAGATCATTTACTATTTTTGTTTTATTACAAACGTACCTTCATATATTTGTCAATAGTTTATATTACAGAATCAAAAACCTGATGCCGTGATGTATCTAATACACAGGAATATATATGTTCATGTTTGATGTTGATGTCGGAAGATATGGTAATGGTGAAGTAGTTATCGGCATTGAATACAAAGGACAACAATTGGCAACTTCATGGCAGGCAGGTTAAGTTTTAATTACAAATGAATCGCACTTTCTTCCAACTACAGTCTCACGTTTCATATTCGCCATCAGTTATTGATACGACCACTCTGCTTTCTATAGGTGGTTAATAAGCGTTATTATCTGCACACTGCTGCACAATTAGCCTGTTAATCCTGAAAGACGACCCTTGAATTGGTTATTAAATGAAAATGACATAAATAAATGTTCCGCATCTTTCAATAACTAAACCATATTGCGAGACTAATAGTTATGGTTGACAGTTCCACTTCAGTACCATCGTCTGCTTGGCGGACATCAGTTGCCAACACGGGGATGCCCATCCCGAGCCAATATACCCACACATTAACATTTAGCAACCGGGTCGGTAAATCCACGAGTGTGCGATGTAAAATATTCTATGTAATTGTTGTGACAATAAAGTTTATGACCAGCTCTCATTTTGTATAGAATGAGCCTCTGCGATGATGTCATGTGATTCCAAATGTCCAAATGATGTAGAATATCAATTTCCAATTATTTGCCAAAAAATTTGCATAATATTGAATCTAACGGTGGCACATGCCTTCTAAAACCATTAAATGCCGCATCCACAATGGCTTCACCTGAGTGTCTGTCAAGGTCGATAAGGTGAATACAAAGTAGATCATGCTGTTTTTCAATGTTATTATCTGTTGGTTGCGTTGTTGATAGTGAATGCAATATCTTGGTGAATATATATAATTTAACCGCATGGCCGTGTGCTAAAACTAACCAATTAGCTGATAAAGATCGATGACTGCTTACTTTATGACGGGTTTTATAACATTCATAGCCTGATGTGCTCTGACATGATACCTACGTGTCATTCGTAAGTTTATTTCTAACAAGCAAACGGCAGTTTAAATGTCTTGTTATTTCACACAAATGAGCAACAATAATACCTCTGTTGATGCCTACAATTCACGATAGGGTAAATAGCTCCCTTTTCTTGTTATTTGAATCAATCCATTGTATGACTCATGACGAAAAGCACTTACATACCATGCATTTCTTCAGATCATGGATCAATGTTTATAAGAAAATGCAACTGGTAAGCTCTGGCATGTCTAAATCTGAGCAAGAGAGAATCCACGGTTTTCTCGTACATTCTTAGTCAACAATTATAAACATGTGTAAATACATCAAGGATGTTCATAATACAGCTAGCTACATTCTACTATGCGGAAGTTAGTTTTTAGTTGAGAAACTGTAAACACTAGCTGCCGTAAATTGGCCATTTTAACTTCTTTAGAATGATGTGCTGTCATGAATGCAATAGATGCATTTACCGAAGAGTTAATGGTTTCTCTATTGCCATGTGCCACACATAAATGCAAAATGTTTACGCATGATTTGTCGGTATATCAATCACGGCGATAATTTAGCGACGCTAAGCTATTTAGGGTTATTAATTTACCGATCCGAAAAATACTTGTGATCCATTGTAATTAGGTAGCTATTCGTCGTCTCGGTCGGAAAAACTGATAACACTTCTCGCACTCGGAATGATGTATCGTACGCATTTTTATTTTTACCAATTATTCTTATGTTTTATAACAAATTTACTGACGCCCTGGCAATCAGGTTGACACTGCACATGGTGCGCATTGACTTTCTAATTCGTTTTCTTTGATTTGCAATTAGGTTTCTTTTGGTTTGTCGACGGTGCTGGATACCTCGACTGACAGCAGGTACGCATTGACATGATATTTTTACAGAACTTTCAAGCCTAGCCTTTTTATAAGTTATAGATTTTGCATAAAACATCCATTTGCCGCAAATGTTTATGAGGTACATATCAGCATTATACAGTTAACTAAAAGAGGGAATGTGGCGTGGTAAAGTGAAAGAACAGCGACAGGCAATAATGCTGATTTTATTTGAAAAAATCGATTCGACATTGATTATGTTGAGCTACATTAATGACAAAACACCTACAACAGTGGTTCCTCGAACATTTTCAAAGTTTGATACAAGTGCGCTTCGTTGCAGTTTACCACATGATGCAGTGAATATAGCACGCTGGGACGTTATAAATGTGACGCAAATCACTACAAGACCTCAGCAGACTGAAACTTACCATCCAGCAATGTCATTCGCCACTCATCGTTTCATATAAAACGAATCTCTTTCAGTTTTCTTCGTCTAATCATAAATTACATTACAATGAGCATCGCCGCCACCTGGATGCGACGATAAGCCGATTTTATACTGCTCGAACACATTTTACTGTCCTAATCGTCTTTACCCTGACAGTAATAGGGACGAAGAATATTTTACAAATAAACAAAATGATTCGCAAGTTATGTCTTCTAACATCACATAATCCATAGGCTGCATTGTTGTTTGGTACAATGTCGACGCAGTCCCCAAAGGCAGACGTAAATGACCCATATGAGCAATGATAAACTTGCACCCAACAAAATTTGCACTATCTTGACATAGGCTGCTTTTCAACGGTAGTTGTGTTGCACGACCCCCACCCCACACCAATTGCTTCATAACAATGTTGTTGGCCATAAACATATAAATAATGTAGATATATATATATATATATATAGAGATATATATATATATAGAGATATATATATAGAGATATATATATAGATATAGATATATATATATATATATATATATATATATATATATATATATATATATATATATATATATATATATATATATATCATATATATATCTATCTTATATATATCTGTATATCAGTTGATATAGTAACCCCCAGTATATATATATATATATATCTTTTATCCACAAGTGACATTTATGTATCACCTCGATATATGTATATCTATACATATATGTATATATATATGTTGATATCTATATAAGGACATTAATATGCATATATATATATTATATATATGATATATATATATATATATAAATAACTTATATATATATATCTCTATATATATATATATATATATATGTATGTATATATATATATTTAATTTCGGATGTCAAGGTTTTTTTCTATGCCATTAACACCTTACTTGGGCGTGTCAAGTGCTATATATATATATGGAGATATAGAGAGATAGATAGAGATAGAGATAGATATAGATAGAGACAGAGATATAGAGAGATATAGATAGAGAGAGAGAGATAGATATATATATATATATCTATATATATATATATATATATATATATATCGTCTATATATATATATATATATATATATGATATATATATATAAAGATATATATATATATATAATCGAAGGTCAATGGGGGGGGGATGCATTTAACACCTTATATTTGGGCGTGTCAAGATATATATATATATATATATATATATAGATATATATATATATATAGATATATATATATATATATATATATTATATATATATATATAGAGAGAAAGGTTTTTTCTAGCCATTACATATATAGAGAGTCTATCTACTATATCTCTATATATATATATATGATATATATATATATATATATATATATATATATATATATATATATATATATATATATATATATATATATATATATATATATATATATATATATATATATGTATACAATATATGTCAAGATTTTTCCTAGGCATTTAACATCTTACTTGGGCGTGTCAAGTGCTACAAAAAGCTTTGTTGGAAGCTAATTTGATACCCCTATATGCCTTATATCGGTATATACATCCACATAATTTATGCGATGTTCTTGATGAGACGCTTGTACGTGCGGCGCCTATTGGCTATTCTCATTGCTCTGTTTCTCAGCCCATTAATGGTAACGACATTCAATCGTTAACCTAATTCGGCCATCTTATTCCGCTTTCAAAGTCCATTAAAACAACAGTTATTCCACTTAGTGCGCCGACAACACTAATTATCTTCAGCATCATCCTAATTAACGAATATGCCGCGCATCATGATAAAACGCATCGAACTGTCCATGTATGGTCGAACGTAACTTTGTACACGAGTACAGTAATTATCAGAGTAATGCCTATGCATTTGTCATAATAGGCACGTTTTGAAAATATTATAGTTGCATCTTTTTCATTATTCGGCAGTGTACTTATGGTGCTCACGTCAGGACCTTTGCTGAACATTTTACTCTGATGCTCCTGTTATCGATACATAACTTGTAATCGTCTCCCCCCAGACGAACTGCAGCTTTCATGTTCTATGCAATGAGCCATAACGTGATACACACTTTCGAACAGGAGAATATATGATCCTACATCAGTGTTTACCATGGTAGCTTTGCATAGGAAATATCCACAATAGGCAATAGGTATGCTGATGCAATAGCCTAAGTAAGTATGTTTGTCAATATCGCATCTTTATAGCTGATCGCTTCAGCCCTCCATTGAATGGCGAGTAGCACTTGACTGTGATCATTGCACCATTCGGCAAATGTAGATGATACTGGATAACTAACGGTGCAAAATATATCCCCAGACACATGCGGCAGAAGGTTGAAAAATATAAAACCTTTCTTAAATATAACATTCAGTAGCAGCAGCCATCAGCCATGTTGATACCCTTATCACTAGGACAAGAAGCTACTTCATCATTGACAGAACCGCCCTGACCGGATGCATTAATTTGAGGTGGGTATCACATATTTGTCTATTACCATTGCAATAAAACAATGTGTTGAGTATATTCACGGCAGAAAGAATATGGGCAGGATTGACTTGTCTGAAATGGATCATATATACAGAACACAATGTATCTTGAGTGGCGGGTGATCCCGTGGGTTCCATCATTGATTAGTTTGTCGATGATGACAAAAGCAGCAAGATATTTCATATATGTTGAACAGGGATTTATATGTCAATTATGATGTTATAGGTCAATATATGATTTACTTGGTAATGTTAAAGCTATTGCGTGTTATGGAGAAAGCTGGAGGTAAGCTATCGAGGCCATCCAATGAGCTACGTCATGTGGGAAAGATCAAATGCACCTCTTGTTGCGGACTAATTGCCACTCGCTTTTGTTCCATCTTATGAATTGCGACGATAACCTTGATTTCCTCATGATCACTAGCTGGGGTCCGTGAGACTATGTATAAAATTGTAATGGCAATAAGAATTAAATAAAAGCAATTTATAACTTTGTCCAGTAAAAACCGTGCGCTTCTTGTCTCGTATCCTGATTTGATTTATCGCCAACATAGATACACATTTAATTTTTACACGGGCGGTGGTGATACACCTAGCATTGGTGTCAGACATGATTAAACAACTCAGTGAGTGCGCGCGCGTGCGTGTGTGTGAGTGAGTGTGTGTGGGTGGGTGTGGGTGTGTGCGTATGTGTATATGTTTGTCTGAATGTGTGTGTGTGAATGCAGATGTGGGGTACGGAGTGCGTGCAATGCATGATTCACAGGCAATTGCATTCACCAATTGCATACCATACTTTGTATTCTGTGCACTATACCATTGCAGGTGATTACATATTAACAGGCCTTGTTACATAGCTATCATGGGACATGAAACACAAGTCAATATTGCTTAATAAATAGGATGTAGTTAATATATGGAGCGATGTTCAAGTTTGATTGTAACACGTAGCACAAATATGTATTATTTTCATCAGCAACTATATATTGATAATGTTCAGCCTATCAAATTAATATGGCTTTTAAAGATTATGAGGTGCCCAGTTATTTGGTATACCATAGCAAAGATTTGCAGGATGCTGATAACAATGTAAGGCCATAGTAGCTACGGCCAGATAACAACAAATTCAATGTTCTCGTTGGGGTCTAGTATGACCAACCCGGTGCATAAGTAACACGTATTTTCACATTCGCACTCAATTCATTACTTTGAAGGTTTCAAAAAATGAAACATAAGTTGATTATGTTGCAATGATATGTAACAACTGACCACCAATTCGACCTCGGTTGCCATTCTTAAACAATAGCAATTCAGCTAAAAACGAAATAAGTTGCCAATCTTCGTTTATAGCGAATGCAGCATTTTTAAACAAGCTTTGTAATCAAAGATAAGGCGTTCTTATTTTGGGTTTATTTACCAAAAGCAATAACAGTTAAGAGCTGATGGAATTCAAATGTACCCGCTTGTCACAATATTTGTAAATTGTACTATATTATTAACTGTCATCTTTAGGGGGGTCTCCTTAAATTTTAATGCAATACGAATTTAACAAATGCCAGGTATACGGTCACGACTGCATGATATACATATCTGCGGCACAATCTCAAAGCACACGATATTACCGAATGGATATCGTATTTAGTAAATTTATATTATTTTTTTCTATCTCTCATTAACCCGTAAACATTGTATTTGAAGCTTTATGAGGTGAAAGATCAAACGCAAGACATATAGGCGTAAATAGGCATCAAATTATCAATTGCAGGCAGCGAAATATATTTGTCATAGGATAATAACATTTATACACAGCATGAGCTATGTTTATTTTCACCTTATCGCCCATGTCCCGCCGTTAGATACAATCTGATGCAAATGACTCGGCTATAAGCGTCCGAATAGGCTATTATCTCACCCTTTTTGAGATGCATATCTCATATCTTACTTTTACCATGCTCTTAGTTAATCGGATATCAAATTACTTCCTGCGTGGATTTTGGTAGTGCAACATATTGCTCTTCTGGTCAGTTAGTAAACATCAGCCGTCCACTCTCAGTGTTCAGTTTGCTGATTTTAAATGTAGCATTATAAAACGTGAGGTGTAACAAAATATTTCCAACTTTAAACCAGGATTCAAATCAGCAAACTCCCGCAGTGATGCAATCACTTCGATGATAACACTGATAAATCCCGAACCGATGTCTTATAATCTCATTCTATCAAATTTGGACATGATCAGAAATTGATGAAGTTGTTGAAGTTAATTCCACAGAATGTGTCATTGTGTGATACTGCAGCTAATTGTGTAATAGCGGCGGTAAAATGGTTCCACATCGAGCACCGCGTCATGTATTGTTTTACGCATGTTATATACGTTGGATGGCCCGTCGTGTGAATGGAATTTCGTGGGCCCAAAAGACTGGAACTATTATTTGTATGATTCTGCAACGCAGCACAGTGCATCATGGCCATGTCAATATAAAAAGTGCGCGCATTCAAACAGAGTTGAAAAATATCTTGAACTTTTCAATTCCCAATGAAAACCAGTGACATTTTCGGTATCAAGTTAGTATTAGACATGTTGTCCTTAATTAAACGTACACAATAACGGCCGCGCTGCATTTTCAAGGGCAAACCAATACAAAACATTGTGTCAAAGACAGGTATCATTAATATAGTAGTGATCTACATATATTAGTCTGGCAATTAAATATATTTAGAGAAAAGTAAGCTTATGCGGCCACGGGGCAGCTAGCCATCATATCAATAGGCAAAAGTCGCCCGCCAGGTGCTGCCATTTTTTTTAACAAAAGGCATCACCAACTCGACAATTTGAAAACCAAATATTCAAGGGTCCGATATATGTAAATACTTAATTTAATTAGAACGATATTCTGTGGCCATTGCTCACTGGTATAGCGTTTACCATATAAGCAAATAGCTAACATTGGTAAGCGTTTGTTGAGTACATTTAATTATTATCACACGGACTAGTCGAGATTGTCACAATAACTACTTTCTCACAGTGATAAACATCGACGTGACCTCTTGAGTATTTGATGTCTGGGAACATAAAATCAAATTGATGATGTTGATGATGAATGCTTTCGTCGTCCCATTTAAACTGAAATGCATCCAATAAGGTATATGACAATCGCCGTTGACTGGGTCTAAGGTGAAATGAATGGCATTAAAATGTTAGGCACGAACTGACGGCTTGCCTCATTATATGTTTTTGGCTTATTGCCTAAACAGGACATTTATAGCATTTATCGACAAGCTTCTTTGTTTGTTCTCCGTAATGCCTAGTAGATTGTAACCCTTCATACACATGGCTGTGTTTTCAGCCAGTATTTCTAAATGTAAAAATGCTTTGCAGTGTTGCCATGTTTATGGGATTAGACAACAAGGTATTTCAAAAAGGCCAACCTGTCTTAAGCCATGACATCTGCAGAAAGTATCTTCGGTTATTAATGTATCTAGCAATTAACTAAAGCAAAGTGTGCACTGCACACAGATGGACAAAATATATATGTTCTGTAAGTTTTCCTTAGTTTCGCATAAATGTTTATGTATATCTCTATCTCACGAGCACGTATGTCAAAGATAAATAGATTTCACATATTTTCAAAGCAATCGCATGTTCTACAGACAAATGCATTTCGAACTCATTATCATACAATAGGCTTTGTATAATGCTATTTGTATTTGCACATATGCTCATATTTAGCTCCAATGTGAGACATACAGCTATTAATATACAGCAATTAACATTTGCAAAAAGGCAATTGCATTTGGCATTTGATAATTGAATTTTAACACCCCATGGTCTACGTTGCTTTATCCTTAGTTAGCATGCCATGCTGCATCAGCATTGCATGGTTGTAAATGACAGGCTTAATGTAGTTGAGTAATATTACTCGCGAATATCCAATTCAGTCTTGATTTTGCTGATTTAACATTTTGCTTCTTTTGGTAGTCGTTGAATATAAGCCAGTAGTAGTCCACTATCCCAGGCTCATTGATTCTACTTAATGTTGGTAAATGTGTCATTAAATGGACTGAGAGCGTCTAATTTGGTGTTATAGCATTAGCTATTCTCTGCACGATAACAAACTGCCTGATAAGTCAATTAACACGATTAACTCTCCAAGACATTGCACGAACAAGTGTTTATCTAGCACGCAGTAACATTTAGTTTTGCCTATTCAACAGTAACAAAAGGAACAAAAGCACGCTTTAAATTCATAGATTATTCACCCTGGAGGACATCCAGCATGATTAGCAGTAATGACATCAGCTAGTACATCAGACATCCCCGTAGCATTTGTTCTGGCATAAAACGGTTTATTTCTTAATCAGGTGGCGACATAGCATGATTTGACCTAAATAACGCTCGAGGCTGTTCGTTCCGTACACGTTGACATTGATTAATACATCGAGATTCATATATACACATCAATTTTTAAATATACCCGGTCTGAATTGTTTTGACATGATTGTTCTCAGTGTGCAATTGAGCCTTAATATCGTAACTTTTTACCTTATATTCACAAGGTCGAATTGTTAAACGTGGGACGTTATATAAAGAATATTCGTTAAGAAGGAGACGTCAATGTCAAACGTTACAGGATGCTGCAATGACAACAGATTTATCTGGCTTCCCGTTCGACATCTTACGTGTACAATGCTAATAATAGCAGCAGGGTTTTCATTATCATCCCACGTAGGCGTATACTTTTGTAACGTTCGGAATAATATGGTCTAAAACCATGCCTACACAGTTACGCAACGCAATGGACTGAGAGATATTGCTGTCGCTTGCAAATTTTATATTGGTTTTGAGCAATCACCAAGCTAGTCATTTATACCCGGGTAATTGAAAGCACAATCAATGAATTAAACACTTAAGATAAATGAGGAAACAGCTCACAAATATCATTAAGAATATAGTCCAAGTAAACCATTTTATTGACGTCGGCATTATGGGACTTTATTTTCACCACAGCTGCCATTACGTCTTCTGCTGAAACATTATAGTCAGATTCGGATTTATGTTAATTGCATCTTTGCATAATTTGGTCGTTAAAAAACCCGTTTTTATGCCCTCATAATCATCAACATTATACGACACACAATTATACATTTCTTTGTATTTAGTACAAAGCAGATCGCGTCTATCACGTTCAGCATTACATTATTTACAGCTGCTAGCGAAGTACACGACAAATACTTCTTTTGTTAGAACCTCACATCAGAAATTCTATCACTTTCGAAAGTGATATTGTCTGGGTAATGTCATATACTACCTAGATAAAGGCATGATACAAACTGTGAAGGAACGAAACTACAATAAAACATAGTTGCGGAGCTGCCATGTCCCTATTTCGGATCAATGTATCGTGCTGTCTTGAATTTTACCATTGAGTGGTGAGTGAGCATACATTTGTGTTGATCGTCACGCCACCGCTGCGAG
The DNA here is from genome assembly GCA_034190875.2 of Urechis unicinctus. NCBI lineage: Eukaryota > Metazoa > Annelida > Polychaeta > Xenopneusta > Urechidae > Urechis > Urechis unicinctus. The sequence goes on from CM067357.1 coordinate 20,514,917, forward strand.
ATACATTAATTATTAGGGGGAAGCTATTCCTTTGACAGACAGGTCAATTTTGCGTGCATTTTGTAATATGTGTGATCGAGGCTGAACTAAATGGCGTTGTTAAGCTCGCGATTGAGCCTAAACCATGTTGATATTGTAAAGGCTGAGCAGCCAAATTGAACATCAGTTGTTTTGAATCCCTAATACGATATCTTTCGGTAAAGTAGTAGACCTCAGTTACTCTGCCTATCTCGGATGCACCAGTTAATTGCGAGGCTTGATTACGTTGATTGTGCCTACCTATGATGCTTTGTCGGCACGGCAGATTTGCTCGCAAATGGGTTGGTTGGTTGGTACCTATCTTTGTGTGAACGCATTGCTCAATATAAGAGGATTTGATGTCGACCATTGTAGGCTTATAGTTTCACACAACGTTCAACAAAAAATTGTCATCTTGGAAAAGCGGCATCCAAAGAAACAATCAAGCTGTTTCACGGGACTTGGTGCGCTTGCTCATACAATCAATTCATCCAGCATACCTGCATCTGACTGGCAATGTGAATCACAATTGAATCTACATTAAGTTCAAAATCGGAATCGTCAGTCAACGGTTTAAATGGGCGATATGACCGTGAAATAGTTTAAAAATACAAACACGTCTAGGGAACGTGAAATAAGTAATGGAGTTTTTTTCAACGGGAGCATTATGAGGTATGTTTGATGCATCAAACACCTGCTAGTTTGTTAAACGCGATCCTGTTTGATACCACTGTGATCTAGCCTGATTGTCTTTTTCATATTTAATAACATGATTACGCGTCGCAACGCGCCGGCAAATCTAACCCGTTCTCATGGACATTTTATGAACGAACAGTGATATGTTAATCCAGCTGCTACTTCATGCTACCAGCTAATTGGTCTTGATATTGCCGAATGCAACATTTAACAAATGCCATTATTTCATTGGCGGTCGTTAAATTAGCTAAGAGAAAGTAGCTATTGTGGAGCACTGGCGATTCTTACCGCGTTTTGCTCCGTCGTCATTAGTTGTGAGTATTCCGAGATAGATAAAAGCCACCAGCAAACACCGCGTACAATGCATTTGGCTGAACTAAGGTAGTTTGCCATTTACACAAAACATCGAAGCATTATAAAGCACATTGGATGAAGAAGTTGTCAGTTCGATTCTGAGCTATGTTTTGTGTATATGATGCTACATTTGTAACAAAATGCATCTGTTTATATAGCTAAATGAGAATAAGGAAATTCTGACAGCAGCTTGTCACCTCCATATATTTGGTTTCGTATCACGCCGATATATAGCCCCAAGCCCAAGAAACGAAAACTGAATTGTGAATATCTGACCCCTCCGCTGATGATAGCACACATTATGTGCATACAAGATAAATACGCGAGTAGCATTATTGAACCACAGATACAAATGAAGAGTTATGAACATTCCATTTGATTTCAAGCATTTCAAAATGTGACGTTACGGTAGCTCACCTGTTTGATCGAATTCATTAACAATGTATTTGCTAAAGGCTCTGATGCTTTTATCCATGGAATCTATAGGCAATATCTGTTGATATCATTGCATCAGAAAGTTAACAAACGCACAGCATGCGGTCCACGACAACATAATTATGTGCTTAGACTCGCGAAGCATACAAATTACTAGTAATATCATATTCTGTAAGTGTGCTGTAATTTCTTAGAATTGTACCTATGTAGAAGATTCACGCAACTCTTAAATATATTTGTTTCATCTTCAATTGGTAAATAAAATATACACTTAATTTTTTCGTCAAAATAATTACATTTTCCATAGAAAACACATTCGGCCTTAGATTTAATGATTATAAGATAAGCGTTACATGATATGATTTACTACGATATGAATATGTAGATTTATGCATATCATTAGATTATATATACTTTGTATCTCCCCCGTAATAAGTTGAACACATCCCTCAGTATAGTTCATGAATCTCCCCTCTTGCCAAGCAGTATAAT
>CM067357.1:20517011-20576543 GCA_034190875.2 Urechis unicinctus
CCCACCCGTGTTAGTGCCAACATGGGTTCAAAACAATATTTTATTAACGTGCACGTTCTCATTGGTTTGGTTGGGAACACAATTCTATTTAGTTTGACGTTAATTTTTTATCGCAGGCAGGCGCGTATAGCTATTGGGCAAACATCTGTAAATGTCAATCGTTCGCTACAAAGCCGCAGGTTCACACGAATGAGTTTAGCCATAATGGCTCTCCAGCTGATATCTTGGACTCCGTATCTCATCATCAACATAATGTTTAATCCAGCGGACCCGACCACGCCCTCCTGGGTGACAAATCAAGCATTGCGATGGGCGAACCAAGTAATATTCACAGAAGCTTGGCTAAATCCACTCGTCTACTGCTGGATGAATTTTGATTATCGCAGAGCATATGTATGTGTATTGAAACGATGGTTCCGTTTCTGTCACGTGGCAAATAGAGTCAGACCTGAAGCTGAAATCCCGGCCATACAAATGGCCATCGTAGGGCACTCCTAATATTGGTAATGTTACTGCGGAATAATCGAGCATGGGAGTGGAGCATTCAAGAACAAATACCAATTTTGTGTGTGCTATCACTGCCATATGATTTTAATGTTAAGTTGTATTTGCACAGTCAGGTAATGCGTAATTGTGTCCTTTAAGCATGATTTAAAATCTAAAACACATGTGCATTTGAAATTTAGTAATCCTATAATCTTCGCAATTTTCTGTGTTTGTTGGAGCATTTCATCACCTTACTCTTTCCAAGATCAATATGTATTATGTTGAAATAACTGTTTGGTCGCCTTAAACAATATTGCCTGAGAAATAACATGCTCCTCGGGATTATAAATAAAGTAACGAGTTTCAAATCACTGAGTCTTTGGACTACGTGTTTGGCATACATTTTATATTGTATGTGCCTACACCATTTGATCACGCATAGTTCACATCCTTTGAGAATAGGAGGCAGAGCCACTGTTATCTAACATCGCAGGTTAATCATCTCCACGGAATAGTCAAATATTCGCACCGTACCCTAGACTTATATGTAGGTTTATATGTCATGCGAATTCAATGGTTCCAACCAGCGGCTTGAGGACACAATTGGTATGTTGTAATTACTTTTGAGAAGCTGCTCTACTACCGCATTGATATAGCATTAGAATGAACCAATAGATGCCTGATATCGGCTGTATCGATAATATGCGTCATTAGTCCAATTAAGATTCGTTACGCGACGGAACTGTTAAGTTTAATACGACATTCTTCAGCATTCCATTTGTTCAGCACCATAATATATATTCTTCCCATATATTGTCGTCAATTGGTAATGCGTGCTTATGAAACGTTCAATAACGAGTAGAATAAATCTAAAATGCCACAAGTGACAGTTACAGTGTTAGCAAGCAGCATGAAACAAATGTTCGTGCAGTAGCACCAGTTGCTCGTAATATTCATTCAACGCAATTATTTCATGTCTGGGATCGGGACGGTCTATTGCGAGCCGTTTATGAATCCCACAGAAAAAGTAAGTGGCTAGCACCTGTGGCTATTTTTATGCTATGGCCTGATACATATTTTTCATTGTGGAATATGTTGACCAGGATGATAATTGGCAGGTGTTCCCAGCAACACCACAGCAAAGGTTTCTGACAGTACAATGGAATAATGAGCATGATTTGATATAAGGGCCAATTAGTTACAATACCTAGCTCGCACAATAACTGATGCAGTTTATGTTATGTTAATGGGTATATTTGGTGTGGCTCATCAGTGAAATATCATAAAACTACTCATATTTAAATCATGTTCCTTAAGTTTTCAACATAAGGATAAAAATAATGCTGCTATGTTCACAATGAACAGTTCCCTAACTGTGTAATATAACTCATCCGACTTACAAGTTGTCATGGGGATCTCATTCATCATCTTACACACAACATAATTATGGCAATTATAGGCGATAATCATCTATCTCATTAACGATTTGCCCTAACATTATATAACACTCCTTTTCATTATTTATAGAACCGAAGGTGTATGTGTTTGTACATTGCAAGGTTAGTAAATATGGCTAAAACAAATTTGTTCTCAACCAAATCGTCACACATGGACTAACATGTAAAGATATGGATCAATGCAGTACCCTGTAAATGTCTCGATTGATCCAGTAGCTTGTCATTTGGAGAGTGCTTATTAAATCTTGTCCAGCGATATTTTAGGTATTATCTTAATGATGAAATTGACGGATGGTGATGACGTGATAATTGCGAAGGCGTTGTTGATGACATGATAAAGGTATTTGTAAAGGTATTAACAACTAGGAAGCGCGTACAGAATATATTTGAGCTCGATTTAAATCGACTGCCACTTTTAGATGTGTATATTGTTAGAGTGTTATGCCATTTTCGTAGATTGTATGTTGCTGAAGCAGTTGAATCGAGTGTCTAATGTCTGACTGCTACCATAATATACCATTGAATGAACCACATATGTATCACTTTTTGTTGCCATTCGAAACAAGACTCTCTGCATTTCACTACCCAATAGTAAGGCGCTCGCTTATCTGGTCGCTGACTGACTCACTACACAATTCAAGTATCAAATGAAATTATAATAAAAACCTTATCCAATACATTGATGTTGGCACTCATTGATGTTAACACTCAATATATCTAGCAGGACGCTTCCACTTTGCATTGCTGAATGCCATTCATTCGTCGCAAACATGCCACAGAGATAGGCCGTGTGTTCTGTTTTCAAAAACGTTTGTTCATTGGCAACAATAAGGGTGGGGATATTGAAATTCTTGAGTTTCGACTTTAAGGTCAGATATACTACTGTTGTTATTTAAATGTTTAGGTACTAATTGTGAGTGGCTCAGTCCGAAAATGTCTGACAGCTTGCATTCGTAGAACGTCATTTTGTATAATGCTGGAAATTAGTCAAGAACGAATGTTAAAGCTTCTAAGAGTAAATACTGCCTGTCAGTATATTATTAAAGATCACTCGCTAGTTGTGGTCTAATGTGGGAGCTCAGACAAGTCAGCATCCTTACTATTTATATGATGATTTACACTTTGAAAAAACCTTTTTTATCATTTGATCGACAATATTTTTCGAACCATGAAATCGGTTTGCTTGGGTGCTTTCATGGATGTAATTCAGTATACATCCCACTCACAAAGCAAATTGATTCAAGCCGCCCTATTTCATCTCTCTCACTATCTTTCTCTAATAGCACGGTGCGGGTTATCTACACCCCAGGGCAGATAAACATTATATGGAGACATGCGAAGACCGGGAACATATCCGCCGTTTGGTCTTAGCATCCACACAGATTTATGTTATTAGCCACTGAATTTTGAGTAGTCACTTAAATGACATCTCCTGCACCTGTGTAATCTCTTCAGAACATAAAAGTACTTGAGCAGCTGCACTGGATAAAACAAGCACTGACAAAGCTCTAGAATATAAAACACCAGACAAGATTCATTATTGTCAACTGAAAACATTGGCGCTTGACTACGATTAACAGTAGCGATGCGAGGTGGGCACATGGCTGTGCTAGACACGCAGGATAAAACAGTCGACGGATATGGCGAGCGGGGGCGGGGGAATGGCACACGAATAAGACCATGTATGAATGGGGATTCCTTGTGTCCAGTGTGGTCCTGCTTGGCTGGATCCAATTGAGAACTAACGCACCAACATATTCGGTCGTTTGCTCGTGGAGGTCATCTGAAACAACATATGAAAAGTCAAACTGATGAAAAACTTGTCTAACCAAACATATGAGAACGCATACTGGTGAAAAACCCTCATAAATGCGACACTTGTTGAAAGTTGTTTACTCTTGAAGGTCATCAAAATACTGTCGGAACTATTAGATATCCAGATCACATTTTAAAAGAAGCATCCTTGTGCACTATAGACCTGTTATCTATTTGCAAATTAACTTTGACAGCAAAATTGTCACAAGCGAAGCAGGGCCATTTAAGTTGCCCACCCTGACCGCTGTCGGTATTTTTAAAAACAACACGCGCTCTGGGTCTAGCTTTGAATACGCCTCTATAAGCATTCCAAGCTGAATACCATGTGCGCGAAAGTTGCATAAAGCGCATGCGCTATCCCGTTGTTCTATGTTCGTCGGGGGCACTTTCGACACTGAATGAAAATGCATATATATTTAAAACATAGAAATGATGATTGCGAAAAAAAAATCACCTTAAGCCCTACTAGTGTGGGAATAGAGTATCAAAACAACATTGACAACTCGCCCTTACCACACAATCGAACATGGCACAACAAATAACATATTCTTCCCTTCAATAATGTGGGTTATCATAGCAATTTATTCAGACACAAATGACAATGACAACATAGTTTATACCTGAATAGACATAAAATGAAACTCTACTAATCGTGAATAAACATACTACGGATCGATCACGAATTTAGGAACTGTTGACAGAATATGTCAGTTATAACATTTTGCTACCGGTTCAAGCTTTCAGAAAATGTAAACCATTTTTACGATTGGAAGGTAATTGGTGTTGCAATCACGCAGCAGATCATAAGCACAATTGCGTATACTAAAAACAATTTCAATCGATTTCAGCTGCAAAATGATGGTAGGATTTGAAGGATCGGCCGATTTGCGACATAGATATTCAAAATACTAGATTATAATATATTCAATCGTCTGGATCTTAGTAAGGGTCAATGGTGAAGAGCTTTCAGTTATGTGGATCGAGGGCGAACTTATTGTTCGAAATAATTGGGAGCTGTATTGCAACAACAAAAACATTGACAAACACACAAGCATACAAAAAAAACAAAACCGGCACTGATCGAAAGCAATTCAGCAAGTTAACACACATCCATAGCCACAGAAGTCACTGATCAGGATAACTTGGCGTCATGTATGTAAACATACAAACACGCACACACACACACACACACAAACGGATTGCTGCACCAAATTACCGTGCGATAATGACATATTCATGGAGCCATGTCAAGTTAGCCCAGGCCTGCGATATCGATTTACGCAGACGGGTGAACAGGGTTTGCGCTCGGACGAGAGGGCAAAGCGTTTACCGCCGATTTTGACAATTCACTATCATGCGATTTTTTCCCGTCAGAGAGGACTGTTTTTGCCTAATGTGCTAGAATTGACACCATGGCCTCACTAAAGCAGTTGCTATCGCGGGTACTTATCGCCATTGAATTTTCTGCCAATTGCCGTCCTTATATTTTTTGATGGAAACAAAAATAGCGATATATAAATATATATATATGTATATATATATATAAGTATATTGATATATATATACTGATATATATGTATATATATATAAATATATATATATAATTAAATATATATATATACATATGTGTGTGTGTGTGTGTATGTGTATATGTATGTATGGTTGTATGTATGTATATAAGTAGTAATGTATGCATGTATATATGTCATGGTGAGTACTGTCAGGCCCGTAGCTGGGATTTTTAGTGAGGGGGGGGGGGTTCTTTTCCCTTCAATTGCGGACCTTTCTCTTGGATAATACTGATGCGGCTATAATACAATAATCAAAGGCACCATCGGCACACGATATATCTGTATATACACACATGCGCTAGAGTATGGCGGACCTTTCTGGGTAAAGTGGGCGGTTCGTTGGAACCCCTCAAATCCCCCCCTCCCCCTTGCTACGTGCCTGACTGAAACCATTCATTTGGAATCTCACGCTACAATAATTGTAAGAGGCGACCGTGAATGCTATTATGTCAGGCGCAAAAGAATCCTCCCTTGATACACCGTTCATTAAATGGTAATAATGTTACGTTTCCCATTGGGAAAGTCGAACCGTCCATTACAACCTTTAACATGAGCACACATAAACGGCTGCGAGATGAGACTGTACAATATATCAAACACTAAATGCTACTTATTGCGTCACGGACTGGACAATAGCAGCTGGCGGCTTGTCTTACGCGGGCGGTGTCTTTATTTTTACGGAGCGGAAAAAACGATATATATATATATATATATATATATATATATATATATATATATATATATATATATATATATATATATATATATATATATATATATATATACATATATATGCATCGAGCTTAAGAAGTCACCCCCCCCCCCCCTCCCGACGATGTGGGATGGTGCTCGATGTGGGATGGTGCTCGATGTGGGATGGGGATCGGTGTGGGATGGTGCTCGATGTGGGATGGTGGTCGGTGTTAGGTGGTGGTCGGTGTTAGGTGGTGGTCGATGTTAAGTGGTGATCGATGTGGGATGGTGGTCGATGTTAGGTGGTTGTCGCTTTTAGGTAGGGGTCGATGTTAGGTGGTGGTCGATGTTAGGTGGTGGTCGATGTAGGATTGTGAGCGATGCTGGATGGTGATCTATGTAGTGTGGTGGTCGATGTGAGGTTATGGGTCGGTGTGGGGTGTTGGTCTATGTGGGGTGGTGGTCGATGTGAGGTAGTGGGTTGATGTGGGATGGTGGTCGATATCGGGTGATGGTCGATGCGGGGTTGTGGTGGATGTAGGGTGATGGTCGATGTTGGATGGTGGTCAATGTTGGATTGTGGTCAATGTTAGGTGGAGGTCGATGTTGGTTGGTGGTGTATGTGGGATGGTGGTCGATGTGGAATGGTGGTCGATGTAGGGTGGTGGTCGATGTGGAGTGGTTGTCGAGGTTGGGTGGCGGTCGATGCGGGGTGGTGGTCGATGTGGGGTGGTTTGTCGATGTGGATTGTTGTTAGATGTAGAGTGGCAGTCAAAATGGTTTTTTTGTTGATGAGGGGTGGAGTTCGATATTAAATGGCTGTTGATGTTGGGCATTGGTGGTCGAAGTGGGAGATGGTTGATAAGGGGTGGTGGCCAATCTGGGGTAGCAGGGAATGTATGGTTGCAGCCAATTTCATGGGCATTCCAAGGAATTGGGTTGGTGAGGGGGGTGAGGGGGGGGGGGGTCAAAATTGCAATTCTCGAACTGGGGTTTGGAGCTACTACAGTTTGGGGTGGGGGAGCAATCAAAGTCATCCGCACAAACTACTTGATAGATGTATCAAGGGGGAATATTTATAGCTTAAGGTATGAAAATACAAATTCAACTATCGTGTGCCGTCATTGTCATAGGAATATATCAAACATTGTTCGATAATAATCGTGGAACTTTCCGTTGTTTGTTTCTTGATCTAAACAGGGGCAGACGGGGAATATATCTGAAACGCTGTAAGCTGTAATGATGCACTGTTCATCTGTAATGTTCATTTATAGCAGTACATCCAAGCCAAATCTCTCAAATAACCCTCATTCGATGCTGCTCCAATCATCTTATGGTGCCGGCGAAACAAGACTGCTGCATATCGTCCATACAACAAGAAATTCCCCAAACAAACTATCTCATCAGAAACACGTGACAAGTTGGTATTCTGTAGATAGTTGAATTGTAGCCCGCATTGTATACCCATCGATGTTGTGTTGTTTGAATCAGACGCCGTAAAAGCACATGGCTGACAAGAATGAACAATGAATGAAATATAATTGTATGTTCAAAATCCAAATCCAATAGCATATATTCAAAGATGCAATATTGCTGAGGCTATAGGCAAATGTATTTATAAGGAGATCATGCCATATGGGTGAAGTACTGACAATGCTGAATTTGTAATGCACTCGTGTTTTGTTGATTTCACATTCATAAACCATAATTGGGGTATGCAGCCATGTAAGCAGATATGTCGCCATTATCATATAGCATTCTATAACGAAAAACACCACCATCTGGGTAAAATGCACACAACAGAAAGGCTGTTAAATTTCTATTGCGCCACAACAACACGAGTCCATACAACGGCGTAAGTGGAACATAATCAATCAAGGTATAGCCAATTACTTTGATATTATAAAACATTGCGTACAGTGCAATCAACTGATATACAATAATACAGTAGGTGATTTTATAACGGTATTTTTGTTCCTAACCAAATAACATGGGCGTCATGAGACATTAAACGCAGCATTACGCTGTTATGACAGATTAACAAAGTATCGAAAGAAATTTTTGATCGTGCATTGAAATAGCAAATACAGTTATGTGACGGCAAGTTAAAGATTAAGTACTCAAAACAAATTGCTCCAGTGTCTGTTCAGGCGGTTTCAGCAGTTCTACGGATCTGCATCGCCCGTTACAATAAGGGGAAGACCTAGCAGAAGCATTTGAAACCAATTCTACTCTTTGTTGTGATTGAAATTGTAAATCTAGATAGTAAAAACTACTTAATGTCCTTCAATATTCCTGAATGTATCATATAATGACAACATAATAGCTAAAAAGTTCTCAATTTGTTTTAAAGAAATTCATTAACACATTATTACGCAGTGCTATTTAATGTTCATTCTTAGTTCCATTTATTTATATTTTTGGTAGACAGCATGACATAATTACAATGACCATGGTCAGTAAAAATGACCAATGAATATGTACGGAGGGGGATTGACAATGTTCACTAGCTTAACGGTGACGCACAGTTAATTCGCGTCGCAAGGCTTGAATGAGGTGTTCCTCATTGCGAAAATCTGCTGTTTTTAATCGTTACGGATCAGTCTCTACACCCAGCTGTGCCGTACGTCTTGTTGTTATAAATTTACATTACCAATGTTTAATCTTTGTTGAAATTACGAGTGACTAAAACCAAATGGCGCTAACAATGTCCGAATGGCTTGATAAGGCGTTTGCTGTCGCACGCTGACCAACGATTGGCTGTAGCTTAAATTATGTTATTAATTATTCATGAAGACACTAGTTTGCTGTAGCCAACCTCAAATAGGCGGCAGCATAAAATATTGCGCTAGCCCGATTGGGCGCTGCTTAGAAAAACCACTGGCATAGAAATACTAAGCCACACCCGTTTCACCTTGCTAACACCCAGTGCATCTACATAAGCGTACATAACAAGCTTGCCTTAAGCAAGAGCGCCGTAGACTTCTGCAGCATCAGAGTAAAATATACTAAAACAAATCCGATATATCACCAAGGTTTGAGAGCATTGCTGAACATGGAATCTACGACCAGCGATGACATAACCAGCAGTCCGTTGAAGAGTCTTCCATGTAGCAACAACATTGCCGTGGATGGATTCCGATGGATCATCTTTCTGTTGGTAGTTATCAGTAACACAGTGACAATAAAGGTCGTGTCACATAAGAACAATCCTGCTGGGTTAAAGGGTCGGATCTACATCACAGGACTCACCCTGTCAAACCTGCTCATGGCACCAGCGATTTTCTTATCGGGTGTTTATCGATCGGCAAACGTCAGCTGTGGTTTTGAAATAACATCGCAATCGTTGGACACACGTCGATGGACTGCTGCTCTGCAAGGTATCCTGTACTCCGTGGCAATTTCAACATCGTTTTTCACATTACTGATTATTGCTGCCGACAGACTGATCGCAATACTGCTGCCTTTCAAGTACAAAGTGTGGATGACAAGATCTCGGGTCAAGATCTCTGTGCTATTAGTTTGGCTATATTTCTTTTTAACATTTTCTGTTATATACTGTTCGCAAGTTTGGCTTTCATCAAATTTCAAAGTTGCCACTGCAAAATCCTCGATCCGGTTACTGCCAACATGGTTTCATCAATACTTTATCAACGTGCACGTTCTCATTGGTTTGTTTTCGAACACAATTCTATTTAGTTTGATGTTAATTTTCTATCGCAGGCAGGCGCGTATAGCCATTGGGCAAACACCTGCAAATGTCAATCGTTTGTTACATAGCCGCCGGTTCACACGAATGAGTTTAGCTATTATATCTCTCCACATCATATCTTGGACGCCGTATCTCATCATCAACATAATGTTTAATCCAGCGGACCCGACCATTCCGTCCTGGGTGACATATCAAGCATTTCCATGGGCTAACAATGTAATGCTCACAGATGCTTGGCTAAATCCACTCGTCTACTGCTGGATGAATTCTGATTATCGCAGAGCATATGTATGTGTATCGAAACGATGGTTCTGTTTCTGTCACGTGGCAAATAGAGTCAGACCGGAAGCTGAAATCCCGGCCATACAAATGGCCATCGTAGGGCACTCCTAATATCGGTAATGTTGCTGCCGAATAATCGAGCATGGGAGTGGAGCATTGAAGAACAAATACCAATTTTGTGTGTGCTATCACTGCCATATGATTTTAATGTTAAGTTGTATTTGCATTGTCAGGTAATGTGTAGTTGTGTCCTTTAAGCATGATTTAAAATCTAAAACACATGTGCATTTGAAATTTAGTAATCTTATAATCTACGCAATTTTCTGTGTATGTTGGATCAATTCATCACCTTCCTTTTTCTAAGATTAATATGTATTATGATGAAATAACTCCTTGGTCGCCTTAACAAATATTGCCTTAGAAATAACATGCTCCTCGGGATTATGTTGTAATGAATAAATTATCTAGTCTTTTGGACTACGAGTTCGGCATACATTTAGATCGGATGTGCCCACACCATTTTAGATCACACTTTAGTTACCGCCCTTTGAGAATAGGAGGCAGAGCCACCGTTATCAAACATCGCTGGGTAAATTGACTCCTGGGAATAGTCAAATTTCCGCTACGTAAATGATATAATACTATTCTGGCTAAAATATTCCCTGCGTCCCCCATTAATTATCAGCACGATATGCCCGCGCTAAATCCCACTGGTAAATGGCTTATGAGTCCACTACCCCATGCGAGCTCGATAGGCTAGAGGCCTTGGTCCAACAGCGTGGGTTGGTCAAAGTCTTCTAGGAAATCCAACCAAAGAGTGATATAAGCAAAATCACATAGGAATACTGGGCTGACGTCACTGTGATTGATGAAAGCGGGAGAATATAGTTTTGCAGAGCCATTCCGCTGGCAAAACAGGTCGCACAATTGGCTTAGAAATAGGGAAGATAACAAGTACAATTTTAATATATATCAGCTGGATAAATTGGCTGGTCTATGGTTGACCTTTCGAAAACAGTCCGCCTCTCATAGCGTACGCGCTGTTTACTGTCCTCGATTTTTACGTCCGCGCTGTAGATGGTCTTATTACCTCGTCATCAATCGTCAAGAGCGAGGGAACTGGCATGGTGTAGACATTGACATTTGTTGGCCCATCAGGGGCACTAGTATCCGTTCAAGTTGTGATTTTTATGTTATTTAGGTATTGAAAGGGTGATACATTGCTTTTAACTGAGACAACGACGCGTATGGGTTTCACGGTCCATGTGCCCTCCATCATCACGTGCGACTTATTCCCATGAGCCACCTCCCACGTCATACCCATGAGTTCCATTTCTTCCACATTTTATTTCCATCTGACAGCTATTGGTAAGTCAGAACATAGACCCAGTGGCTTTGGTTTTCTCGCGTCTGAATGATCAGGATAGGTGCTTATAGATATGTTCCGTATTTTTTCCCCATGGAGGCTTACCCATTCACTTTTTGGGGCTGCCAATCCTCCATCCTGACAGTGCTGATGAACGTTAATATTTCTCAATATTTTCACACCAGAAGAAGATAATTAAATTCGTTCTTTACATAATAATACGGAACATTAATGTAGAACAATGCCATTGCATTGGGGTAAGCTTTGTATGGAAGAGTGAAATACAATAGAAATCAATTGTACATGGTTTATTTGCATGTAATTCAAATAGTTTGTATTCCTTTAAAAAAGTACAACAGTAGTCGGTGACTCATCAATTATTACCCGGCCCGGTAGCTCAATAGTACCATTCTGGACCTTCGTACCAACGGCGTCGGTCAAGGCACGTGTAGGCAAAGTGGGCACTAGCACACAAGGGGAGCTGTCCAAGTAATACAATCATCCTCATCCATCACTCTCGCGATATCACCTTGTTGTTGAAAGTGGCGTTAAACCCCCATCATACCATCACCATTACCTTTTGCCATCATGACGACGACATGAGGAATACGTTGGGTGCTCGAACGCATCGTGCTAGTGCGTCGTCCTTGAGGAGGTACTCGTGGTAAAGAGCTTGTGGCGTGCGCGATAAGTGGCGCTGAGCGTTCATATGTTCTATAACTTTTCGAAACTAATGTCCCAATAGCGCAGAACAAACTTTCAAACTCTCTTGTTAGCCACGTCATAATGCGCACATATGAATTATAATCATAGCGTCACCCATTCTTGAAAGCAAGACATAGTTCCAATATCGTCTTCCTCAGCAACAAAATGCACTGGAAATGACTGATTATCTTTTATTGGGACACAGTATGTGCCCTATAGGTAATCAACCTTTTGATTTACCATGCACTAACCACATGATGATATTTATGTATACATCGCCTTGATGTTTATTGATGTTCCAATGGGTATAGATTTACCCCAGGCTTAGTCGCACATGATGGTATACGTAACTGGGAAAACATATGTTCCACACCGTCCTTAAATATATAGTACGTAACTGCATTATGATATATGATAATACAGCGATCATTGCGCTAACTGGTTACTGCGTAATTAATCGTCATAACCCTACTAACTCTCAACCATTATAATTCTTGGCATCCCCTGATGTATCATGGTTTGTAATTTACATTAAAAAAAAATCGCTAGGAACTGCATTTATGTCCTAAAATGAGGTGGTCACGATCACTTACTGTGTCATCCAAATAGCGACCACGTTACAATCGAGAATAAGGCAATCACGTTTGTCACCTTAGCAACTTACTCATGAGCACAAAAGCTACATATCGCGTGTTGTTTGCCAATATGGTGCAAGTACAAGATGGCACATACATTTATATGTATCTACATTCATACTCATCAACATATATTTTTTCTCTTCCCGTTAGTCAAGCTCGAATCTACTTATGTATGTTAATGCGTTCAGAGTTCAGGTAACAATTAGAAGTGGTAGCGTTATAGGTCGAGCTTTCTTTCTGCTGTTCTGATAAGAGAAGGCAGCCGTGATCTTGATGGCAACCGATTGTCAAATGCCCGTTGTACAGTGCTTTACGAAACTGTGGTCGTGTTTCCTTCCATAAGAGAGGACATCACCTTGTTAAATGGAGTCTCTCACTCATGTGTTTAATGCAAATGATGCAGGTGACAATTCATTGGGTGTGGCAGAGTATGGCACAGATTGCCAAACATGATCAGATGGATTGAGATGCCAGCAACATGGATGTTGTAAATGAGAAGGTAGCTCGATAGAGGGATTATGTGTTGTTATGGTTACGCTTTTCTTACAAAAGAAAGGAATAACCCTCATGCACCTAGATATTCGACCACTATTTTTATAACCGCACTGGACAGTCTGGTAATCTGTAACTGCGTTCATAGATAGATTTAAAGATGTTGTATAGAAGTGAAGAATCTGTTGGTTGTGGCACGAAAACATTCCCTTTTCAAATAGTGCATTTACTTTTAAAAAAAGCATTCAAGAACTAGATTACATGAGATTGAACAACATATCAACAGCAGTGATAAAGCAAGCAACGGAGACTCACACGTGAATGGGGGGGGGGGGGGATGATGTGTGTGTGTGGTGGAATGAATTAAGAGACAACGTCAGCATGTTATCATTATATCTTAAATTTGCTACTTCTGATTGACTGTTATGCACTTACAGAAAGCTTCCATAAAAACGAGAAAAATTACACCACTTCTGAGGCAAGCACCGGACATCCCAATGATTACGCTTTTACCCAGGACAATCTATATGAGTCAACAGTGGATACCCACATACACATTCCAGATTATGCTGTTTAGTCTGTAGTAACATATAGGAAATGTAATTGAGTATGATAAAACTCAGAGTACAAACGATATGTGGCCAAACGTATAATCGTACGCGCACAATTAAGCGTATGCAAAATCCGATGCCATACACGTGAACTTATTTCTCCACCCAGTTTTAGTATTGCATACATAGTTAGCGCGTGAGCTGAAATCGCAGACACTAGAGGTTATGGAGTAGATCATATTTAACGGCAAGCTCAATCCCCCGTGGGGGGGGGGGCACTTGGCCCTATTCTGGATAGGGGTGTGCCGCGGAACCTCGAAAACCCGTACCCATCGTACAAGGTCAAAATGGCCAAAAGCATACCCCATCGTACAAGGCATTATGCGAATGTATAACCTGTCGTACAGGTTGAAGCCTAAAAACATACCCCGTCGTACAAGTCAAGAGGCCGAAAAAAATCTACCCCTCGCGCGTTGCGCGGCTCAAGTGCCCCCCCCCCCCCACCCACGGGGCTCAATCCCACTCATTGTAGCTGCATTCCATTGTGCGTACATGGTAACGGCACGTTGACGTCAACACATTAAATACATGTACACCAACTGCACTTAGACCCTAGCGCAGTAGATTAATGGCTTTGTTGTCAGCCTTATAGTTTCCGCAAATTCTCTGATCTGTCCGAGTACATAGTGTACATAGTGGTACATATCGTCACGCCACACCTGACGTCCCGGGCCGCGGTTACAAATGACCCACGCTAGATACCAGTCAATATAAATAATGACTGTTTAAAAAATCAAATGAGTCAATAGTCATGTTTATAGTTATGTGTTCGAAATTGGCACAAATGACACTCATTACTCGCCTATTCCACGCGACCAATCCATACAGAGAACGTTTCACAACCACTTAACACAGTCAGAGCCATTTATTGGACACGGATGAGTGTATAAATCATTGATAAGTGGCTGAGGGATTCCCGAACAAGTTCGAGTATACCCATTTATAGTAAATCGCCACCTCTAATTGATTAGGCGGTGCTTCAAGAAATCGACTTTGCTCTGTTTTGCTGACTGACGTCATTGATAAACAACCCAGAAGCTTTCACTTATAGAATGTCGTCTAGATTACCTGGTTGGTTGTTGGGAAACACACATCACTTCTAATTACGAATTTGAGGTACAGTATATGGCATATCGTTGGATTTGTACTTAATTTGATTTGCGGCATTTTCGGTTTGACGAATGTTGTATATAGACTCAAATGTATCGACCGTTCTGTGAACTTTCAATCAATTGCTGTGAGCAATATGTGTTTAATCCTGAGATGTTGATAGAAATCCATATTCCCACTGCAATGTTCGGGTGACTTTCATCTGAAAGATAGTCGATTATATTAATAGGCTATCATCTTCACTGATAACGGCTTTTGACATACATTTAACTTACATTCATGGTTAACTAACCACCGTTCCAACAGACAGTTTCAAAAAAAAAAAATCCCTAGAAATTTCTGATATACCTTTATGATATATTGCGCATCGTCATATATTATAGCAGGGTCTGGACGCCCCAATGCCTCTGATCCATCCAGTGGATACCACGTGAGGCAACAGTCGATGTCAACGGTATAAATAAAAGTCGAGAAAATAACTATTTCAATTTATCGATTGCATAAGACTGATCGAGACAGAAAGCTGGTGATAGCACTGCGCATTTGGCACCCATCCAAAATGAACAAGCTTTCCACTATCGTTTTGTCAAAGTCTTAAGTATGCAGTATTTTATGAACCGACGTGTGCTTTTTGGTTACAGTCCAATGTCCTCACATTAATGCTAAACTTAAAGAGACGAATTATTCACGGCGTAGTATGCTGAGAGTCGTCGTGTTGACGCTTTTATTGTCTGCCGTCATTACCTGCTGAGAATGTAAAGAACATATGAATATATCTGAATTCCATGCTTGTACTATTGCCATTTGAGCAATGCATGACTGATTACAACCCGTAAACAATATTTCAATCACAACTAAAATGTTGTAGGTAGTTATGCTAGATAAATTATACTCTTCCCTCAATTGGTATGATTCTCGCCAATACTTTCTGACGTGTCTTTAGGACAATAATATGATATAATGTGGCATTGTTTTGTCCTAATTATGCAAGATGACAAGTTGTTTTCAAAATGTGATTGTAGCAATCATGAAAATATGTTGGGATGTCAAGGATTGCCCCTCAGTCTTCTTGTCCTCTCCTGCTTAGCTGTTGAAATACCACCGAGGCCGGCGTAAGTCTGACGGACAAGTGAATATGTGGTCTTGTCTTGTCTTGACTAAATATAATGGTCGTACGGAGAAAAATGACGATGAAGATTATTTCATGTCGTCTACAAAAGCATAACCTTTTTATGTAGAGGTAATTATCTCACTCTGCATGATGTGATAGACAAATGCCACCCACCGATTGTAACAAGACACAATATTACGATCCAGAGCGAGACGTTTGTCTGGACATATGCGGCGCTTACAGTGAGGAGCTGTGTGGCATTGAACAGTATTGTAGTTCAGGGTAAAGTGGGCTGATGGATGGAGTTACCCAATGTGCCTGCATCACTGCTTCAGAGAATGTTCTGAGGATGAGTTCTGTGACCATGAGACCAGCCATTGTCAACCATGTGATTTGTTATGTGACGAGATGGCTTCAAAGGAATGTCGAGTATTTTGCTATGGTGAGATTAATTTGATGATAGTTATATTATCCACTATTCATACAAATTATGCGATCATTCTTGATTCACTTGTACAATGCCTTGAGTCTATGTACACTTGTTTTAAGTTTTATCTCTAGCCACTGTATCCCTTTAATTCAGATGTATTCCGACGATTAACAACGCCTTTGGAAACCACTTCAACAAAGTTGATAAAAGCAACCGCAGCTGAAACAGTATCAATTAATATGGGTGCGTTGTCTACCTCGAAAACCCATGGCTTAGATGAATATTTCTCCTGGATGAGCACTTTAATGGTGCTAATCATGACATTACTTTGGTAAGTACCTCTAATGAATAATGATACATCACAAGGTATTGTGTGAAATTGGAAATGCAGGAATTCGTATTTGCTTACAAAGTGTGCGGTGATGAGAAACCTCTTGCCGTGTAAATTAGAGGTTTGCTGAATGAATGTCGGCTGTCTTGGTTTTGTACAGCATCATCTGCCTCATGATCTGCTGCGGTGGCATTCTCCTTATGAAGCAACTCAAGAATAATGACATGGCTCAAACTGGTTAGTTGATATTTTAGAGAGTGGTCAAACATAATCACCAGCACAAATTATCCATAGAATCACTGCTGTCAAATGCAATAGTAATTTTGCGTTGTAAAGAATGTTATTTCTGCAGAAACGGACCAAGCATCTTCGCAATTAGTGTCCACGCAACAACCGCGCAGTGTTGCTTAGTGCATGTCTACAGAGTAAAAAAACGATGACGTCATATTCAAGTGCTAATCTCGAGAATACCAATCATAACCATGTATCGCATTTATTTATTACCGACGTTTTGCATATAAAGCAATGGATGCACAAATTATTGCATGTTTCGTCGGTAGTAATTGAATCATATTTTGTATGTTAATACTGCAGATATCTTCAAATATCGACTGCAGATTGTTTACGTAGTTAAGGTAATAGAATCTTATATGATGGATTTTTTTACAGTAAAGACAACATTGTTACGTGTATTGCTGAATAAAGATTATATGAGCAATGGAGGCAGTATTTGTACATAAATCCTGTTGTTAATGATGTCAACACAACCGCGTATGTAGCGTGTCATAGCAAATTGTCAGTTATGAACAATCCTGATATATTATTGGAACATTCATAATCTAAACTTCTGAGGTCGCACGCATTACCCAGGATATTGGGACTTATTTCCACACATAACATAAGGAAGGCGTCTGTCGATTAATAAAATAGGACTCCAATATTGCCGATGAAATGCCAGCAATAAGAGAGAGTACAAACCTTTAAGCTTGACCAGATAATGTCAATGAAATACCGCCCATAAAAGGGAATCTGACTGCATCCGAGTAATGCAAATCGTCAAGAAATTAAACCTTTATAATATTTTAAGTACCTTTGGGAGAAGGAAATCTGGTTAGCTGTTATCGCCCAATATGCAATATAAATGAGAGCCCGGGGACTGGGATATATGACCATGTGTCTGGTAAACATCTACCACTGGCAAAGAGGTTGCTAAGAACCTGTCTTCCATCGTTAGTTCATCCCACGTGTTCCAACACACAGCATTACAATGCATACCAAAATGTTATTCATAATTCGATTCTATCTTTGCATATTGAAACCAATGTTAACCATGTGAAATCATATATGTTTGGATTGAAGACTACTGAATGTACGATCATTGAACTTTTGCTTGATATATCCCATTAAGATACAGCAATTGATATCTGGTTTAACGAAAAAAAGATATTTTCAAATATGCATGATTTTATGGATATTAACTGTATATATTCAATGCATATTACGGTTAGGTTTACCCTCGTGACAGCTGTAGGTAACGATGACTACAACAAGGTAGAAAACTAGAAAACCAGTGGAGGGTTGGATAGGGAAATTACAATAGAGTGTGCAAGATATCGTCAGATTAGTAAGAGGGAGTGTTAATCGCCCCTCTGACTCGATGAGCAATTAAAACGTCATGTGCCCGCCATGCATGGCGATAGCCATTAGCCACATCGATCAAATGAAAAGCCAACGATCAAAACCACGCGGAAAGATCATAGACTTTATGATATTTTGCAACCACTATGACTCCCAACCATACAAGAAAAACACGTAAAAACCAGTAGCACGCATAGGCAAGCAAGATGAATATCCAAAAACATGAATACCATAAATGAGATACATCTCGCTCGTATTTGTTTCCGTGCTCACAAGCTCGCCCAGTCATGATGAGTATATGCCATGTACTATCATAGCATCGTCAATTATCGGCAACCGGATTACGTCGGATTTTTTTTCTTCATTCCGAAAGGATTCTCCATCAAGCGACTTGAATCAACGTCATTGATATTGTTAATGAACTTGATTTTAGTTGAGAAAGTTTGCAAATGCCCGCTCAACGGTAATGGTAAGGTGTGCACAGCCTTGTACACAGCACAATCTGAAATTTACTGGTCTGCAAGGATGACGTAACAGCAACCTGTTGTGTGTAGGACAGATGTTACACAATTTTTCATCTTTACTACAGCCATATTCACATTGCATGTATCCAGTGTAAGTGACAGGTTAACATGATAATGCAGGGGAACATTGGCAGGTGCCTCAACCGTTATCGTCCTTCTTAAAGCAATGCTGTGTGTCGTACATGGAATTCAGGGCCGGTACACAAGCTCTACACCCACACCCATCATCACCTTTCTCAGATATCTGTATTAATGGTACAAAAAGTTAAATGCGATACTGTATTTGGTAATATACCATCTTAATAATTCTCGTCTTGGTGTGGGACGTAAAAATGTGTACTTAACAGACGGCAAATAATGACGTACGCTGCATCAAAATCTGACCAATTTATCTGTTATTTTACTTGTTTGAATAGTACAGAGATCACATTTAACCACGAAAACACGTCCCTTGTGAAGCGTAAGTAGCATGCCAACATATTGCCAACCGTGCGATAGCAGTAAACCATTATAAAGGTATCTCACCAATTGCAAAATGTTATATTATTGTTGTATTATATGCATGTAGTGTGGTCGTGGGGCTCTATAAGTTAACATCTGTCTCTTTGCCACGTTATAGTATGTCGGAGCAGGTGAACTAAATTACGACTTCCTTTGATGGTGGTCTTTGGCATCGACATGACATAGTCAAGTAAGCGACTTGGTCAACAAAATGCTAGTGCTTTGCTGAAATTATCAAACAAAGAGAAGATAATGCTGAATAGTTTGCAGGATTCTCTTCAACCACTTCTATCTTGTATAACGTTATATCGCTCTCAAGGACAGATGATGAAATGCTAGCCTATATTTTAATGCTAACATTTAAATAGCATTAAAATAATATTAGGGTTTTCATTCGTGTCATTCCTAAGCCACAGAACAGGAAGTTAGCAACTCCAACTAATTCCGTCATATGCATGGCACCCTGCGCGGTTATATTCTCTTGCTATTCTGTTTTTGACTTTCTCTGATTAAATATTTGATTTATTCTTCCTTTGAAAATGTTTTCCCCAAACTACTCCATTTGAGTCAGCAGAAGCTATGTACACACTTTTTGTTTGCCCCTAACTACTCCATTTGAGACAATAGAATCTTCTGCCCAGTAATGCCAATGGCATGGAACACATCATGACACAATTTCATACCATGGCATCCCAAACAGAACACCCCAGCAATAAATATATGAAAAACCCGTAATATTGCCCAATAGGATACTGAGAAGATACCTTAAAATATTACATTCGTGGAGCCCAAGACAGTAGTCATGCGTGGAATAATAACAACTTTTATTCTCAGGGAATCATACATGTAATACAAATGAATGTCATAGATACATTGGTGCGCATATATATTAACGTCACCTTACTAGAATGGGTCCCGATATGCCAAATATGACTTTTAATATCAATGAACGACATTCCACAAGTGTCACATTCGTACGAATTTTCACCAACATGCCTTTTCTTTGGGTGCATTCAAGGCCTTGGATGCATACAACTATGTTTACTGTGGCTGGGTAGACCAGCTTCGTGTTCACATGACGGCAAACAAGTTTGTGGCAACAGCTGTCCGTCCATCTCAGCACACCACAATCGCCCAGTATGATGTGTGGGCCCTCTTTCACCAAGAAGGATGGGTCAAGGGAGCAAGGTGCTGCTGCATGGCTAGGCTTGGGGAAGCAAAAAGTCATGTTGGCGCCTTTTTGTTCATGATGCTGGCTGTGAATGACCTTGGCCTCAACAAAGCGGACACATGCACAGATATTCCTGCCCAAAAGCCTTCAGGTAAGTGTATTGTTAAAAAGTACATAGTTACCACATTTGTGTGACGTGGACATCATGCCAATGACTGTCATTAATATATATATATATATATATATATATATATATATATATATATATATATATATATATATATATATATATATATATATATATATATATATATATATATAAATTACTTTTATGATTCATAGTTATTCATTTGTTGTTTGTTCCTTTAGGACAGATCTTGTCCCCATGAAGCTGCAGAATATCGGCTTCTCAATGCCCCAGTATGGGAAGCGGCATGTGCGTAACAAGCAACCTAAAGAGATGAAGAATCCCTCTGGAATATTGTAGCTGAGGCTGCACCGAATGCAGTCATTCTAACTGCCATCGACCCAGTTGGACACCAACAGAATTCCATTGGTGAGTTGGTACACTTATGGTTACAGCAAATCAGATCTCATGGAACTATTTTATTTATGCATCTCCTTACTTGAATAATCTAATTAACTGATATTTGTCTGTTCTTCAGCTGATGTAGTCATATCAGAGACATCTGAGTATGTAGCCCCTGCCCAAACAATTGCTTCGGTCATTGCTGACAATGCTGATGTGGACCTCATTGCCATCAAGTCCAGCATCAACCCTGCCCAGTCAGACCGGTCGTACCAGTCCACAAAACTTTAGGGGAGATGTGCATTGCATGGAAAATCCTTTTTTAATACTGATAATCTATCAGCTTGTTGTACATTTAATTCATACATTTGGCACATGGCTATACTTATTGTGTGTTACTAATTATTTGTTTGTAGTCAAGGTAATGTTTTTTTTCTTCCATACTATGACGGTATGCATAGAACAACTGTCTCGCTTTCATAACAAAATGTTGTTTATTTTCATAAATCACCAATTTAAAATGTGTAATCATAGTGAAATATTTACATGGGGCAAATGATGTAATAAATTACATTGTTTCCATATATTGCGTACTGTTCTCAAGTCAAGTTTCAAGGTCACTATCTTGTACTAAAGGAGGGAGGAGATTTGTTATGGCACAAACAATTGTCATAATATTGTCAAGCTGGCTAAACCGACTCAGGGAGAAAACAGCCTGCAACACTCTAAAGTCCTTTATTCGCTCTATTGCTCTCAACGTGAATCCTGAGGCTGGACACTTTTCTGTGGCGTTCGACTTCACATTGGCTAAGCTGTGTCTTTCCTTTGGTGAATGGGGGTATATTGAGCATGACACATCTGGGGGCCAGAAGATCAGCAATGTCAAAACCCTGGTCTGCCATAATCTGGTCGTGTGGGTCGAACTGATCCAAGAACTCTGCTCCTGTAAACATTTTGAAAAGCAAATGATATAAACGGGTATATGTACATAGTATACAGGCAAGCAACAAGTTAAGTTACACAAGACCAATGATACTCCCTTACCTGAGTTTTTTACAAGTGCTTGTCTGAAGCCCAACCACCCCACATCTTACTGAGTGCGAAAACCCGAGAAATGATGCAATAAAACTAAGGTACTACAGGTGAAATTTAAACAATATTTCTTCATTTTGTATGGGACTCTTACCAGGGGGTAACTGCTTTGACAACTTGAGCCTAGATTCATATTCACGGCGAGAGGGCAATCTGAACCTGGAAGTATAACATACAAATTAAGATTCTCAAACAGAAGTAGATTTTAGCTGTATGACATAGCTTTACTGATGTATTACAATAAATCAAACAGTCACCTTGTCTGTATCTTCGATGGGTAACCCATGTTAAGGCATGGTGTTGGATGTTGAGGTGTTGGCATACCTTCTATAAAATGCTTGGAACAAACAACAGTGTGTGGTTTGATAGCTAAGTTCTTCCTGCTAACTGCCTTGACCCATGCCTTGCTCTGGGTAGCGAATCTGCCCCGGGAATTTGAAGAATTTAGGTTTGGAGCCATCCTGGTTTGTAGTTCTTGAGCTTGTGATGCAATCGACAATGCAGCAGTGATTCACCATTGTGATATATACCATAATTATTGAGATTAACCCCTTTATATACCCAGTGGCGTGCATTAGCCCAAAAGAACAACGTCAGGTTCCATTTATCACCTTGCATCACTCCCGTACTTAGTTCGAAAGAGCTAGCGTGCATGGTTACGAGCGGTGTTGGCATTTGAGCAGATCATAATAAACCGTGAGCGAGAGGCCAGCCTCATTGCATTGACTTTCTGCATGATCAAAGGTATCGACAGCTACGAAATGCGTCCTTTAATCCTTCCAAACCGCGACACACCCGAAATCAAAGACATCACTTCTACCACACGACGACCTATCTTCCACCTATTTCACAGCTGTCAAAATCGCGTTCCTCGACCACCGATTTCCGGTTTAGCGATCCAAGATGGCGGAACTCGCCTAGTCGGTATACTGGAAAGATTACTGAGCAGAATCATAGAGCACATCGCGTTATGATATATACCATGGCTAAATTCTTGATATGATTAGATTATCGCTCAAGTCCATACAAAAAAGTGTTACGATTATTCATTTGAAGGGTAATTAGATATATTAAATAATAAACGATGTATAAATAGCTTGTATATATTTAGAAGACATGAAAACATACTGCCGATCAATCGATCTTACCAAAACAACAAAGTTTGTGGCATTCGTCGATAAGATCAAAATAGTAAACAAATTGCCGCGTTCACAATTTCGCTACCCGTCGACTCGTCCTACATCATTTTCGTTAAGCTCCGACCGGAATTACCACAGGGAAAATAGGAAGTTATTTATCATATGAAGGGAGGTGCCTTCGTTTGAAACAATATATGTAATGATCGATAATAACACATCACAAACAGGACACATGCATCGATACAACTTGTGACTAAATTTCTTCGCATGACTGATTCAAATGACGAAGTTGGAAAATTACTGAACCTAACCATATTGTCTTACGATCTTTGAATTACTCCACGTTAGATTGTAACAAGATTGTCGTATTTATATGTCTAGTGTAAAAAGTGAGTACAAAAACGGGTATTTTTTTTCTCTACTTGGTAGTTTGTTTTTTTTTACCATCCGACAAGAATGTGATCCAATTGACTGCTAAACCAAGCTTACATTAACATACTGGATGGTAGTTATACATATTTAGTTACAATACACAACAATAATTAGAGATGGTTTATCCTCAGGTGAATTTTATAATACTGCATCGTAAATTGTCGTATTGATATATTTTTTTCTTCTTGATAGTTTTTTTTACCACCTGAGAAGAATGTGAACTCGGTTCACATCAGTCGATTCCTCCGGCAACAATACTTGAAAGACACCCAGGAATTGAATGTGGCTATTAATCAATTGACTGATAAACCATTCTGCATGGTAGTTATACATATTGAATTACAATACACAATAATTCGAGATGGTTTATCCTCAGGTGAATTTGATAATACTGCATAACATTTGCAGGATGCGGCTTTTTTTGAACGAAATAATGATTTTGCATTAAGTACACAATATGTATCAATATTAACGTACATATGATTTTGTGTCATTATGTCTTAAGTTGTTAAAAAGTGGGGTGACATTCAAATTACATCTATGTCGATCGATCAAATACTTAACGCAAGGCAGATAACGGTGTTAAATTTAGTGCGTCACAATTGGAATACAATATTCACTGTCATAGCACAAGGTCAATGCGACAATCTAATTTGCATTCAGAGGTATATTCATACAACCATGACAGTGTTCAAACCGATTCAATGAACATACAAGTTGCCTAAGCCTAAATATCATTAACATGAACAATCTACACTGTCATGGAGTACTGACAAACAAATGCCTAGGTTGTTTTTTTCAACAGCATCAATACAAATATGTCATATGAAACGATGCTGGGTTCTAGTTTTAAACATTACATAAACCACATTTCGTTTTGACAGTTGGAACTGATACACTGGATATTGTCAAATTATGTATTGGTGTTGCTCTATCCCAACTTGCAAAGCGTCCAATTTCGAAGAGCATTCAATGTGCACGATGCTTAATTTACAGCGGACATAGCTGGATGTTAGATTCCTGACTCAACTGTTTCACTTAGCCACAGCGATTTGGTGTTAGTGCTATATGTAATGTGATCTTTATATTGTAGATTTTGGTGGTGGCAAGAATTTACCATTATTATTTCTCATCGGTAAGGAATCTCTCCATTGGTTGAGACGCAATCAAATATGGAAGACATCGGACACTGGTAAAGCTTAATCTCGGTTGGCTTGGCATTGACGTTTGTATGCTGTCAATACAAACACCATGCAGGGCTAAGGTGGCATATAACGCTAGTTCCCAATAATGAACTCCAAAATTTGAAGTATATGCATCAAATTTGAAATGATATAATAGTGTAGTCAATGCGACATAAACTTGCTTTAACTCGCGATCCCATATCAAATACCTTTAGCTTGACGTAATTGTGTCATTTGGGATTGAGCACGTCAGGTTATCAAGGCGTCATTGTCGATAAATTAACAATGATTTGGTGTTTCCTTTCACGATCAGGTGTTTAAAGTAAAGTAATTTAGAATGAAACGCTCACGAATTAATGCAATTCAATGACAAGAAAAACAAATACCCTCCCAAAGTTCATTTTTATCAATGCTTCGAATCGGAATATCACAAATTGAAAATCGAACGATTGACGACAGGACCGTGAAATGTAATTGAATATTTAGAAAAATAACTTGAAAAGTACAAGGTGGCCATTGCCTATAATCCATTTACATCTCACTTATTGATATTTGTACGGACGGAGACGCACTTGGACCAAAACGACTCGGACATGTATAAATGTGTTTATAGCGTAGCTATAAACTCTTTGCGTGTACTATGATGTTGCGTTATGGGGCCGTAACGTCCGGGAACATTATACTTGATTAGAAGGAATACAGGTAGTTTCGTACACCGGCTGTTTCGTACGCACTACTTGCGGTATTTTCGTACACGCGATATTTGAGTTTCGTACAAGCACTATCAAAAGATGTTGTTCTGTATGTTATGCTTAGTGAAGTAGCTTTGTTATATATATCTAAATATAAATTATCTGCTATCGTGCTTTATTGTTTATTTTAACAAAGGTTTATTAAGAGTTGGCTTGAAAAATGTTTTGGCTTGTGTATACTAGAGCATCTATTCATCTATTGGGTACATTATTGAGTGTTATGTAAATATTTATTATTAAAGAAATTGGAAGCGTAGAAAATTTGTTTGTTGAGTAATAATTAATGTGGACGAAATTTCCAGTCGACAATTAAAAGTGTATGTAGCATGTTTGTTTTATATACAATTGTTCGTCAAGGAATAAGGAACCGGGGTCAGACAATGAAATAATGACGACAGAAGACAAAAATTACCTGTTTGTGTCAGTAATTATGTGGATGTAAATTATTTTAGCATAAATATGTCACTCCATATTGCTGAATCCCGATGTTGTTCCGTCCTGGTTCCTCATAGGAATTCTCAAATGGAAAACCGACAGAGAGAAATTGAATGAATATTGCAATGGACGTCATATCCGATTCTAATTGGCCATCGATAGATGTTGAAAGAATATATAAGTAAAACATTATTTTGCTTTCTGCATAACATAACTAACGATGTACTTTTTGAATGGCTAGATCTTTTGAAGCTCATATTATTGTACTATGAATTTTGCATTCAATAAATTCCTTATTCTAACTGACTCCCCCGTATATGCGTAACATTCCTTTAAGCCTGGCTACACCCCTGGTATGTTTGTGTATATGTATAGATAAGTATATATAATTAAGTAACTCATTATTGTGCTTTCTGCATAACATAACTAATGATGAACGTTCCCTAATAGCTAGATCTTTGTGAAGCTCATATTATTGTACTATGAATTTTGCATTCAATAAATTCATTATTTTAACTTGAATTGATTTAATTTTATACGGTGAACCCCACAGGATAGATCTGAAAGTTTTGTTATAATAAATATCCTACTATATAATTACTACTGCTGTATTTTATAAGTCATTAATTTAATTTCGCATTAATTGCATGGCCGAATTGACTTGTGGCGGACATAACTCATGGCCGAGTTGACCTTCCTCGCCAGGTACGAAACGATCTGTGTACGAAACGTGTACCAGTCCTGAGTACGAAACAACCATCGGTGTACGAAACGACATGTGTACGAAACCCCGGTGTACGAAACTACCGCGTAGTGCGTAGCGGATTCCGCGTATAAACCACGAACTACAACCACAGCATTGAGGAGCCCGTTCAAGTCAACTTATCGGTGTTTATTTCAAAGTTGGGCTGTTATATATTCACCAAGAAGCCTATTAAAAGGATAAGCACATTGCAAAGCGAATCGGAAAGTCTGTAATGTGAATTGTAGGCGATTTTGATCAAATCGGTCAATATTACCAAGACATGGTTCTTAACATGATATGGTAGCGGATTCCGCTACAAATACCCCAAAACCCATGGT
This sequence comes from Urechis unicinctus, assembly GCA_034190875.2. Classification (NCBI taxonomy): domain Eukaryota; kingdom Metazoa; phylum Annelida; class Polychaeta; order Xenopneusta; family Urechidae; genus Urechis; species Urechis unicinctus. The sequence continues at coordinate 20,544,302 of CM067357.1, forward strand.
TCTTAGCTACTGCAATGAACCAGCTTCCAAAAATGGATGGTTCTGAGGTGGTGGCACCCCGACTACCTCAGAACCATGCATGGTTCCATGCATGAGGGTTCCAGTAGTTAAGAACCATGGGAAAACATGATATGGTAGCGGATTCCGCTACAAATACCCCAAAACCCATGGTTCTTAGCTACTGCAATGAACCAGCTTCCAAACATGCATGGTTCTGAGGTGGTGGCACCCCGACTACCTCAGAACCATGCATGGTTCCATGCATGAGGGTTCCAGTAGTTAAGAACCATGGGAAAACATGATATGGTAGCGGATTCCGCTACAAATACCCCAACCCCCATGGTTCTTAGCTACTGCAATGAACCAGCTTCCAAACATGCATGGTTCTGAGGTGGTGGCACCCCGACTACCTCAGAACCATGCATGGTTCCATGCATGAGGGTTCCAGTAGTTAAGAACCATGGGAAAACATGATATGGTAGCGGATTCCGCTACAAATACCCCAAAACCCATGGTTCTTAGCTACTGCAATGAACCAGCTTCCAAACATGCATGGTTCTGAGGTGGTGGCACCCCGACTACCTCAGAACCATGCATGGTTCCATGCATGAGGGTTCCAGTAGTTAAGAACCATGGGAAAACATGATATGGTAGCGGATTCCGCTACAAATACCCAAAAACCCATGGTTCTTAGCTACTGCAATGAACCAGCTTCCAAACATGCATGGTTCTGAGGTGGTGGCACCCCGACTACCTCAGAACCATGCATGGTTCCATGCATGAGGGTTCCAGTAGTTAAGAACCATGGGAAAACATGATATGGTAGCGGATTCCGCTACAAATACCCCAAAAACCCATGGTTCTTAGCTACTGCAATGAACCAGCTTCCAAACATGCATGGTTCTGAGGTGGTGGCACCCCGACTACCTCAGAACCATGCATGGTTCCATGCATGAGGGTTCCAGTAGTTAAGAACCATGGGAAAACATGATATGGTAGCGGATTCCGCTACAAATACCCCAAAACCCATGGTTCTTAGCTACTGCAATGAACCAGCTTCCAAACATGCATGGTTCTGAGGTGGTGGCACCCCGACTACCTCAGAACCATGCATGGTTCCATGCATGAGGGTTCCAGTAGTTAAGAACCATGGGAAAACATGATATGGTAGCGGTTTCCTCTACAAATACATGATTGGTTACCAATGGACCCCAAGCCAGAGTGTTCTACTTGCTAAGTGTATGTTGGTAGGCTATATTGGAGACCCACACAAGTGTATGTTGAGAGGCTATATAGGTAGCCCACACTGCATGTTTGTGCAATGAGGATATGAAGGGGACCCAACCAGCAAGTGTATCTAATGAGGCTATAAAGGGGAACAAACCAGCAAGTGCATGTAATGAGGCTTTATAGTGAAACCAACCAGCTAATATATGTTGTAGAGTCTGGGAGAAAACTCAATCATAAAGTGAATGTTGCTATGTTACATGCTAACAGAGGTCCCACAATGCTCTCATCACAATATTTGATGCATAAAAATGCCATTTTCAGGCACATGAAGCAGTAAGTACCGAGAGAAACATAACATCAACTGCTTGACTGATACAGTTTTATTTCAAACATCCGAGTCTAAGGGGAACACAAAGCATGGAATATATTCTCCCGTGTCTGATCTGGTGCATCCCAAGTGGAACTTGCTGCAGTACATCTGTACACAAAGGGTTAATGCCTGTTTATCTTTTTGTCATTTGAAAACATTTAGTTGTATCACAAAGATATCAATAATCATGGCAAGTGAGTTTCTACCACGCCCACACAACTCCTTAAAGATTATAAACCAAAAGATCACATCTCAAAAACATATACACATTTTATCACTTACCAATGTGTCAGTATCGTGCCTCAGTTTATGTAGTTTAAGTCTGCAACCAGAAGGACCAACTGATGCAATATTCATATCATGGGATATGGAGATATTAGAAGTTACAGCTCCACTTTATTCCTTCTGGGTCAACTGAAGATAACAGACACATTAATATGTTCAAACAGGTTCATTGCAACTTATAAGCATAAAATACATTTCACTAAGAACAAATTAATAATGTGCATGCATACAATATACCATTCTAAATTGATTGATAACGAGGGCTCAAGCAAACTCATTATCTGTGTTATATTGCCACAAACCATTAACATACCATTACATTCGAAGTAAAAGTTCTCACCTCTAGTGAGACTGAATGTGTCTCTTATTGTTTTGTCTTCGTATGTTGCCTTGTTTCATGGTACCATCTATACATACATAACAATAATTCCTTTTCCATTTAAATGTAAGAATGCAGTTTTCCAAAGTACCAGTTACACAGACAATTTATTAATGCTGAATTGTAAGGTATCTAAAATGGAAAAAAATAATATAAATAAACCAAAGATATATGTCATGTTCTACACCATGCTCATTAAAATACACTAATTACAATGAAATATGCTAACATAATGTGACAACAAACTATATGCTGCCACATTTCTATCATTTCAGCAGTATTCTAAGCTGATTTAATAAGGGGCACAATATGTTACTTATCTTATGACATAGGCAATACTTACTACTGCTGTCCAATGTGCACCACCTTGAGGATACATCCCAACACTGATGTCAAAATCACTTGCCGGGCAAATAACAGTACAAAGCAGACAAGCAATGGTTACTGAATACAAAAAAAACACAGCTTACTCAATGATGCAATATTACACCACAATGTTCATAGAAAAACAGACTGGACTAGAAGGGTGTGAAACTGTGTCAATAAAATAAAATTACTTCTTTTTGGTGGATGACTGTATTTCACTGGTATTATTATCATGTCCCAACGCCTGATTAGGGTTTGTTCGAACATCCTTACGTAAAACATGAGGGCTGGTACCTGTTTCTCAATCCAGGACTCTGGTGTATTGCCAGGTGCAGTAAGCATCGATTAACTGTGATCTATAAACCTTTGGGTGTTAATGACATCATGTAAGTCGTAGAAGGTCAATGAAACCATAAACGACTTAAATTCCTGCAAGCAAACAAACGACATCATGTCAAAGTTAGTTAAATCCACTGCCTCGGATATTGAGGAAGTCATTGGCTGAAAGTGGATATGGCCCGTGATGAGCAAGTACGAAGCTGCCATTCTTCCCAAGTAATAAGAAATGTAGGGAGCCCAGCTTTTAATAGAAGGAAAAAGAAAACAATATGCTTGTATTATCTGTCTCATGTATACCAGATCATGTTAATCAAAATCTCATTTATAGTCAACCCTCTTTCCCAATATGTAAGATGAAGAGCATGCAGATACATTTCTTAATTATTCAAAACATTCAGATCCAATTCCCTATTATGTGTATATTCTTCCCAAGTACTGACGTAAAAAAAAAAAATCATACTAACCAAGGCTGACTTTCCTTGAGTGTCTTATGGAAGCATCTGCTGAATAGCACAAAGCAAAGATAAGCAAAGAGGTATTTGACTTCCCTGTTTTCAGTCAAAAGACAGTATCCAAATGCTTTTATGTGTGCAGATACACATAATATGGTTATAAATGAGATTTAAACAAATTTACACCAAACTGTAATGGTTGCCAGTTAAATGCATAACAATGGGCATATGTAAACTAATATCAGTAATCCAGTAATTTAAGTCTAGACTCAAAAATTCCAAAACTGGAATGAGACTCAAAGACAATTAAGGCCTGCATAATACAAAAATACCAGCAGTATACTGCTGGTATTTTTGTATTATGCATGCAAACTATAGTTTGGTTTTGTGGGGCACACACCTTCCTTCAGTTTCCCCTCAGTGGCTGCTGTTTCTGTACACATCACAATATGAGACTCTAAACTTCTGAAGAATACACTCCATTGATACAAAATATCCTGAGAGACAGGGCATAGAAAACAAAAGTACCTTTTCTTGGTGAGGAAGTTTTCCTTCTTATCTTTATCCTAGCCTCTGTATAAAGCACAGCATCAGACTGTCAATATATACACCTGTGACACTTTTTACAGACAATGTATGGATAATAATTTAACCTGTGGCTGTTTGATCTGGCTGGGGGGATCCTTGAATTATTTTCTTCTACAGATGATGCTTCTGTCTTTAGCAGACTTTAACCTTGAAAATCCATATACATTTAGCCGGTTGCCTATAATATTAAGCCCCCTTTAAGTGAAGGTTTGAAATAGATAATATAATATATTTTTATGTTGCATTTTCCCTCTTTGCTTATTATTGATTATCTTATCATCTTATATTAGGATGAAGTTGAATAACATTTAAAAATTCATAAAGTATGTACCATATTAACACATTGTTAACTCTGGGGGACTTTCACGGTTAAGTGTATTCAAGTTTTTCCGCTCTACTACAATGGGGCTGTCCTGGTGGAATCTGTCAAATTCAGCATCATTGTAGTCAGACCCGGATAGGGGATGGTTGGTACTACTAGCATAGCTGTGGTTACTGTTACATTATACAGCACATGGGCCAAATCCAAATGTGGGATGTCCAGTCTTCTTTTGTGCTCTGCAAATTTTCCTCACAACTCTCTGCAAAGCGGCCCCGATGTGGATGCTATTGTTCCTCCCGTTCCCATGTCATGCAACGTCACGTGATGTTTTAATGACAAAGGAGATCAACAGAGTCACGTGGATTCTCTCCTCAGAGCGAAAACTTCACCCCACAAGAACCCCACCTGCAACAATAATAAAGCATTACTGTATGTGTGCGTGTATACCTATGATGCATGCCACAGGGATTTGGTGCATGCATGTATATATGTGTGCGCATGTGTATGCATGCATGCATGCATGTATGTATGCATGGTGTATGTATGTATGACGTGTAAGAGTGAGTGTATGTATGTATGATATGTGTTGGTGTGTGTTTATCTATTTATGAAAGTATATATGATGTGTGTGTATGAATGTATATATGTGTGTGCGTGCGCATACGTGCGTTCATGCATGCATGTATGTAGTATGTGTTTGTATGTTTGCATGCATGGATGCAAGCATGTATGTATGTACGCAGGTATGTATGTATGTATGTCATACATATGTACGTACGTATGTATGTATGGGTGTATATATGTGTGAGTGTACGTGTATGTATGCATGTATGTATGATGCGTGTGTATGCATGTGTGCGCGTGTGTGTGTGCATGTATACATGCATATATGTATGTACGTGAGTGAGTATGAATATATGTATGCATGAATGTGTGTATGCATGTATGTATGGAAGTATGTGCGTACGTACATACATATGACTTTACGTACGTGCGTATGTGTGTATGTTTGTATGTATGTGTGTTCAAGTGCATGTGTATGCATGGTTGTACGTACGTATGTATGCATATATGTATGTTAATTGACGTATGATTGTGTGTGTATGTGTGTATGATGTGTGTGCGCATGTATGTGTATGTGCGTGTGTGCGCAAACACATGCGTATGTATATGTATGTATGTATGTATGTATGTATGTATGTATGTATGTATGTATGTATGTATGTATGTATGTATGTATGTATGTATGTATGTATGTATGTATGTATGTACGTATGATGTGTATGTATGTATGCACGTATGCACGTATGTATGTACGTTCCAATGTACGTACGTTCCAACGTACATATATATATACGTATGTATGTATGCATGTATGATATGTGGGTGTGCGTGTCTGTGTTCAACAGTGGCGTAACTGTGTACGAATGTGTTCAGGCTTGCAGTAGCTGCAAGAGAAGTGAACCGTTATTAAACCATTGTTGGAGCTAATATACGCACTGCACGAGGGGATTCTCATTTTGCGATTCATACTTAACGTTTTGCCCTTAGAACTAAATTCTCTGGGGTTTTTATGTTGTTGTTGTTGTTATCTCCTATATTTGTCAGTTCACGCAGATAAATCATTATCTCACATGTTGCGACCACAAGTTGACACCAAGATAAAGTGTTAAAGTCGATGCGCTTCACCGCTAGCATGTCGGACGTCGATATTTCTCCGAATGTCTGACACCGAGTCGATGCGAAGGTACGCTTTTCTAAGTCCCAAAGAGACAATTCTCTCAAAACAAACAAACACAAAATATAAAATTATTAACTGACCATACCAGAAACCCATACTGAATACCAAAGTCACATGACTGGCGGTTTTATGTTTAAAAAAACGTGGGATTATGCGACGTAAGGTAATTGTCATTGGAAAAAATTTTTATTTCTCTCACGGGCCAACTAAATTTTGAAGTTAAATAATTCATAGTCCCGTGGGAGTAACGATTTATATTACGGGATAGTCATACAGTCCCGTTTTTAAAATCCAAGTATTTTACTACTCGAATGCAACCTAACCACCTTACTTCGCAGGGTTAGCCAGACACCAACCCACCCGTCCATGGGGCTACGTAGCGAGGTCGACATAATCCCATCCGACCCCACGTCGCGATCACAGGCACTTAAGTCAATAACCCCAAGCAACAGTGACATGTATCGATATAAATATACGAGCCAAGAAAAACCGAAAACTACCGAACGCGCTCGTTGAATTGACTTGGGTGACTTTTGTCGCGATCGCCAAAAGGTGCGAATGCAGCTAAGCTGGCTCCAACAGCAAGGGGGTCCATTGCTATATAAGATAATAAGGCTTGCGACGCCTAGCATCTTGTCCTTAAAATTGTTTCTAGCTGGTGGATCATCCATAACTTATAACCTCTGTGATTTTCTAAATAACCATGTTAGTTTGATATTTCTCCGATTCGTAGTCACCGAGATATTGCCTCCCAGACATGACTAGAATGCTACAGCGAAAAGGTGTTAAGGAGACAGTTTGGACAGTCACCTGCGATGTGACGTCACAGGTCCTATTGGACGAGTGATTTTAAAATACGGCGGGCTGTATTGTATATCTTAGAGAAAAACACTTTCTTTAAGTTAGTTACATTTTTCACAAACCTACGTCTTGGTCTAACTTTTTTCATAGAACGCAGAATAGTACTGCGATCGCGCAAGTAAACGTCATGCAGACGCTCACGTCGGGAACATTCTTGTACAGCACTGCAGTGTATATTATTGCCCGATCCAATAATTTCCCAACATGATTTTTGAGATATAGCTTGTCAGCTATTGAAATTAACCCTGCATTTGAGTTCCAGAAAAGGCTAAGATTATACGATACAAGAAAGCACCTGTTTCACAACTAAAACATTGCACTAAAACTTCTGCAGCTTGCAGTTGATGAGCAATCCAATAAGAATTTAACACATTTCCAGTGGTGGGCCGTTTGCGGGTAGGGGTGTAGACGGGACGGTTGGGTTGGGTTGGGTTAGCAAGGGTAGGACGGACAGTTAAGGAATCCTGGCTAAGACCTTGGTACCGCTGATCCTGTTATTTACTTATCAAGGCCATTAGTACGAATACAACCCCAAACCTACGCACTGCAAACACGCGATGCGTCCCCCACCGAGCGATCAAAGGCTCTACGACAACTTCACATCCGTAACCTGATAAGATTCGCAACCGTGAATTGAGTCAAGATAAGGGAGGGGGGGTAAAAGGTAAACCATGCAATACCCACACATAGGGAGAATCAACGGCGTGAAGCCCTTCCGCACGAGTAGTGGTTCCCGCCGCGACAAGCGCCTCGTGACACATTAGACGGTTCATAGTCGGTTCTTCAATGCGTAAAGAAAGGAAGCCAATGTGATTATTCGAGGATACAAATAGTGATGCGATGTGCATACCTGAGGATACATACAGTGATTCGAAGGAATTATTCAGCTTCAGAGAAAATAAGCCATGACATTTTTTCCAAATGATACTGACTACTTTTCCAAAGACATAGTAAGTACGCAGTTTTTGTAAGCTGTGACTCGTAAGCTGCAGACGATCTACACAATATTACTCCGTCTATTCCGTTTGTAACGCAGGGGAAGGAGTAAGGTCATAGGGTAGGAGCAAAGCAAAGACACGTCGTCTCGATCTTTAGATGTTCTTAGTAGATCAGCTCGCTGTAATTTACTCTAAGGTGATCCCTCTCAACTCCATCCCACCTCAAGTGAGAGATGCAGTTATATCAGCGAGCGCGCCGAGGGGCGCTTGGTCGAATTCGATGGGCACTTTAAGATCTCATCGTGGCATGCGTACCTTATACAAACTCTGCATAGGCGGCTCAGTATTTATCAGATACTGGCTGCTTGAATCTTCAGTATTCGCAGTAAAAATATTTTAGTTTTGTAACGGCTTTGTTTCATTTTTTAAATCCGTCGTACATAGTATATAGTTGCTGAAAACCATATGACGCTTGATGCAACAACAACAACAACAACAAAAACAACAAGTACCGCATTGAAATTAAACAGATAGTCAAAATCGTACTCAAAGGGGTCATTAACATGATGTTTAAAGCCAGTGTGTCTTTTTTTCGAGACTGCCACCTGGTGTGTAAACAAAACAGTCCCCAGCAACATTATGATGTGTTGCCGCGGGCGCTGATAGATTAAACCACTGGTAGATTTACCCCTATACCCAAAACAAAACAGTACGTCGAGTAAGATGCGTATATCATATATATGTGGACATAAACAGTTACTTAAAGTGAGTAAATGCCACACCCAATACGCATGCCCCATTATCCTCCTCCTATCTCCATGGCATACACATGACCAATATGCTGAATATTTACAGTATTTCCGCCGGTTAGCTAGCCAAAGGTTAAACAATGTGGTGCAAATTACTACTAGGATGATGCACAGGCACACAATGCTGCCAAATAGCTTGAGATAAGTCAAGTTATTAATTTGAGTTGTGGTTAAAGGCAGACATAGATTGTGGTCAGGGAAGTTTTCTTCACAAAGTCAGAATGGCTTTAAATGATACACACGAGTAGCAAAAATACATTAAAATATTTTTTATACCACTGCCATAAATATATATTTAAGATTGTAAAGTAATCTCTTAACGTGTTATCATTAAAAACTATTCTATGACGGATTGTGATGAGCTGTACGTCGCTGTTGTTCCTTATGAGCTAACTTCTAAAAAGGGTGCAATTTTCCGCGAAAGCATAATATATTTGCGGAACACAGTGTGACATATTGCCGTGGAACATAGGATTTTATTTCTTGACTGGAATCTAGAGTAGAAATGCGACTTACCTCATCGGGAGTCTTCCATGATGAAGTGCTGAAGTTGATTAAGTGACCTCTGAATGTAGTAACATCGAATAAAAATACTCCTCAATATATATATTTGCCAAGTTTTGCTGTGTCGGAGTATTTTCACTTTCTTCATTATTCGTGTAGTCTGATGAGCATTGAAGTTGGCGCAAAATAGTAGAACCATATAAGACGAGATCTCGCGAGAAGAAAAAGAAGCAAATACCTTATTGCAGATATTACTATGTTTTCGAGATAGCTTGACATTTTCGTCTGCTACGATATGCTTTATTTTAATTTGGCAATCTTCGTTTTATACTGGTAATTGCGGCCAAATGTCGAATATGACTCGAGTGCTGTGAGAAATGATAACAAGTGGATCTACAATCACCCGCGTTGTTGTTATCATTCGTTATTAAACTATATATGGTGTGTAAACTTTAGTTTTGAGCGATATTGAAAGGTTTTTTGTGCAATCAAGTCCATAATAGGATCGGTAAGTTAGAAATCAAAGTTAGAAATCAATGAATTCGAGCACATAATTTTATAAAATAAAATATGATTAAAACCAGTTATGAACACATGCTAAATGATATAAACTTGTTGTCTCTCTTGAATGACATTGCATTTTCGCCGAATAGGGATATTGCTTTCCCATATGTCATGCGTTAATAATCCTAGTGTGAGAGCCTGTCATGTAATGTAAGAATCTGTAGAACCACCATCCCCTAACACCCCCCCCCCAAAAAAAAAAAACCCCAGTGATAATAGCAATGAACAATCCCATACATTAAAAACATATCCCAGCAACAAAATATTGTACATTGTTCCACAATCAAGTTTTTCTATGTCCAGAGCAATTTAGCTGACTCCAAAGTAATTATTCTCTGGTGCTATGCACTGATAAGGCAACTCAAAACTGTATGTAGTATACCCCAATCAGCCAGTTAACTATCTAGAAAAGATTATTGGAAGCCATGTGTATTGAGCTCACATTGGGTCCAAAATCTCACTTTGCACCCGCTAAAGCAAAAAATATGGGAGGGAACCCCGTAAGATAACTTTTATCTGGTGCTATACACCCACTAGGCTACCCAAAACTGTATCCAGTATACCCCCATCGGCGTTATAACTATCTAGAACCATTTAGTGGAAGTAATGTGTATTGAGTTAACATAGGGTCCAAAATCTCACTTTCAACACCCTGTAACACAAAAACTGGGAGGGAAACCCCCAAAGTAACTATGGTCTGCTACTATACACCCACTAGGCTACCCAAAACTGTATCCAGTATACCCCCATCGGCGTTATAACTATCTAGAACCATTTAGTGGAAGCTATGTATATTGAGTTAACATAGGGTCCAAAATCTCACTTTCAACACCCTGTAACACAAAAACTGGGAGGGAAACCCCCAAAGTAACTATGGTCTGCTACTATACACCTACTAGGCTACTCAAAACTGCATGCAGTATACCCCCATCGGCGTTATAACTATCTAGAACCATTTAGTGGAAGTAATGTGTATTGAGGTCCCGCAAAGCCAAAAATCTCACTTTCAACCCCCTGTAACACAAAAACTGGGAGGGAAACCCCCAAAGTAACTATAGTCTGCTACTATACACCCACTAGGCTACCCAAAACTGTATGCAGTATACCCCCATCGGCGTTATAACTATCTAGAACCATTTAGTGGAAGTAATGTGTATTGAGTTAACATAGGGTCCAAAATCTCACTTTCAACCCCCTGTAACACAAAAACTGGGAGGGAAACCCCCAAAGTAACTATGGTCTGCTACTATACACCCACTAGGCTACCCAAAACTGTATCCAGTATACCCCCATCGGCGTTATAACTATCTAGAACCATTTAGTGGAAGCTAGATACCATTTAGTGGCCAAAAATCTCACTTTGAATGTAACACAAAAACTGGGAGGGAAACCCCCAAAGGTCTCCCTATACTCCAACTAGGCTACCCAAAAAAATCTCATAACTATTCAAACCATTTAGTGAAGCTATGTGTATTGAGTAACACAAAATCTCAAAACTGGGAGGGAAACCCCCAAAGTAACTATGGTCTGCTACTATACACCTACTAGGCTACCCAAAAACTGTATGCAGTATACCCCCATCGGCGTTATAACTATCTAGAACCATTTAGTGGGTAATGTGTATTGAGGTCCCGCAAAGCCAAAAATCTCACTTTCAACCCCCTGTAACACAAAAACTGGGAGGGAAACCCCCAAAGTAACTATAGTCTGCTACTATACACCCACTAGGCTACCCAAAACTGTATCAGTATACCCCCATCGGTGTTATAATGTTTTAACTATCTAGAACCATTTAGTGGAAGTAATGTGTATTGAGTTAACATAGGGTCCAAAATCTCACTTTCAACCCCCTGTAACACAAAAACTGGGAGGGAACCCCCAAAGTAACTATGGTCTGCTACTATACACCCACTAGGCTACCCAAAACTGTATCCAGTATACCCCCATCGGCGTTATAACTATCTAGAACCATTTAGTGGAAGCTATGTGTATTGAGGTCCCGCAAAGCCAAAAATCTCACTTTGAACCCCTGTAACACAAAAACTGGGAGGGAAACCCCCAAAGTAACTATAGTCTGCTACTATACACCAACTAGGCTACCCAAAACTGTATCCAGTATACCCCCATCGGCGTTATAACTATCTAGAACCATTTAGTGGAAGCTATGCGTATTGAGTTAACATAGGGTCCAAAAATCTCACTTTCAACACCCCTGTAACACAAAAACTGGGAGGGAAACCCCCAAAGTAACTATGGTCTGTTACTATACTCCCACTAGGCTACCCAAAACTGTATCCAGTATACCCCCATCGGCGTTATAACTATCTAGAACCATTTAGTGGAAGCTATGTATATTTAGGTTGCGAAGGTCCCGCAAAAAAAGAAACCCCCAAAGTAAAATCTCACTTTCAACCCCCTGTAACACAAAAACTGGGAGGGAAACCCCCCCAAAGTAACTATATGGTCTGCCACTATACACCAACTAGGCTACCCAAAACTGTATGCAGTATACCCCCATCGGCGTTATAACTATCTAGAACCATTTAGTGGAAGTAATGTGTATTGAGGTCCCGCAAAGCCAAAATCTCACTTTCAACCCCCTGTAACACAAAAACTGTGAGGGAAACCCCCAAAGTAACTATGGTCTGCTACTATACACCCACTAGGCTACCCAAAACTGTATGCAGTATACCCCCATCGGCGTTATAACTATCTAGAACCATTTAGTGGAAGTGCTATGTAGGTATATGATCGGGTCCCTAGCAAAGTCCCCAAAAAAATCTCACTTTCAACCCCCTGTAACACAAAAACTGGGAGGGAAACCCCCAAAGTAACTATAGTTTGCGACTATACACCTACTAGGCTACCCAAAACTGCATGCTCTATACCCCCATCGGCGTTATAACTATCTAGAACTATTTAGTGGAAGTAATGTGTATTGAGTTAACATAGGGTCCAAAATCTCACTTTCAACCCCCTGTAACACAAAAACTGGGAGGGAAACCCCCAAAGTAACTATGGTCTGCTACTATACACCCACTAGGCTACCCAAAACTGTATCCAGTATACCCCCATCGGCGTTATAACTATCTAGAACCATTTAGTGGAAGCTATGTATATTCAGGTCCCGCAAAGCCAAAAATCTCACTTTCAACACCCTGTAACACAAAAACTGGGAGGGAAACCCCCAAAGTAACTATGGTCTGCTACTATACACCCACTAGGCTACCCAAAACTGTATGCAGTATACCCCCATCGGCGTTATAACTATCTAGAACCATTTAGTGGAAGTAATGTGTATTGAGGTCCCGCAAAGCCAAAAATCTCACTTTCAACCCCCTGTAACACAAAAACTGGGAGGGAAACCCCCAAAGTAACTATAGTCTGCTATTATACACCCACTAGGCTACTCAAAACTGTATCCAGTATACCCCCATCGGCGTTATAACTATCTAGTGGAAGCTATGTGTATTGAGTTAAACCTCTAAACCTTAGACCATGCATTTCATAACAAATAAATGACAGAAGCACAGCTATTAAGGTAGAACATGGACAGTAACTTTATTGATTTCAAACCGTTAACGCATTATCATACATGGAATGGGATTTAATTGGCTTATTTGCAAAATATATACAATATGTGTATATACAACAATATTTAATGATATGTAAACCATATACTCTACTCACAATTTTTAATCACATGTTTGTTCAATCAGAGTAGTAAATGTGCAATGAAAAAGATATCCCTGGCAAATATTGCAAATTCCTTATCGATTATGAATATGTCAATTAAACTTCAATTCTCGTTTTATTAATTGTTAGTCTAGAAAGCAGGGGTTCAAATGAAAATACCTTATTAAAGACTAGAGCTTTTGCCATGGTGCAGACATATGGCCCACAGCTATGACCATCCTTTTGTTTTAGGAAATTATTAGTTTGACAATAAGCAACATGAGACCAATATTTAGATTCCATTTTTTTACCGGTTGCACATATATACTCAAAATGAAGGTACTTAGCTATTTGAGCCACAACTGAATCATGTGTGCCACAGTAGGAGTCACAAGTAAAAATGGCGTTTCTCTTGGTGTTCACAACAAACAGTATCCAATGGAGGTCGGAATTGCATGGTATCAAAACCCATTCATAATCAAACCATTTAATTGAACACTGACGAGTTATAAAATTTTGCAATGGTTTTTTTTGTTACAATCAAACAAACGTTGGAAAATCCACCCAGAATCCACCACATGAACCAATTTTGAATTTATACTATGATTCTTAATAAGAAACATGTAAGTATCTATAACAGCACTGTTGAACCACCCATCCCTATTGCAACTACTAATTTTGGATAGTGTTTCTGTACTGATGAAGTGGCCACCAAGAGAGATGTTATTTAACTGTTTATAAGATGGCTTAGACTTGGCCGAAACTAAACTAATTTTTTCAATGGATGTTGTCTCATATCTTGCTTCCCTCAAGGTCGGTATATTAGTTTGTTTAACAACATTCTTGTTCATAAAAATTATTGCTGTGTTTGTAACTAATAGTAATTCTTTCAAAAAAGCTGAAGAAAGTTGACGTGAAACCCCCTGGTTGTCCATTTGAAAAATGTTGCCCTTTAAGAAACTTACATTCATCAATGAGTCATTAAGTTCAAAAAAAAAAAAGCAACCACATGGTACACGACAACCCTGCCTGGGTAAACTAAATTAATTATATGTGAACTATCAAATGAGACATCACATGCAAAATCTAATATTTTGTTTAAATTGGAATTGAGTCTCACTACCAATGTACTTGGTAGTGATGAAACAACTACAGGGTGTGTATTTTGGTCTGATATACAATTACAAGAATTTACTCTGTGTTTTTTGCTGATGAAGGCTGACAGGCTTTTTAGCAAATCGTGAGCAGTTAAATTAATGACATCTATGAATGGCACAGAACAGGAAGTTACATTTTTTATACACCCTGGGCAACTACTGGTAGAATGGAAAATGGTTGAAAATGCAGTTGCCAAGCCCCCGGAAACATTTACTTGAGTAAGTGTTTTAACCATAGCACAGTAGAAAGCAATAGCACTAGTTGTAGTTGCGACCCCACTAACACTTTTACAGATTAACTCTATGTTTGGCTTGTGTAATTTGTTGGTGAGAAGTAAGCAGTTTAAGAATATGTTTCGCCCTATATAGCCTAGAATCTGACTTATTTGACAACTCATTCTTTAGATCTAAAAGGCCTTTGGCATTGGATAGAGCGTGGACTATTGGCTCTATCCATAGTAACTTTGAATCGAAATGTTCCTTTTTTTCATACACTAAAACATAGGCATTTTTTTCCCACAAGTTCCTCGGTTGTCATGAGCTGGGTTGATATAATATTGTCGTTACAAAGGGTCACATATGTTTGATTGCTAATTGATGTCAATACACTTGCTGTATAGTGGCCAGAATCTGGTGAATCACCCCAATGATCAATATAACTAAGAAGTTGGTAAGATTGTTTTGAACTATCTGATACCCCAATATTAATGACCTCATTTAAATATACCTCATTGCGGTTTTTCTCTGCACATTGACTAGTTTGATTGAACACAAACCTGTTTAAAATTATGACCAGTGTAGGTGGTAAACTGGCAAAGGATACAGTCTCTGTGCTGGCACTTGTTGAGCATTTGGAGCAGGTCTGTTCCATAGGACGCGGTTCTTGGTGTTCATTTAGTAGGTCCTAATAACAAAACCAAATATCACATTATTATCTTGCTACAAAATGATGAGAGGTTATGCTAGGGCAATTACAGATGACTTCTTTGTTTGATAAGGTATGTACTCAGCCAAGTAGCTTCGACAAACTAACTAACCTGAATAGACCTGTAATAACCTGCTGGAGACTCCTGGGGTACTGTCAGGACCAAGCAGGTGTCACTTGCTTGTTTGAAGGTAACTGTCCTGCACCTCTGACATTCCCGTTTGTAGTCAATCTGTTACCGAGCAAACATCCCTGTAAAAAGTAGTCTACAGCCAACGAAATACAGCAATGGGTAAACTTATTACGTTTATCGGCAATATTTACCATAATGAGGTATTTGAGCCGTGTCATCTCTCTGCTCATGTACTCCATGAAGAACTCCTGGGCATCTACCTGTATTTGATAAGGAAATTTCTCAGAACCCAAGTAATGAAGGGGCCTTTTGGTAGTTTTGAGTGATGATATTGGTAATGTGCTTACTGGATAATTCAAGCAAAAAAACATCATCCTCACTTTTGTCAGCGATTGGCTTCAGCATATTATATAATAAAGTATCCGGTACTGGTTCAGGGGAATTGACCAGAATATGATGCCATATACCTAGCAGGGGTCTCATCTCCTGTTGCACAGAAAAATTGTCTTGCATATATAAAACTAAGTCAGATTGAGAAAATGCCTGAATTGTTGAATTTAACCAACATGAATTTCCAATATTATTTATGCCACAGAAAGATACGTTAATGGCGTCCGAATGTAATCTTGTATTATTACTTTTTATGGTGTCCTTATTGGGTATCACGGGTAGCTTTATATTGGGGGCTTTTTGGTAAGTTCCAGACTGCTCGGGCAATTTATCAAATTTCCTTTTCTTGTTATACGTTTCGGACACTGTTTCGGTTAACTTAGAGGATTCTTTTGGTAATCTTTTTTTGCGGGGACTCTTAATTAGACTTAATGCCAGATTCTGTTGCAGAGCACAAAATTCCCTTTCCAATATTGCAGATAATTCGTCGCATCTTAATCCTTCTCTGCCCGCCAAAGTTATATTTTTAAGGTAGTCAAATCTTTCTTCCTGTGCACTTGTAGTTTTAGATGGGTCTAAGGCTGATCTAAATCTGGTATTGTTAGTACCATTAGCTAAAATTGAGAGTGGTGTGGTAAAAGACTTATACTTACTAGAATGGCGGCTCGGATCACCAAGCAACAAATTTGACCATAGTGGGAATGTAGGCAACCAAAGTTTCAACAATAGCTTGGCAAAAGTAACGGAGTAGCGACTATTTTTCGTCGTTGATGAAACATCACAAGAAGCCTCAACAATTTTATCGGCTTCTTCTTCTATTCCTGATGCCCAGATATGGAAAGGGGAGGATGTATTGAATAACAACTTTTCTTCTTCACTGAAATAATTTGGTTTTTCTAAATCCTCAACAGTCATTTCATTTGTCTCCTGGTTAATGCTGTTTGATTCAGTCAGATCAGATTTATCAAAAAGCGATCGCAAACTGGTGTCAAAACTATTTATTTTCTTTATCAATCTACTGCTGTGTTTTTGAATAACTTTATTGGTAAATTTGGATTTTAAAATGACTAGCCCATCAAGAAAAACCTCTCCTGCCTCAGCTAGAGAATTACAATTAACTAACAGGCCCATCAAAAACATACCAAACTTATGCTTGTCCTGGTTTTTATGGAAGTTAATTTTTTTTAGATGCCGGGATGTACGTTTCATGTGATGACTTAGGCATATATGAACTACTGTTGCACTTAACATTCGCTCATTAGCACCCCCGCTGACTATTTCCCAACCTCGGTTCAAAAAGTCCAAAACACTCTCCTTACAAAAGACATCTAAAACAGCGACTATCATGGCCATAGCAGCATCTACATTAAACAAAGAATCGGAGTGGTTTGAGGTTTGTTATGACCAAAAAGCCGTTTCTCGTCATCTTTTAAGTGAACTAGGAAATCTCTTATACGAGTTGCTCGTTGATCTGATGAAAGCATCCCTGCAACTGGTACAGTAGATTCCTTCCTAATAGGGTTTGCAAAGGACACTTCATAGTAAAGAAATTTCTTACCGTCTGCTAAAGGTTTAGCTATACCTCCCGTTGCATCTAAGAAAACTACATCCCTCTTGCATAACTCATGCCATATTCTCAAACCCGTCTTAGAATAAAAATGAACATAGAAAGGATCAAGACCAATATTTTGTATGAATCCTTCTACCTTTGACTTTTTACTTCCACTAGATTTCTCTATCATATGCTTTTTCATTCTTATGATACTAATAAATAAATCCTTATCATGTCTATCCTCTTGGTTACTCTCGCTCCTTATTTTCCTTAACACTGACTTGGTAAGCCCCATACCACTGAAATTTCCTGCCAACAGTTCTTCCCCCACTTTTTTGTCGCTGAGTAGTATTGTAAAAACTTGAAGCATTAACACAGTGCAATATTTTTTTCTTCACTTCCCTTTCTGTGCCTGATATAGGTCTAGCATGTTTCTCATAAACGCTATGTTTAAGGGTTCCCTTGTAATACACATGGACTACTTTTTGGTCAAATGCTTTGAGAGTGGCCCTCATGGTACAATCTTCAAAAGCACATTTATATGTTTTAGTATGCAAAAGAGGACTCTTACGATTTCTTCTAGTCGCTGAACTTAATCTTAACCCTCTTTCAAATGCAAAAACACAATATTTGTTAGATTTTGCAATACCTGCAGTCATAACATGCTGCCAGCTGTTCCTTCTAATATAGGAATTGCCGTTGGTATTTTGCACTATTTCATTGTACATTTCCTCTCCTAAAGCAAAGGTTGCATGCGGCTCAATTAGTTTTGTAAAGAATTTACCACTTACTTTGGTTCCAAGACATTGAGAAAGACATTCATCTGTCAAAATCATTGGATTTATGAGACCTCTAACAGCTTGAACACCTTCCTTACTTTGTGGAACGTCACTTTCACGGCCAATATTATCCTCTCCCTGCTTACCTTTGATAGTTTGAACTTTTAGGGATGCCTGGTCAACACTGGTGGAACTTCTGTCACCCTCACGGGGCCAAACATATGAACACAGGGATGGTTGACTATCATCTTGATGAACTTGGATATTGTTCACCTCGCTACTATTGACAGTGTGACCACTCATGGATGACTGGTCAACAATATCCTCACCCTCACTACGCCTTACATCGGTACACAAGGAAGGGGGATTATCCTCTGTAGGAATATTGTTCGTGTTCTCCTTTGAGTTACAAGACTCATTGAAGTTACTCATTGGGAAGTTCTGAACGACATGTTCAACTTTGCCGTCACCCGAAGGGGGATTATCCTCTGTAGGAATATTGTTCGTGTTCTCCTTTGAGTTACAAGACTCATTGAAGTTACTCATTGGGAAGTTCTGAACGACATGTTCAACTTTGCCGTCACCCGAAGGGTGATTATCTTCTTTAGGAATATGGTTCTCCTTTGAGTTACAAGACTCATTGAAGTTACTCATTGGGAAGTTCTGAACGACATGTTCAACTTTGCCGTCACCCGAAGGGGGATTATCCTCTGTAGGAATATTGTTCGTGTTCTCCTTTGAGTTACAAGACTCATTGAAGTTACTCATTGGGAAGTTCTGAACGACATGTTCAACTTTGCCGTCACCCGAAGGGGGATTATCCTCTGTAGGAATATTGTTCGTGTTCTCCTTTGAGTTACAAGACTCATTGAAGTTACTCATTGGGAAGTTCTGAACGACATGTTCAACTTTGCCGTCACCCGAAGGGTGATTATCTTCTTTAGGAAGGGTTATTGTGGTCTAGTATTGATAATGGAGAAATACCAAAAATACAAAGCCAAAGTCGTTTTACCATGTCATTACGGTGTCTGTTCCTCAACCACACATTTATAAGTTGCTGCCGAGTCTTTCTGGTGTTGGGCCAGTTGAGATGCTGTGCAACGAGACCCCAGACGCTTCCATCTGGCTTGTAAGATGTCAAGTTCATCTTACCATTCTTATTCTGTACAGAGTGCAAAGCGCGCATTATTTCTTTTACTGGCCTTCCTCTAGTGAACTTTTTCCCATAACGGACATGTTCTGGCTTCCCTCCACCTGTACACTGTATTCATATTATATGTTTAAAAATACTGAAGACTGCGAAAAAGCGAGCACTAAATACGACATACTACTTTGTCGTGGTAAGGAAACGCACAAGTTGGTATATATATTGCGAAGTCTCCAAACGCGAGTTCAACGCTGTAAAAATACACAAATTTGTTGTCCAGATTTAGAATCAAAATAAATTTATTTCATAGTTCGGTTGAATCAACACTCACCATCAAATCTTCTTTCGCTGAATAATTAGATTGGCCTCCTCCTCGGAATTTCTTGACCCTACCCTGACCTGCACCTTACCACGGGACTGCACCTTACCACGGGACTGCACCTTACCACGGGACTGCACCCCACCACGGGACTGCACCTTGCCACGGGAATGCACCCCACCATGGGACTGCACCCCACCACGGGACTGCACCCCACCACGGGACTGCACCCCACCACGGGACTGCACCCCACCGCGGGACTGCACCCCACCGCGGGACTGCACCCCAGCAGGGGACTGCACCCCACCACGGGACCGTACCCCAGCAGGGGACTGCACACCAGCAGGGCCAACAGGGGAGTGAACCCCAGCAGGGGACTGCACCCCACCACGGGACCGTACCCCGGCAGTGGACTGCACCCTAGTAGGGGACTGCACCCCAGCAGAGGACTGCACCCCAGCAGGGGACTGCACACAAGCAGGGGACTGATCCCCAGCAGGGGTTCGTACCCCACCACGGGACTCAACCCCATCACGGGGTACCCCTGAACTAGCACCCAATTCCGAGCGACCGTCACTGATCGAGCACTCACTTTGGGGGTTTCCCTCTCAGTTTTTGTGTTACAGGGGGTTCAAAGTGAGTTTTTTGGCTTTGCGGGACCTCAATACACATTACTTCCACTAAATGGTTCTAGATAGTTATAACGCCGATGGGGGTATACTGGATACAGTTTAGGGTAGCCTAGTGGGTGTATAGTAGCAGACCATAGTTACTTTGGGGGTTTCCCTCCCAGTTTTTGTGTTACAGGGGGTTGAAAGTGAGATTTTGGACCCTATGTTAACTCAATACACATAGCTTCCACTAAATGGTTCTAGATAGTTATAACGCCGATGGGGGTATACTGGATACAGTTTTGGGTAGCCTAGTTGGTGTATAGTGGCAGACCATAGTTACTTTGGGGGTTTCCCTCCCAGTTTTTGTGTTACAGGGGGTTCAAAGTGAGATTTTTGACTTCGCGGGACCTAAATATACATAGCTTCCACTAAATGGTTCTAGATAGTTATAACGCCGATGGGGGTATACTGGATACAGTTTTGGGTAGCCTAGTGGGAGTATAGTAACAGACCATAGTTACTTTGGGGGTTTCCCTCCCAGTTTTTGTGTTACAGGGTGTTGAAAGTGAGATTTTGGACCCTATGTTAACTCAATACACATAGCTTCCACTAAATGGTTCTAGATAGTTATAACGCCGATGGGGGTATACTGGATACAGTTTTGGGTAGCCTAGTGGGTGTATAGTAGCAGACTATAGTTACTTTGGGGGTTTCCCTCTCAGTTTTTGTGTTACAGGGGGTTCAAAGTGAGTTTTTTGGCTTTGCGGGACCTGAATATACATAGCTTCCACTAAATGGTTCTAGATAGTTATAACGCCGATGGGGGTATACTGGATACAGTTTTGGGTAGCCTAGTGGGAGTATAGTAGCAGACCATAGTTACTTTGGGGGTTTCCCTCCCAGTTTTTGTGTTACAGGGGGTTGAAAGTGAGATTTTTGGCTTTGCGGGACCTGAATATACATAGCTTCCACTAAATGGTTCTAGATAGTTATAACGCCGATGGGGGTATACTGGATACAGTTTTGGGTAGCCTAGTGGGTGTATAGTAGCAGACTATAGTTACTTTGGGGGTTTCCCTCCCAGTTTTTGTGTTACAGGGGGTTCAAAGTGAGATTTTTGGCTTTGCGGGACCTGAATATACATAGCTTCCACTAAATGGTTCTAGATAGTTATAACGCCGATGGGGGTATACTGGATACAGTTTTGGGTAGCCTAGTTGGGTGTATAGTGGCAGACCATAGTTACTTTGGGGGTTTCCCTCCCAGTTTTTTGTGTTACAGGGGTTCAAAGTGAGATTTTTGACTTTGCGGGACCTAACTCATATACATAGCTTCCACTAAATGGTTCTAGATAGTTATAACGCCGATGGGGGTATACTGGATACAGTTTTGGGTAGCCTAGTGGGTGTATAGTCGCAAACCATAGTTACTTTGGGGGTTTCCCTCCCAGTTTTTGTGTTACAGGGGGTTGAAAGTGAGATTTTTGGCTTTGCGGGACCCTCAATATACATAGCTTCCACTAAATGGTTCTAGATAGTTATAACGCCGATGGGGGTATACTGGATACAGTTTTGGGTAGCCTAGTGGGTGTATAGTAGCAGACCATAGTTACTTTGGGGGTTTCCCTCCCAGTTTTTGTGTTACAGGGGGTTGAAAGTGAGATTTTGGACCCTATGCGGGAACTCAATATACATAGCTTCCACTAAATGGTTCTAGATAGTTATAACGCCGATGGGGGTATACTGGATACAGTTTTGGGTAGCCTAGTGGGTGTATAGTAGCAGACCATAGTTATTTTGGGGGTTTCCCTCCCAGTTTTTTGTGTTACAGGGGGTTGAAAGTGAGATTTTTGGCTTTGCGGGACCTCAATACACATACTTCCACTAAATGGTTCTAGATAGTTATAACGCCGATGGGGGTATACTGGATACAGTTTTGGGTAGCCTAGTGGGTGTATAGTAGCAGACCATAGTTACTTTGGGGGTTTCCCTCCCAGTTTTTGTGTTACACAGGGTGTTGAAAGTGAGATTTTGGACCCTGCGGGAACTCAATACACATAGCTTCCACTAAATGGTTCTAGATAGTTATAACGCCGATGGGGGTATACTGGATACAGTTTTGGGTAGCCTAGTGGGTGTATAGTAGCAGACTATAGTTACTTGGGGGTTTCCCTCCCAGTTTTTTGTGTTACAGGGGGTTCAAAGTGAGATTTTTTTGCTTTTGCGGGACCTCAATATACATAGCTTCCACTAAATGGTTCTAGATAGTTATAACGCCGATGGGGGTATACTGGATACAGTTTTGGGTAGCCTAGTGGGTGTATAGTAGCAGACCATAGTTACTTTGGGGGTTTCCCTCCCAGTTTTTGTGTTACAGGGGGTTCAAAGTGAGATTTTTTGGCTTTGCGGGACCTTAACTCAATACATAGCTTCCACTAAATGGTTCTAGATAGTTATAACGCCGATGGGGGTATACTGGATACAGTTTTGGGTAGCCTAGTGGGGGTGTATAGTAGCAGACCATAGTTACTTTGGGGTTTCCCTCCCAGTTTTTTGTGTTACAGGGGGTTGAAAGTGAGATTTTGGCTTTGCGGGACCTCAATATACATAGCTTCCACTAAATGGTTTCTAGATAGTTATAACGCCGATGGGGGTATACTGGATACAGTTTTGGGTAGCCTAGTGGGTGTATAGTGGCAGACTATAGTTACTTTGGGGGTTTCCCTCCCAGTTTTTGTGGGGTTCAAAGTGAGATTTTTGGCTTTGGGGACCTGAATATACATAGCTTCCACTAAATGGTTCTAGATAGTTATAACGCCGATGGGGGTATATACTGGATACAGTTTTGGGTAGCCTAGTGGGGTATAGTAGCAGACCATAGTTACTTTTGGGGGTTTCCCTCCCAGTTTTTTGTGTTACAGGGGTTCAAAGTGAGATTTTTGGCTTTGCGGGACTGAATATACATAGCTTCACTAAATGGTTCTAGATAGTTATAACGCCGATGGGGGTATACTGGATACAGTTTTGGGTAGCCTAGTTGGTGTGTATAGTAGCAGACTATAGTTACTTTGGGGGTTTCCCTCCCAGTTTTTGTGTTTACAGGGGTTCAAAGTGAGATTTTTGGCTTTGCGGGACCTCAATATACATAGCTTCCACTAAATGGTTCTAGATAGTTATAACGCCGATGGGGGTATACTGGATACAGTTTTGGGTAGCCTAGTTGGTGTATAGTAGCAGACCATAGTTACTTTTGGGGTTTCCCTCCAGTTTTTGTGTTACAGGGGGTTGAAAGTGAGATTTTTGACTTTGCGGGACTCAATACACATAGCTTCCACTAAATGGTTCTAGATAGTTATAACGCCGATGGGGGTATACTGGATACAGTTTTGGGTAGCCTAGTGGGTGTATAGTAGCAGACTATAGTTACTTTGGGGGTTTCCCTCCCAGTTTTTGTGTTACAGGGGGTTGAAAGTGAGATTTTTGGCTTGCGGGACCTCAATACACATTACTTCCACTAAATGGTTCTAGATAGTTTATAACGCCGATGGGGGTATACTGGATACAGTTTTGGGTAGCCTAGTGGGTGTATAGTAGCAGACCATAGTTACTTTGGGGGTTTCCCTCCCAGTTTTTTGTGTACAGGGGGTGAAAGTGAGATTTTGCGGGACCCTATGTTAACTCAATACACATAGCTTCCACTAAATGGTTCTAGATAGTTATAACGCCGATGGGGGTATACTGGATACAGTTTTGGGTAGCCTAGTGGGTGTATAGTAGCAGACCATAGTTACTTTGGGGGTTTCCCTCCCAGTTTTTGTGTTACAGGGGTTGAAAGTGAGATTTTGGACCCTATTGCGGGACTCAATACACATAGCTACTTCCACTAAATGGTTCTAGATAGTTATAACGCCGATGGGGGTATACTGGATACAGTTTTGGGTAGCCTAGTGGGTGTATAGTAGCAGACCATAGTTACTTTGGGGGTTTCCCTCCCAGTTTTTTGTGTTACAGGGGTTCAAAGTGAGAGATTTTTTGACTTTGCGGGACCTAAATACACATAGCTTCCACTAAATGGTTCTAGATAGTTATAACGCCGATGGGGGGTATACTGGATACAGTTTTTGGGTAGCCTAGTGGGTATATAGTAGCAGACCATAGTTACTTTGGGGGTTCCCCTCCCAGTTTTTGTGTTACAGCTTGTTCAAAGTGAGATTTTTGACTTTGCGGGACCTCAATACACATAGCTTCCACTAAATGGTTCTAGATAGTTATAACGCCGATGGGGGTATACTGGATACAGTTTTGGGTAGCCTGATGGGTTTATAGAAGCTGATCATAGTTACTTTGGGGGTTTCCCTCCCAGTTTTTGTGTTACAGGGGGTTCAAAGTGAGATTTTTGGCTTTGCGGGACCTCAATATACATAGCTTCCACTAAATGGTTCTAGATAGTTATAACGCCGATGGGGGTATACTGGATACAGTTTTGGGTAGCCTAGTGGGTGTATAGTGCAGACCATAGTTACTTTGGGGGTTTCCCTCCCAGTTTTTGTGTTACAGGGGGTTCAAAGTGAGATTTTTGACTTTGCGGGACCTAAATATACATAGCTTCCACTAAATGGTTCTAGATAGTTATAACGCCGATGGGGGTATACTGGATACAGTTTTGGGTAGCCTAGTTGGGTGTATAGTGGCAGACTATAGTTACTTTGGGGGTTTCCCTCCCAGTTTTTGTGTTACAGGGGGTTCAAAGTGAGATTTTTGGCTTTGCGGGACCTGAATATACATAGCTTCCACTAAATGGTTCTAGATAGTTATAACGCCGATGGGGGTATACTGGATACAGTTTTGGGTAGCCTAGTGGGTGTATAGTAGCAGACCATAGTTACTTTTGGGGGTTTCCCTCCCAGTTTTTTGTGTTACAGGGGTTCAAAGTGAGATTTTTGGCTTTGCGGGACCTAAATATACATAGCTTCCACTAAATGGTTCTAGATAGTTATAACGCCGATGGGGGTATACTGGATACAGTTTTGGGTAGCCTAGTGGGTGTATAGTAGCAGACCATAGTTACTTTTGGGGGTTTCCCTCCCAGTTTTTGTGTTTACAGCGGGTTCAAAGTGAGATTTTTGGCTTTGCGGGACCTGAATATACATAGCTTCCACTAAATGGTTCTAGATAGTTATAACGCCGATGGGGGTATACTGGATACAGTTTTGGGTAGCCTAGTTGGTGCCGATGGCAGACTATAGTTACTTTGGGGATTCCCTCCCAGTTTTTGGGTAGCCTAGTGGGTGTATAGTACAGACTTATAGTTACTTTGGGGGGGTTTCCCTCCCAGTTTTTGTGTTACAGGGTGTTGAAAGTGAGTTTTTTGTGACCCTATGTTAACTCAATACAATACATTACTTCCACTAAATGGTTCTAGATAGTTATAACGCCGATGGGGGTATACTGGATACAGTTTTGGGTAGCCTAGTGGGTGTATAGTAGCAGACCATAGTTACTTTGGGGGTTTCCCTCCCAGTTTTTGTGTTACAGGGTGTTGAAAGTGAGATTTTTGGACTTTATGTTAACTAAATACACATTACTTCCACTAAATGGTTCTAGATAGTTATAACGCCGATGGGGGTATACTGGATACAGTTTTGGGTAGCCTAGTGGGTGTATAGTAGCAGACCATAGTTACTTTGGGGGTTTCCCTCCCAGTTTTTGTGTTACAGGGGGTTGAAAGTGAGATTTTTGGCTTTATGGGAACTCAATACACATTACTTCCACTAAATGGTTCTAGATAGTTATAACGCCGATGGGGATATACTGGATACAGTTTTGGGTAGCCTAGTGGGTGTATAGTGGCTGACCATAGTTACTTTGGGGGTTTCCCTCCCAGTTATTGTGTTTCCTAGGGCCAAATATGTGATTTGGGACCCAATGTTAACTCAATATTCATAGTATGTATATTGATTTACAAAAGTTCACTTGAAGTGGATCATGGTTCCCGATTATGTTTGATTATAGTTGTTTATTTATGATTGAAAGGAAATAAACTATTTCTACTTGTCTATAGTCGTTCATTCTGTTTAAAGATGCTTTGAATCCTTATATTCCGTTGCAGCCGATCAATCAGCTGATCTGTGTTTACATGCTAAAATTCGGCGTAAGCTATTTGCCGCTCATCTGTGCCAGGAATAGGTTGTCCCGTCGGGCTCTTATTTGGTTCTACTATTTTGCGCCAGCTTCACACTGGTGGTTGTAAATCGTGGTTCATACGCGGAATCTGCTACGCACTAATGGCTCTGGATTCTGGATTGCGATAGTGAACGTTTTAATTTGGGACCAAAAGCAAATTTGCAATCGTTGGCTTGTCAACGATCAATAACGGATTAACTTCTTAGAAGTTGTAGATTGAGTAAGCTTTATATGATTCATCATTTATGATTGTTAAGAACCATTGTCATTTCATGTGTTTGATTGATTTGCTATCTTCGCGGCAATGAGAGCGATAATACGGCCCTGTAGCGCCTGTGAGACGATGCTAGTTGCATTTTATCTTCGACTTATCAAGCCCATTATATTACATAAACAAATAATTCACCGAGAAAATGTGTCGAATTTTAATAATATGCCGATACCTTTTGCAGTTTTCTCAAATTGAACCATGTAATCATTTCAAATTCTTTGCGAAGATACGATACGATAATTTATTAGCCCTATTCGGGAATTTGCTTTACAGTCTACAATTGACTTGTGTCTCTCTGTCATTCTCCTCGTGTCCCAGCCCCTGCTAGGCCCGTGTTTTGCCAGGAAAATTCCAGATGGCGCTGGAAGACGGGTGCTGTGATGAAGAAGAAGCAGTGACCCGAAGATATCGAGCAGTTCCTTCCTGGTGTAGGACAGCCTATGCTTTATTTGCACACGGTCGTCACATGATCGGCAACTCACGTTACATATTGATGTGTTGGTCAGAAAGACGGCTGCTCGTTTGGTGATGTTGATGTAGTTTCCAAGGTCGAAGAGTGGAAAGACACTGGAAATAGGACCAGGCAAAGCACGTGGCTTTCCTAGAAGCGAAGCGCGTAGTTGAGCAGATTGTCCATGTTTTGCAATTTGGTCTGTTTCGAATAGCCCAACAGACCAACGTCAGGCTTTATCACCTTGTTGGTCTAACAGTACAACCATTAATTATGTGGTCGATTCGGTACATGCTTACAGAACTCACCCCTATTTTCACTGAATATGCATGTTCAATCGAGTTTCAGGCGATAAGTGTCGAAAGTGATAATTTAGTTTTGATTAAGATAATGTTTCATTTTCCTATCACCAGCCAAAAAATATATCTGCGGCAACTTTCCAAGTTTACCAGTGATATTTCCTTCTGAAATACAAGCGGAGGACGGTACACCAGAGAGCCCAATAAATTTCCGATGTAAATATGGCTGTGTGAACGTAGCCAAATCTATTGATGACTGTTCCTGTTGCCTATTCCCCAAGTTTTCGTTGTTTACTTCGTGATTTGGTGTGCTATTTGTGCGACTGATTGTTTGTGGCCTTTTCGACATGTTAGCAAGGCATGAAACTAAGAAACATTTTCCACCTGCCATCCGGGCTGGTAGTCTCAAAATCCACTGCCACAGAATTAATTCAACCAGCCAAAAATAATCTAAATGACTTGATGTGTGTTCACAAATACTTTAAATTTTTTACCCATGACCCACAGAATATAATTTGCAACAAACACATACCAAAATCAATCACTTGACATACACAGCATGAAAAACATATTGACACTTGGGGAAGAACATATAATATACAACATAAACACCATACTCGACAACAAACCATCTTTATATCCATGTTGAGACAAAACGCAGTGGCCGACGTTTCGCACATGTCATTACGTTGACTGCTTGCACCGCATCGTGAAGCGCTGACTAGTTGAAAGCTCGAGCTCCTGTAACAGCTTCTCAAAAGCCGACCCTAATCTTAGAGTATTACCTCCATGCCCCTACTAACATTATTACCTGAAACAACAATAATTAGGTGGCATATCCCGGCTCACTGCGACACATGCAAAGATAAACAAGTACTCGAATACAATTCTAGTGCAAAAAAAATCATGACTGCTCGTGAGGGGTGTTTTACTCCCAAAGTACGGAAGATATCGCTACATATTATCGGATGGGGTAATGGTAGAATGATATTGTTTGTGGAACTGGGATGAAACAAACCGTTATATTATATATAAAAGAACAGAAAGCATATGAATAGGGATGCATCATTAGGTATAACCGTCACACTGCATTGTTAGTGTATGTGAACATTTGGTCAGCTAAGTGAGCGACGGTTTTTTAGCGCCCAATTAAACAATACCAACGGGACATCAGATAAGGCCATATAAGTTGTCCAAATCTATATATTCAGTACTACGATGAAGACCGTCTTGATAAACAATCGCTGCGTTTGGAGTAAACAATCACCGACGATATCAGTCTGGGTTTGGAAGGTTAACTGCGTCTTGAATTAAATGCCGGACGCTCGGCTGCTAGCTGTTTCTTGTGGGCGGATAATAAATACCTAATACATGTGAATTGTTCACTCGCCACCCGGCGAGACTATTGAAAATCAGTAACATGTAAACAGTGCCCACAGCCATCAGGCTAGGGGACCTTGACTACAAATAGTCCCTGTGAACCCGCAAACTGCCTCGCCTATGTTCCAATTGGTGAAAGCTTCTGTCGGTCAGTTGCCGCCTCGCCGCCATGTTGGCAAGTCGGGGCCAGATATAACCGCTTGGTGTGATTTTAGGCCGAGATACTCATTCACTTGAGTCTTAAGTTGTTGAATCTCACCTTAAGTTCAGATAAATATTCGGTGAGTTGATTTTATAAGATAAAACTAGATAAAACACGGGAACACAGATCATTTTGTTGAATTCACGGTTAGACGCCAGAACTAAGAGGGAGTGCAGCACTCTAATTAGTGCTCCAGTTGGTTGCTTGTGAGGCGTAGATGAATGATGAGTGACTGTGAGGGAGCTGTGGTGGGCAGACATGACATCTGCATGGAGCAGGTTGTCAGAGCCATCACCGGCTGCTCAGCTGACATACTGTATGGAACTATTGTTTTCTGTAGTATTATGTTTGTCACGGTTTACACCTTACTAAGGGATATGGAGAGAACCCTGTTTCCTTGGTGCACTCTGTCCAAATCATCGCTTGTTGTTAAACATTGCTACTGCCTCATCTCTACCTTGTTAGTTTGGTATAAATAGTGATTGTTGCCCCTCTTTTTACACTTGATTGTACAGGAGAAGGACACACAGAATGAAGTGACGTGCCTCATCCAGCAATCCCTGGAGCATGTTAAATGGCACAATGAGGCAGCTGGAACAGCCACAACATATGGTTGAAACAGCAGCAGTAGCAGCACCTTCAAGTGGAACAGACCCTGTGTGGTAATGGTCAGCCCAGCCATCCTCTGGCAGAGCCAGATTCAGTAGATGAAACTGGACTTCTCTTCATGAGGTAACTGTGGTTATATACTCAATGCCTTAACTACTAAGGGTAAATGTTAACTAAAGCAGGTCATGTGATTGAACTTGTCTATATACCTGCTGACCATGTGTAAACAAACAGTACCAACTGGTGCTGTAACTGCCATCATCAACAAAGGGCTCTCTTGATGATTGACCTGCAACATCAACAGTTGTTGCAAAACTGGCCATGAATCCTCGTCTTTGACAAAGCTCGCCCTTTCTACAGATTTGGTTCACAACATCAAACTCTGCTTAATATGTTATGAATATACAAAATCAGGTGAGTTGCATAAAGCTTAGGCCAACATCTCAGTTCAAACTTGATAATTGAACTTAAAGTTATAGCATAAAATGAAGTTAATGTGTAATATTTGATACCTTATGACTGTAACAGCCAAGGATGTAATGCTATATTGAGGTTGATTTGTCTGTTGTGATGTGTGTACCCAGAGATGGGGAGGAGGTAGACATGGAGGGGAACCAGAGAGTTAATGAAAAGGAGGTGGTCTGACTTGGCTGCTGGCAGCAATGGGATGTCCAACAAGGTCACTCCTCAGATGACCCCTCACATTCTGACCATCAAACACTAACAGGTTCAATATCTCCCTGTTAACATGCTTTAACAGTAACGAGGCAATTGATCTACCACAATAACATATCAATGCTTTAGTAAAGGCTGTGACTGGGTTGAATATGTGGGACTAGGTGATGTGTTGAGTATAGAAGAGGCCTGTTTGTTAAGACAAGCCTCATGTACAGATCATCAAAGACATGTTATATGGTGACTGAAGCAGCTTGGGTTGAGCTTACATGATAGATGTTGTGGTGTAGTGGTATACTGCATCTCCTTTGATCCACAGGTTGTGGGTTCAATACCAAGGTGTGAAAATCTAACTGGTTATCTGTGACTTGGATGATCACGTTAAATGGCAGTCCCGTCTCTTTTGGTTTGTATTTATTATCTACATAACTTGGTGTTGTACAGAGGCATACAGCTGGTGATACAGGGATATGATGTCCTGGTAGGTTAGTGACGCAGAAATATGGTGTCCTTTCAGTAACCTACCAGGGTGTACAGAGACATACAGCTAGTGACTCATGAATATGGTGTGCTCCTGTTAGCAATCTGTCAAATTGTACAAAGGCATACAGCTAGTGACACAAGAATATGGTGTCCTCTCATCAATCTGTCATGTTGCTGGTGTCACAGGAATGTGTGTCCTATCAGCAATCTGCCATGTTGTACAGAGGCATGCCACTGTTGAATTGGTGTCCTGTCAGCAATATGTACTTCGTTACTTTTCCTGGTGGATGTGTGGTGGAACTCGAAGAGGCCGACTAAAGGAATGTCTGCTTCTTTGTGTAGTAATTGTCAGGCAGTTGGCTCTTGTTCTGAGAGACAGTATTCCCAGCCAAGCTTTTCTATCATGCCAGATACACTGCTAGTGTAATGAAAGTCGCCAATGCAAATCAGGCGGGAAGGGTTTGGAACCTGTCAAGCTTGGCGGAGTCAGACAAGGTGCGTGGGTCTCACATGGCAATGCAGTACTCCTTATTTGGGCACTAAGTTTCATGTAGACTGCTTTCTTGTAGTGGATCATGCAACCATAGGTGTTCCTTTGGACAAAGTTTAGAATATTGCTGGTTTTCTTAGCTACTGTGTCTATATGTGTCTATATGTGTCTATATGTGCAAACCACTTGTAGTTATCTGCATTTATGACACCAAGATATTTGTGCTGTCACGATCCAGTGCTGTGCCAAAGATGATGTATGTGAAAGTAACTTATTCTCTGTTTAGCGAAAAACGTAGGACTGAGCATATAGAATCATTGTAGGACTTCTGTCTTTTGACTTCTGTAGGGCATCAATGAATTTATCTCTATAATATACTGTTGTCTGCATATAAGGGAGTTTGGGACCTGACACTCTAGGGTAGGTCATTGATATAAATGAGAAATATAACAGGTGCAAGTACTGTGCCTTATGGGACAGTAGTAGGAGTGCAGTAGGAGGTTTCCCCTTCCAGGTCTATGTCATTAATGGTCATGTCTATGTCATCAGTATTCGTGGCTGTGTCACATTGGTCATGTCCACGTGAACAATGGACATGTCAACAATGGTCTAGTCCATGTCAACAATGATCATTGCCATGACAACAATGATCATTACCTTGACAACAATGATCATTGCCATGACAACAATGATCATTGCCATGTCGTCATGGCCATGTCAACAGTTGCCATGCTAACAGTAGGTATCCCAACTGCCCACTT
>CM067357.1:20576643-20691643 GCA_034190875.2 Urechis unicinctus
GGTCCATTGTTCATAAAGTGCATTAGCTGTAATTTGTTGCTAACTCAGGGAGAAACCAGCACGTGGAATAATTGACCCAGGTTTGTTAAATCAGCATAAATTACTGTTGCCCACTTCGAACGGCGACTGTATATTGGCAATATGTTGCTGGAAAAGCCTACATAGCATAAAAGAAACGGCCTTCTCGATTTGTAGCAACACGCTGTGAGATCAATAAATTGCATATAAATAGGACGCAGTCAGTCGATAGCAAAAACAAAATATCATAAGTCCAGCGCAGTGATTTTTAACTTTATTCGTCCATAATTGGTGCTGGATCATATCCCACAGTGGTGTAGATAATAGTTTCGCGAGCAAGCTTAAATGGAGCCGCAATATATTTCCCAATGAAGATATATGAATAACCCTAAAGAGCGTGCGATGTTGATATCAATGTGTGATTTTGCTTTCCGGAAGCGAAATAGTAACCTAAAGATGAATAGTAGCACAATATATCCAAGTTAAAAAATTACATAATTACACGCAACGACAGAAAAAAAAAATTAAGGTGACGCAATTGAAGGATTAATTTGGCTTCAGAGAAATTGAATGACGTCGATTATCGGCCTCTAATCAAGACGAGCTCTGTTAACGGCATGGCGATGTCTCTATGTTAAGATACCACGATGGCGACAATGAAGAGATAACATCATAAATATATGTATAAATTTATTTATATATATATATATATAGATATATATATATATATATATATATATATATATATATATATATATATATATATATATATATATATATATATATATATCTCAGCTATATATTCACCTTGTTAATACATAGCATTTATTTTAACTTATCTGGTTTTTGACAGCCGTTGAAAATTTAGATCAGCGAAATAGTTAGTAATGTGTGATTGTACTGTACGATATATATTATATATTATATTTATATTTATATATATATATAGTATTAATTATAGACAGATATATATATATATATATTCCAATGATATATGCACTTCATATGTTATGACCAAATATATCTTTTTATAAATGTCCCAAAGCTGTGTTTGACGCTGAATGTTTATGCTTTTTACTCATAGGAAAATGAAAAATATACAATTGACCATACAAATAATCCTCATGCTTGTACTTAGCATTACAATAGTGGTTGATGATCCCATCATGTGACTTAGTTTCAGCATCACAACACGCTTGTTCGATGTGCATGCAAGTTATTTTAATGTAACAGATTATTCCCAAGATTATTGTGTGCATGCAGACAATAGGCTCTCATTATCGAGCACGGTATCCCATATTGAAACCCATTAGCTAGTTGATGTATGCTGCATCCGTTAATTGTGATTCATGCTTACAGAGGCCATCAGATCCGCAAAGGCTGAGCCCTAGCAGTTGTTTGCGTCAATAGTCGTTCTGAATTATCCATACCGTTTGAATGCCAGCCACATAGTGTGCTCTGATTACTTATACATCGTTAACGGCTTATGAGCTGATATTAACTTAGTTTCCCAATTACAGTAGATGAATGATATGGCCCGCTCAGTTAACTTAAACATCTTCATCATAGGTATACGCTACGAAAAGCATTGGCAATACTGCGTAACTGGCACGTGCTACAGTTCTGTGATAAAATGCGGCGGATGTATTCATTTACAATAAATCGTTTCACATGGAAATAAAGCAATTTGATCCAAATGCTGACGGATAAGCAGCGTTTTTATTGTGAGGTCAGTCTTTTTAATCACTACCATCGGTATTCCAGGGAGCGTCGCATTAATGACATTCCGAATCATAGATCATATAAACTTGCGGTTTATTATCTCATTCTTAGTAATGAAATTCTGATTAAACAATATTTTAGTACATGGTTCTATTAACGTTGTGACACTCAATATACAGAGCTATAGTAACCATTGAAGGTGTCTGTAAAGGACTCTTTTTTGTTGAGTTGGTTTATAGGGCTTAACATGGTTACAAAAGACCAATTGCCATGTCCGGTAGGGTATAATTCCTAAACAATGAGCTGGGCACTGCAAAATACCACGGATATTGTCCCACCATAACACAGTTATATTGCAATCATGCAGATATTCAGCATAACATACAAAAATACACAGTCACATGCAAATTCCTCATTACCAAATGAATTATTTACCGAAGATTTCAGCAGCCGTCGTGCATTTACGTGCAAGATAAATGATGTGCATATTACTGCGCAGCATGTTGTTGCTAATGCATACTTATATCACCAGGTACAATTGTCTGTGAACGGAATATACTATATAAGTGTATGAGAAACTAATAAACACAATAAATTATTGCTTTTTTTAGGCAAATCTTAACATGCAGTAAATCATCGTTTTACATTGCCATTCTTGTCAATTAAGAGTTATAGCGTGCTTTATCTATCAGCAACTAATATAATGAATAACATTCACCGCACATTTCTATCATGCCAGCGTGTTGCTTAAATGCTCACGGCGGGTGATATGTTCACTAGTACTGGTTTACTCCTACTATGTATCAATATGCAATAAACGTATATCATCTTACTCTTGCCCCACTCGACCCAGGTTACACCTGATAATGACATACCTAACCTTTGATCCAACAAGCCATAATGCAACTGAAACATTAAAACAAACGACGCAATAACGGTTTTTGTTACGTTGATGGTTCACGTGCTGTTGAATATAAATTGCTGACTCAGTGATTCTCCATCGTGCGCAATGTATAGTCTTAAATGGTGCCAATATGCCAGGTTACCCCATATTAAATGAATTATCATTTCAGCAAATTGGTAATAAAACGGATCATGAAGTTCCATACGGTAACATTTTTGAAACTGATTATCTGACACTACATATGTTTCTTCTGCATGCAAAACAAACTATAACCTGGATCGCAAAAAGTTGCTGCTGTATTCTCATAGTGTGAACTCGGGTCAACAGTAGCTACGAACCACCGTAAACTATTGATGCTTATCCAGAGCTGTGATTCGCTGACCGCGTGATTCCAACAAATACGTTGTCTCTACACAATAGCAGACTGTCTATTTCCCATTACTGAATAAGCAGGCATTTTACGACTGACGCATCTGCTTTTGAGCCAAATAATTCTTTAAAGTTCCCAATTGACATATAATTATTGAGAAAATTTCCAAATCGGCCCGCAATTTAAATGTGTTCATGTTGCGCTTCCATTAAGCAGATCTTAACGAGCATGTGGAATAACGTTGCCAAATTCATCGTAATGTCAAAAGCAACCATTACACACAAAACTTACATCAAAAGACCTTTTACCGTTCGATGCAGTCTACATCACATGATATGCGTATCGCAGCATATAAACCATATTCGAATAGAAGGTCGGTAATATCAACCTCTAATATAACATTGCGTGACTTCGGTTGATAGCATTATACCTGCTTCTCTCCGGAGCAGTTACAATGAAATGTGAGGCAATATGTATTGTGCAACAGCTTACAACGAGATTATGATACCGCCTAAAGGCAGTCTTTCTTCATTTGGGCTGTTGTTGCTTGGCTTATTGATAAAAATGTGAGCAATTTTACAATTCTCATAAACATCGCGCTCACATACTCACATATTCTCTTATCAACTAAATAGTTCTATGTTCT
The DNA here is from genome assembly GCA_034190875.2 of Urechis unicinctus. Classification (NCBI taxonomy): domain Eukaryota; kingdom Metazoa; phylum Annelida; class Polychaeta; order Xenopneusta; family Urechidae; genus Urechis; species Urechis unicinctus. The sequence continues at coordinate 20,580,304 of CM067357.1, forward strand.
ATATTTTGGGATACATTGGTCAAATTGGCTCTCATATTGTTGAAGTTATATTATAGTATAAAACATATATATATATATATACGTATATATATATACATACATATGTTAAAATATATATATATATTTATATATATGTATATATATACATTTATATATATATATATTTATATATATATATAAATAAATATGAATATATACATATATATATATAAATATATATATATATATATATATATATATATATACATATTTATAGATATATATATATATATATATATATATATATATATATATATATATATATATATATATATATATTTATATATCTCTATATATTGTGTTTTAATAAATTGTAATCTATAAACCAAATCTTGTAGCTGTAAGCTGAGGCTTCTGACTTTCGTAGGCAGCAATACCTTTCATTTGCTTCATCTGTTCCAACAGACATGTCAAATGTTGGTTAGGCACGAAACAGGTCTGATTAGACAGGTCAGTTGCAAGTTCATTACTAATGCACTTTTGGGCGCCTTGGTTAACCTCGATTTTTGTCCATGTATTTGCTGTTGCTAAATGACTCGAATGCAACCCATTCTTGTTGTTGTGGATGGCTGTGCATCGACAGCGTATCTATACATACGATATGTAAACAACCGCCGCCTTTGACTAGTATACGCAACCGATTATAATATGGGTTACGTAGATACGCATATGCAATTACATAATTATCTGGGATTATAGTTCCATCTCCCACCGTTCTTATCATTGTATTTCCCCTAAAATGTCATCCTGCCATATCTGGTTCATGATTTACTTTGTTGCAAGTCAGCACAAAGAGCCGCTATTACTGATATGACGAAATTGTACGGATATCATTTTGGAATAAATATATAAGTATCGGTTGACAATACATTTTTGCGTCTAATTATGTTCATTGAAAGCACCTTAAAATTATTCGGCCATTGAACATTGTACTTCTTCCGCTCGAGTCCACGATATACATTAGTCATATGCATAATTGCTGTTGACTCAAGGTGCATATGTCGCAAAACGAGTCAAAGAAAAACGAACGTTTTGCAACAAAGTACCTGCAGCAATGACTTTGACGTCAGTGTTCTTCTTAGCTAAATACAGTTCAACAGTCAAATTAAACCAGCATCGGGGATCAACGTCAAACTTAGTCGGCACATTCAACAACATTTTGGGCATGTTGCACCAATTTCCTATCTGCCCGAAATAATCATTGGAAATACAGCTCCACCTTCCTCCACAGCATATCTTTGCGAGGCAACATCATGCAATTTAGACGTATGCCTGTGATAAATATTATAAACAGCCATCATTTGTAATGTGGTTATGTAATGCAAATCGATAGTACACAACCGATAACTTCAATCGAGTATATTTGGTTTGCGATGCTATTTAGGATGAAATCATCGTTAAAGCTGTAATGAACGTTCCTTTAATTTGGCTCTAAGCTACCACTTTACATTTATCTACTTGGCTGGATTATGTACATAACGTTGAGTCGAAGCCGTATGGTTTGCGTTGCATACGAACCTTGCATCACTCGATTTAATCAACCGGTATTGCAGTCAGACTTCTGGATAAGGCTTACAATGCACTTCATATTTCAATAGCTACTCTTCGTTGCATGCGTGATTGTGTTTTGTTACTGACAGCGTCAACCAGAGCATCGAACGCCGCATTAGTCTTTTTGCCCTATTGAGGTGAAAAGCTACAAGCATGTTTAATAAGGCCTTAATATAACTGTACATTGTTCACATGACAAACTACCATGGATGACGAAAATTAATTGCTTTGACTGAAGCATGAATGCATCTGTTCAGGGATAATTTGTGGTTATGATCTACATTCGAATGATTGACTGTACTATTCATTCTGTCAAATATTTATGATCTTGAAAACCCGGGGCAAGTAACATTATGGTATATATCACTCGGATGAAACTACGGGCTAGTGGTGTTTCTACATTGTATTGTAGGAGGCTAAATGTGTCTGTTGATCGTGAAAGCATACGAAGTAATATTTGTGTCATTTGGCATACCAACGTATATTAAAAATGAAGAAGAACGCATCCTTCCCTCATCACACATTGACAGAATATCGATTGAAAATAATCGCACCGGAGCACTCGTTACTGCTTGGAAGTAATATCGATTGGATGAATTATTTTAGCCGTTTGCATTGCATCTGCATTTACAAAAACTGAGTTTTATTTTGGCCACTACTGTTTTTATGCTTTTTGCCAAAATTGCCAGTTACTCATGCACACCATGTGCGTGCTCTACTACATCAGGTTGTGCACTGTTTAATGAGAAAACTGAATTACCGTCATTTATGGTGCCATCGTTCAGATTGGACTTTGAATGAGCTGCAGCAGCATCCAATTCTGACCGATCACCAGGGTTATCTGCATTGCGACGTTTAGTTCCCTTTTTCAGCCCTACCCGTTCGTAAGTGTCTTTTAATAGGCATATTTCATTGAGTTTATTTGACTCTTGTAAATCAGTGCGAAAGAAATTCTTATTTGCCCCAACCCTTTCCACGGAGTAGCCTATTAAATGTATTTGGTGTACGGTCGAACCAGCATATATGTTCATGCTAACATGCTATCGATCTTGGCGGAATATGATTGCCAAGCATCGCTTATTACTTCGAAATTCCCCACCATAACGTAACTATAGCCAAGCACAGTGATGTTACATTCCTCGCGGTCGTGCGTTGATCATCGTCACGGTTGCTTTGCTGCGATTGATGTTATGTTATATTTGTCATGTGTTGAGAAGATGAGGCGCATTAACGAATGCATGCTGGCAGCATTATCAAACAATATAGTACATTATAAGCTAACCCAACAATGTGCATGTACATCACTGCTCTCCAGCTGGCTGTCATATTTGGTCGTTGATTTAAAATTGAATAATGCATACTGCCTATCCCAGGAAGACAGCGCAAACACTTGTCTAAAATATATTGCTTACTCATTTAAACTGTTATACTTATTCAAGTAGTTCACCTGTCTACATATTTGTAATATATGATGTATATGCGTAAAATCAGAATCGACGTATCACTGGGCGATTCTGTATTCCGCCAAGATCGATAGCATGTTTGCATGAACATACATGCTGACAGCGCTCAGCGTACGGGGCAGTCGCCACTGAATTATTAACCCCATCTACGTAGCATTGCCGTTGCAATGCTGTTAGTAATATGGCATGACTATTCAAGTATGGCTTAGATGCTTCATTTTTACCGCATTTGACTGAACAAAATTTTAGTGCACTTGTAGACACAACCGTCAGAATTTATATGGGGCGGTTTAGTGCTACTACTGGCGACCTACTTGAGCAGCCGGCAAACGTTTCCGATGGAACTCTCACTCCTTTGGCGCTAGGAAATAGTAATGCGGGAGGTGTTAGGGTAATTATCAAGTTAGCGGATCATTGCATTTATCGTCACAGTTCCCCCATCATTCAATCAACAAATGTTGGGGAAATACCACAGCGCAACATGAAATTGAAAAACTAAAGTTTACAGGATTATTGCATTTCAAAAGGCGTGTATTGACAAATATTCCGTGGCATATAGGCAAAACGATAGATTGTGAGGGTACATCATTACGATGGCGGTGATCAGATTCTAATGGATGTGGTTAGATATAAATTACTAAAGCTCGTGCGTATGTTAGACATTATTATGACTACAAACGAATCCTACACTCCAATGAGATCTACATAAAATCAAGCATAACGTATGCATGTTTAAGATGTAATTGGCTCATTTTGGCATAAAAGAACATGCTTTTCTGTCTAGCTTAGTGCAAATGACATATGATTTCCATTCAAAGCTCTGGTATAGTTTATATATGTTTTATTGCTAGACACAACTTTGATTGCGACACCATTTATTGTGAAACCACATTCATTGTAAAACAATAAGGCCTTATGCAAAACGTTATTTTGTTTACGTGCTAAAATCAGAGAAGCGTCGGTGCCTACCGGCCATTTGAGCCACCAAACATATGATAAAGAAATACTCGGATCAGATGTTGAAATCAGATTCCAATGGCACAGGTTCCAGGTGGATCGAATGATTTGTATCCAATCGCATAACTAACGGCAAGTAGCGTATATACCATCAAAATTCTATCTTGTGTCGTTATAAAATCTTGTCACTCAAAGCGAAATAAGCCAATTTTGTTTTTAAGAATACATTATTTTGCAATATCCACAATTGTGCACTTTACAGCTAACGTTGTGACAAGCCTCGCCTTACTGAACTTAGCAAAATGTGAATAAGGTAATAGTTTTCGTCACTTCTATTCCCTATGCGCAGCATACATTGAAGCGTGCGTGAATAATATGTACAATTGGATTATGTGCATTCGTACATGGGTAACAGATGCTCCTCAACCTATTTATGATACTTATGTTTGTAAATGTTACTAATATTATTGACATGACTCGCTAAGTATTATCAGTTCGTAATATATCTTAGAAATATATCTAAAATTATTATTCAATTACAACGCCATACTAATAGGAGTCACAATGCGGGTATGGATTGCATCAGAGTAAATGGCGAAAATTGTTCCTAATCATGCTGTTTGTGTATGGCGTTACGTTATATTCAGAGAAGCACCTGACATATTACACAATTGACCAGCTTATTGCGTCCCCTGATTTCATGGGCGCAACCAAAATAACTATAAAATGCCAAATTGCCTCATCGATCATATATCTCATTTTGGCACTAAGCACATTGAAAACCACGAGTGACGTAACTAGCCTTGGTTATATTGAGACCTTCGTCTTTCGAAAGTGACTTGTTTGGAATGCAAATGGGCAATCACAGCCAGCTTGACGTTGCTTGTCGCTTTCATGTAAGAAAGCTTCGATCCAGTTTGCACACATTTTCAGTGAATAATGTACCACTTTGTTAAAATAAAACTATTTATCGCTCATCAAAAATGGGTCCTTTGAACAAGCTGACATTTGTAGCAAATACCCACTCTCTGACTTTAAAGTGACGCTGGTTAGACTCGCATGTAATTGCCTATCAAATAGAGCAATATAGTAAATTGAGAACTAGCAAAATGTTTCTGCCACAAAATAGCCATGACTATGCTACCTGCAAAACAACAGGTGTTTAAAGGTATTATGCAATAAATGTGACGCCAGCAAATTAAGTTTGCGTTCGTTGATATTTGAGATTTTCAAACGGAAAATTATTTTGTTAGATTTTGCAATTGCTAAACCGATATCATGACATCCCATTCAATGCAATCAATTTGCAAGTCGGTTGCTTACGTTATCCATTTCATCACATCTATTGATATGCCACTTATTGTTTCATTTACGTCTCGGTACCTTGAATATTCTAGCGAGGTAACACAGACTATGAATAGCAAGTGTAACCATTGTGTCGACAAACAAAAAAGAACATGGAATCTATAATCTTGCCATTTTCAAAATATGTACATTTAACATTGAGCAAACGACAAATCACATGTCCTGTTCGGAGTTTGCCTGTTATTTGACAAGTCTTCTGATTAATGAGATAAGGGCTCATATTAACTTTTGTTGGGTGCTGCGTCGAGGAATCGGTACTTATTATTAAATGTTATGTTACGGGTCACAATTATCTATCAGCCCCTACAGCCATATTATTCCATCAACCAGCACCGACACCATTACTGTTGTTAAACACTAGCTCACCAAAGCACAAAATCAAATCCTGTTTCTCTACATAACATGCTAACCAACAACGCGTATATATATGACCAAAAGTATATACCAGGATTATAAAGTGGCAAAAAGATATTTATTTGCATTAAACCTTTTGATTATATCATTTTAGATATGCCGAATTAATTATTAAAAAGTAATGATAATAAAGATTGTCTACGAGGGGTTAGAGTCTACGAATGGTTGTATATATATAGTATATATATATATATATATATATATATATATATATATATATATATATATATATATATATATATATATATCTATATATATATATAAATATATATATATATATATATATATATATATATATATATAGAGTATATATACGTATAAATCCTACCTTTCGTGCCAAATATGTTTGCGTATATATGCGGAATATGAAACATTTGAAATATTTTCAGTCATAATGGATTAGAATTATAATAAAGTTGTATATACGATTATAAAGAGCCATTTGCAGCGTTTTGCTAACTTATTGTAAGCTGTAAATAACGAATTATGAGAATAAATACAGTAATATCGGTGATAAAATTTATAATTAACATAATCTACGCCCATGTTTAAAACATTATTTTGACCATAAGGGCAAAAGTATATATTGCTGCAAAGAAGATATAAAGGGAATCAGGTTATGTCAACGAATGGTGAGTTGTTAAATTTTAATTTCGCTATGACATTAAAAAATCCAAGAAATCATTCAAAAAAGATTATCTTTGTACGTTGTTAAGACTATACTATCATATTGAAATGGTCAAAACAAAAATTTTGCAAACATTTTGAAAAGTGCATTGACTTTATATATCATTTTGTGGATCCAAATATATATATATATATATATATATATTTTTATATACCCTATATATATATATATATATATATATATATATATATATATATATACTTTTGCTGCCCGTCTACGGCTGCTAGTGAAACAATAAACGCTATAGCATCCTATACCCTAGATAGGCGATATAACCTATCTGTATCCATCTCAATTACCTTATGTAACACCTGAACAACATTTGCAAGCAGCAGATCGTTTGACCCAGTGTTTTGCTCGCAATATGTAACATAACGTGCATTTACTCGGTTGAAACTGATGTTCTGATTATTGATTGCTCCTTCAAGTGAGCCAATAAGTACAGCATTATTGTTTTAAGAATAACATAATTAGGCGCAATAACATAATTAGGCGCAACAATCTTGTCACCTGATATGTGCATCACGTCAGCTTGCTACAATATGTGTGCATTTACTTACTGCAGGTTTATGAGCAGCATCCCGATACTTATGATTCAATCAGCCGCGGGAATGGTGGAAAGGTACTTCAAGGCCAAACATCATCGAAATAGAATAATTCAATTCACTGATGCTTTATGTTTTGCCTATTACCATTCTACAATGAATTACCCATCCAAATTAGAATTTAACACCTTTTTATACCCTGGATCTATACGGCAGTATAGGGAGCTGTCGGTGGTCAAATTTTGCGTGCGCTTGAACGTAATAGTTGAATCAACGCTGTAAAATCCTAACTCTTAGATTGTCATCATAACCCTTGTACCATCCTAAATTCTGATATACGTAGCTATTTGCCTTAAACATATTGTAGCAAACTAACGAGACGGATGGTTTCCGCCAATGCAGCAATTACGTACAGTGAAAACTTCCCATAAATCATTATTCAGATGCAGATCGCTTATTCTGCAATATCAGAGTCGTTAGGACACGCCAATGGAATATATCTAAAATCCCACAAAATGTAACGAGTTATTTAACAAAACAAGGAAAGCGCCTCTCTTAAGGCAAATAGAGAACGACCCATGATGCAGCTTAATGAGTCTCATTGGCAAAAAGACAGCTAAGAGGAAAACAAACTCAATGAGTGCCGTCTGCATTGGTTGGTCAAGATACTGAATAAAGACGATTGGATTAGGTTTGCTCGATGTCGTTAATAATCATTCAAGTGTCATTCAGACAATACTAATAACGATATCGCATCACAGCGTATTTTGAAAGGAATATGAAAACAAACAAGCCATATTGAATTTTATTTTACCGAATTATGCATCCATCTCAACAACGATAGCTAGCTGCATCATGTAGAGATGTCTAGCTACAATCTCTTCCGACAATGTGAACTTCACCATGGCCAAGCCGATATCAGCGAATGTCCATCTTATCGTATGCTATGACAACTGACGTTGTAGAAATAATTAAGCGGTTTTACAAGTGGTGCTGTTGGTGCAGTAGCAGTGTAGCTGGGAATAGTCTTGTCGCTTGGTTGCACATAGATATCAAGACGCTCTCTGTATCAATGAGTACTATTTTGCAGAAGACCGGTACCATACTCGCTCTTAATACTGTAAATGGGTCAAGCTGTTTGGAAATGTAACCTTTCCCACCGTGACATTTTCATGCATGGTAGTTTGTTTTGCTTACTGCATGGCTGATGATAATGTGACGAATTGATGAGGCTCAAGTTGTTCTTACCTAACGTCAACTCATCCTAGTTTATAAGGACTGACATTATGCCCTGCATTATACACAGCTGTTCCGGTGCAGCTAAACGGTCTCGATATATTAATGGATCCGTACAGCGATATATTATTGCCTTATAAGACCAATCATTTTATTATTCAAATCCCCTGCCGCCAAATAATATTCAATTTAGACCATTTATGAGAGCGAGCAGCTTCGTCATGTGGCCTGTATAAGCTGCTCTTGTACAGACAACGATGTTTAATTTTACGCCGCCATTTACGGGACAAGCATAAAGCAAGTAATAGTCACATCAACGCAATAGGCAGGGATTCATTTACCAAATCAATGAGATTATCTTCCATGTGTGACAAATAGGTGGTTACATGGCGCTTATTAAATCATACAATAAACTTCTTACATGACACTTAACGATTCGCTGTTCGTGCAATCTCATTCAGTGGCGAGACATATTTTTGTTATTTTTTTAGTTACACTTCATCTTGTTGAGATGGCTATAAACCGCTAAAAACCCGAGCGTTGATTGTTAAGCTCTGCAATCGGACATAATAATATGCATGTAATATTATGATACGTACTTTACTATAGCTGATTCATTTGTACATCTAACCAGCACTGAAATGCAACGTTTTTTCATGTAACTTACCGTTGTATCTGTGAGCCTCGATAACACGTTTACAGAGGTACCGAATCTTATGAATGGCCACATTTCTGAGGCTTTCTCCAGCGACATTATTTGACATTTAAGTCATTTTTGTACGACTTAACGTTGGTTAAGGCGAATACAAGAATCACAATTAACCATTTTGTTCTGTATATCCGTGAATATCCCAGCAAATTGAATAATCTTTTCACATTTTAGTGGTTACCTAGGTTTGCCTACAAGTTCTATAGTTTTCGTATTATGATGAATCAATAGATCGAATATACGCTTGTCCTGCAGAAGACAGAGAAATTGACAAAATGTGATTTAATGCAGAACATCGTTTATCGCGCATTGGCCCGGGGTATAACTTGCACCAGCGATGCGTAGGCGGCAGAAGAAGTTCCCTCGATTATATTACCGCCGACAACCTGCGTCTCGTAAATCTGTAACCTCCAGCGTGGAATCATCAATTTGATGTTGTTCATCACGACTAAAACTAAGCTCATAATGCATCTTATATAAAATGTTAAATGTTAAATGTCAAAACAAACAATGTCTATATTCCAAGCAGTGAAGCTTGATACCTAAGCCCGGCTAAATGAATGTTGATATATACAGCTAGTAATACCTAGTTCGTAGATAATGCGCGATATATGCAAACCATTACCATAGATTTCGTCCTAGGCACACTTACATCCCAATACGTCTTGGGTATACCGCCACGTGCATGGTTTTTGCCCTAGCAATTACCAATACTGCCTCATATCACAAATATTTCGTTAAGTTAGCAAACCTTCAACATATTGATATGTATGTTCTTTGTTATTAATCTGATTGCTGTTCATCATACGTGAATATACTTTCCAATGAGCATCTATATGATAAGTGTTATGATGGTCTTTATTCTGGACGTGTTTTTACCGTGAATAAAAATAGTTTGCCTCTTGGCGAGAAATATCAATTAACAATTTTTGTTATATGATCCTAAAGTGGCATCTAATTGGCGTTTGAAAGTGCAATTTAAAGTGATCAAAAGGGACGCAAAGCAAGCAACATCATCTGCAACTACTTTTTGTATGATTTCACATAAGTAGCTCTTTATTTCTGAATTCACCTGCGGCGGCAGTTTGTTTTGAAAAGCTATCATTTATTCGTAATGGTCCCCTAACATTATGGACTCGAGTTAGTTGTACTATACATTTTGTTAATAGATATGGATTAGAAATATTATTGACTCATGTGAGTAAGCTATCTTTTCCCTGCCATTATGAGTTATCGTATCGCTGATAAAATTAGGGTCATTGTGGGCAATACCAATTCCTTATCTCACAAGTCTCATTCAAATATCTCAAATCCCTTTTAACGATAACCCTTCCAGTGTGCGACGCAGCTGTTGAATTGTTTGCGATCAGTTATATCGTGCAGAGTTGTCGTTTATGTCACATCAAAAAATTTAAAACACCGCATCATCCAATATATGACATACTTAGCTGGTACGCTAACCTAGTGAGCTTGCTACGCGTTACAATATGTAATACAAATCATTTATGGAAGAGTTAGTAAATTCAAGATCTTAAAAATCACATGCCTTTCAACGCAATTTGTGCAATCCCAATTCCTTATCTCAATAAGTCTCATTCAAATATCTCAAATCCTTTTAACGCAGCAACATAAAAAAAATTTTAAAACACCGCATCATATGGTACGCTAACCTAGTAAGCTTGCTACGTGCGTTTGTTGTTAGGTGAACAACAAGTGCGTTTAAAGTTTGGAAAAGAAGCATATATTAATACATGTGTTTTTCGTACTCAGGGTATCAGCATAAAAAACTGTAGCAATATCACGATGCTTCGAATCATGCAAACCATTACGCTGTCAAATCCATTAATATATAATTATATATAATAATATGTAAAACAATTTAATACAAATAAAGTATGTATCAATGTCTCTTGTGCATTTTCTAGCGACTTTTTTTAAATTATATCTTTTGTAATAGTTGAGGTCATAAAGTCATAAGGAGTATTTGATATGTTACGCGTTTTTTGCTATATTGTTAATAAATCCCAGGCTTTTTTTTGCGAGTTCAGCAATTATTATGCATTTGCCTTTGCGTCGCACCCAATGATTTAGTTTTGATAGGATAATTACATTAGGTGATTGGATGCCAGTTCTGTGGGATAGACTGTAGCCACATCCGACTAGATCAAGCATAACTCTGACACAGTCTTGCAATACGCCGCGTTATAGTATACATATGGGCATATTAGCTGCCTCTGTTCCGTGACGCTGTTTCTCCAGCCGCTCTACAAGCTCAATACCGTCAGTCGTGATCCACCAAAACCTTAAGGACGCACAAGGAGCACGCCTTTGCAAACCAATTTTCATTTTACTCGTCACTCGTGCGTACCGTTACTCTGCCTCAATAGCTCTATGCAACATCCTGACGTTCTGCTTGCTAAACTTATTGCAATGTTATTAGATGCACATGATCTAAGCAAAAACACTCGGAAGACTTGATAACCAAGAAACGGCTACAGCTGATTTGTTTGAATATCTAGCCAGCACTGAAATGCAATGTAATTTAAAGTAATTTACCGTTGTTTCTGTGAGCCTTGATTACACGTTTAGGGATATATAGAATCTTATGAATGGCCACTTTTCTAAGGATCTCCCAAACGGCGATATGTGACATTCGAGTCACGTTTGTGCGACTCAACGCTAGCTAAGACGCACACAAGAATATAACCATTTCGTTCTGTATGAACATCCTGGCAAACGTTCTTGAAAGCGACATTGCATAATCTTTGCCGACTAAAGTGATTACCTATGCTTACCTGCAAGTTCTATAGTTATCATATTATAGTGGGTCAACAGATCGAATATACGCTTATCCTGTAGACATCCTGAAATATGGCCAACATCGTTTCTATTAAACGAAGGATCATTATATCTAATCAGTTATTCATTCCTCAGCAACCATGGGTATGTATTTGAAAATGGGATGCTGCATGTAACTTTTTTGCATTCAAGGTAGCTAAGTGATGCTTTTATGAATCGTGGCTGCGTAGCAGCACTATCGAACCATACAGTTGGCAAACCTTCAATCTATTCAGCTAAACGACCCTAATTCTACTTATTATTGCAGCTTGATATGGAATATTATTATGTCACGGCTAAAGGGTTTTGGTTCAGCAATCATAGATATAACCTGCAGAAAATTTAACAAAAAGTGATTTAATGCAGAGCATGGTTTATCAAGCATTGGCACTGGCGGCATACGGTGTACTGTCGATTTTATTATCCGCAACAACCTACGTCTAGTAAATCTGTATCTTTTAGCGTTGAGACATCAATTTGATGTTGTTCATCGCAACTACAACTAAGTTAATAACGACACCTCATTTAAAACGATAACATGTTTTCTAGAATAGCATTGTATGCTTTAGCAATAAAGATCAATATTGATATCGGAAACATGTTCCTAAATGGATAAATCTGATAAGGAAGCTTAGTTAGTCACAAATAGAGGTGTGAGGTGTGGCTCATCATGTGCCATTTCTTTCTACTTTCATACAAAGCGGCTAACTTACGGTGTGGGAGATGCTGTCGGTCTTAATGTGTGGAAGCTGTTGTTGTTTCTTCGTAGCTAAAGCTGCTGTCGGTATTATGTTGTGGGAGATGACCGTCCTCTAAATCATCCTGCGCATATTCAAGCCAACGATAAACAGACTGTTTATCAGTATTTCTATTTCCACAAATAAATTCATTTTCGTGTTACGAATATATGAATCATGGTGCTGTAAATTAATTCCGCGGTAACGGCAACAAAATGTATGGGGCTGTTGAGGAAGAAAATTATACTCAGGTGTAAGTACTATCGATTGTTATCCGCTTCAGGGGGCAGGTAAAACAAACATCATCTTGATTTTAATTGATATTGCTACTCGATGTAGCCAATATGTCAAGGTATATATTAGAATTATCCCATTTTTCTGCCACTTGTTGCTTCAGTCTCCTCCTCTCTCGAATAAATGATCCCCAGGTGTTACTGCGTTATAATATTCACATACAACAACAGGTATGTGTTACTACTGCAGCACACATCTATATAAGCAAGTGGTTATAGACAAGTTATCCTCATTTCTAGCTCTGCAGTTTTAGAATATTGACTCTAATACAGGCCATTCAAGCCCGTCAATGTTTGCAAAACACCAATTAGGTCTGATGACTTAACATGCGCATTGTCGAATCTATATATTTCAAACGCTTTCGTCTTTGCTGCCAATGCAATGATCATTTAATATTTCCTGTCTTGATTTGAAAAGCTTATTCTTAACTTTAAGTTGCGTGGATCTTTTACATAGACACCATATGACATCAGAAGGGTTGAGCATATCAACGAGTATACGGCGTCAGTTTTTACTACACTTATGATGAATTATTGCAGAGATAAATTTGATCTTTGACCAATGTCATACGGTACAGAAATTTTGTTCTCACCATTGGTATATGAAACTATGTTGGCATCCTAAAATCTGAGTACGTCTTCAATTTAGCTACGCGTGGTTTTCTCCTTAGCAATTACCAATACTGCGTCATATCACAAACATTTCTTTACACTACCTTATCATCAGCATATTGATATATTGTTGTAGATCCGAATGCTGTTAATGAGCCGTGTATCTGATTTCTAGTGAGCCTCTTTATAATTAGTGTTATAATGGTCTATATTCTCGACTTGTTTTTATAGATAGATTTGGTTGACCTGTTGGCGATCAATGAGCAAGTTTGTTATATGATTCAAAAGTGGCATCTAACTGGCGTTTGAGAGTGTAATTTCCAGCTATAGCTCACCAGAACGTGAACAATAAGGACGCAAAACAAGCTACATCCTCTGCTACTAAATGGTATATGATTTCAAGTAAGAAGATCTATATTTATGTATTCACCTGCGGCCGCTGTTTATTTTAGAATGTTATCATCTATTCGTAATGGTCTATTCAAATTATTGACTCGAGTAAGCTATGCCATACATTGTTTGGATATATATAGAGCACAAATGTTACGTACACCTGTGCCTCAGTTATGTTTTCTTTGCAATCATGAGTTATCTTATCGTTGATGCTAATGGGTCATTGTGGGCAATACCAATTCTTTATTTCCATAATTGTCATTACAATATATCAAATCCCCTCCTTGTGTGCAGCGCAATAGGTGGATTTATGGCAGTTAATAGAATGGTGCAGAATTATGGTTTATGTAACATAGAGGATTAAAAACACCCCATCATCCAGTATATGACATAAAATGGTATGCCAACCTAGTAGGCTTGCTACGCTTGACAATATCTTTTACACAATCATTTATTGAAGAGGCACCAATCTATTCTGCTTTGTGTATATCGAACTCAAAATATCAACATAAGAAGAAACGTAAGATAATGAACAAGTTTTGCAACATTCAACATAATGAAGCTTAACGTTTGCGATATAACAATACTTCGAATCATGCAAACCATTTCGCTGTCAATTCCACCCTTATATAATTATATGTAATAATATATATACCTATTCAATGCCGTATATATCAATGCCATTTGTGCTAATGTTAGTGACTCTTTTGTAATAATGTTTTTGATATAACAGTTATTTTTCATGTCCCAATGTTGATTCTTACAAGCATATGCTGTCATGCAGTGTTCAATTCTGATTTATTCGTTTTATAATTGTGAGCAACGACAAGCTAATGTGCAGCCGGCCAATTAACGATCACACAGAACGGAATTTACTTCCTAACAGCCTTAATCTATTAAATGCATGTTTTGTTAAATCCATCAGAATAAAATGTCTATAACTGGGAGCTATATTGTTGATAAATCTCAGGATTTTGTTTGTAGAGTTGAGCAAATATTATGCATTTACATTTGCGTCGAAACCAATGATTTAGTGTCGTTCAGATGATTACGATAGATGATTTTAATGAGTAAAGAAACAAGTTGATCTACTTATGCCCAGTATTTTTCACAAGTAATAGATTACGAAGTAGATGTTGGAGTTAATTACCCTAGTTATTTACCTTAGGTTTTTATCTGTTGGCAGCGGCCAAGGTGGCCGTATATATGATATGTAACTGTTGATGTGCATGTGAGGTCTCAAATGTCATGTCCGTGCCATGTCCGTTGCAGTGTTGTATTAGTAATGCAATTCCAAATAAGTTATTGAATACTTCTATATTGAGGACAACTTTAAGGGATCACTAAGACTAAAGGAGTTGAACATAGCCAATACCGTGTTCCTTGCTATACTAATACGAGTCTGTGACATCGGTAGGGTACACAAATATGTTTATAGCACATGTCACGTTGTAGATAAATCCAGTGTAAAACTCAATTCAATTCAAGTGATGGTACAATTGGTAAATATGCCCATCGCCGTAGTATTATACGTCATTATTGTTCAGAATACGGCGTATATTTAGCTTTTAATAATGAAGCACTTGTCTGAATTTGTCTGATAATTGTTAATGGTCTGGCGATCGAACGTTCATTAGATACATTACTTATATGCTAATCTTGCATCGTTTGTCGTCCTTTGCGCGTATAGGATTGTAGATTAATGGCTTCTAATAGATGCGTTAATTAATCCCACTTCTCGATAGGAGCAGTTTTCTCCGATATGGATAAGAAATTCAACAAGTTAGACCTAATGATTCATTGGCGTGCTCAATATTTCCAAGTGGGTTTACTGAACACGTAGGGAGTCAGCGAGTGAGTATAGCGTTTAATGGCATACCAACACGTATGTGTTATATGGCGCCCATGAACATGTTAGGAACAGCCCCCTGATACCTAGCATTGACCTGTTCGATGTTTTTATCCGATATATGTATTATTGGAGATTGAAATGATTGAACGGACAATATATGATATACACAAGGTAACGAAAGCAGACTAACGTAGAATCTTCAACCATGCACAACATAACCTTGCCACTGGTTGATGATATATGAATGAGTAATCCACACACCTGCATGCACTGTGGAATTCGGATTAATCGACAACCACCAAAACGAGACGCCCATCGTTGATTTATTTACTATTTTAGACAATAGCCGTTACCAGATTTACCATGCAGTTAACAACCGATATGACAAATAGATGAAGATACGAAAATATAAAATAATAACAAAACAGAATAACCACAGAGGAATCATTACGAAATCGCCGTAGCTAACATAAATGCGGTCTGCAAATATAAATCAATAACACATCTCTCTCACATAAATGGCGACCAGAACGGAGGAAGTTACATTCGTGACTCAACTTCTAATAAAGTTTGGATCTCGTCGTGGGTTGCATACTGAACGATAGAAGACTATTTCCTGCCGTTCTATACATTCGTCAACTAGGGCTAAAATTAACCATGGGTTACTCTGATATCACCTTTTGCCTGGCAATGGCTACAATATATCCTGATTTATCACCGCAGCATTGATGTAAGGCATATTTGGGAGACCATGCTTATATTAGCTTACCCTTAGAACTACTGTTTGCGCGCTAGTTTTCGACAAGGTTTCTATGATTGACCAGGGAATTGTGTTCCTGCATCCGGATTTATCGCCTTGATTGAGTTATTTTTATTCGCTCTATTGGTGCCCTTGACTTTTACCCGATTTATGACAAATGTCTTAATCTAGAGCTTTAAATGTCGTAGAAATCTGCTTCGTATGAGTCTGTGTTGAAACACGGCACACGGCATTTTTCGCTCTCAGTCACATATATATATATATATATACAATAATTAGGTTACTCAGGCGCGGCTCAACTAATCATGCAACCTGTTATGTGATAGACAATCATGGTTTGTTGGTCTTTAATGAAGACACAATCGTACAACATAGATGGCGTATAGACAGTGAATCATTTACCGCTGAAGAACACAGTTATTGCTCTATCAAGTGGTTTTCAAATATGCAGCCGAATAACTGCCAACTAATGGTTCACTTGGTCAGCAATTGTCGAGCTTCCATGAAAAATTTGCATCATATAATTTTATTATTAAAACGACATGTCTTTTCTCGTGCGTGTTATATTTACATGTATATTTGGCCCCGCTTTACCGATTGCAACATGATTAATTCGCCGGCGAATAATCTGATAGCCAGTTAGCTTTTTCCGTTCCAGGAAGCTGTTTTAATTCAAGGACGAATAAACGAGTGATTTCAAAGCTGCAACGATAATTTGGTAATCAACGTATATTATCATGATTGATCATAAGCATTACAGCCAATGCAAATTTGCGTAGATCCATTTTGCATCTCTCATTTGTACCTCAATTTGACAAATTCTTCCATTGAAGCAGTTTCAAAAATATTGGACATTAGCAGCTCCTGTCCAGCTAGACTGTTCAGTATACACGTACGTTTAGTCCATTAAAATATTGACGATTCAAACTATGAAATATCCACACTCTCCCATTTTCCGAGGACAAGTTAATATAATTAGGCTGAACACCAGTAACATTGCAATCCACCAATGAAGTTGTGATTAAGGATAATCTTTCCAGCTAAAGCTTGTTAGTAGTACTCGCAAAGAAGTACAAGCGGAATTTAATTGCCTAATTCAACAACCACAAAAATGCATTCGTGCCAAATAATACGAATTTAAAGTACTCTTCTATGTCAAAGGAGAAGAGCTAATGATGAGAAATGCAAATGATTAGTAGGTTTACTCGTTTAACAAACCCATAATGTATTAACTTATTCCCGCAGGTATCATTATTCTAAAAATTACAGTGCCATTAGACATGAACTCCAAGCCATGCAATACAATCGTCTCCAAGCTAATAAGCTGTTGACCAACTAAACTCGGTTGTTTTGTTCCCAACGACACTTAGCATAGCTTAGAACGAATTATCGCAGCGCAAGTATCATAACCAAATTTATTCGTCTGTGATGATTGTTTGATTCGTACTTAAATGTGATAAGCTGACCGGGCAGCCGATGAAGTATTCATTGGATTTCTCGAATAATTGGTAAAATTACATTTACGCCTCGCTTGGCGTTCGCCATGCGACTACAGATTGCAAATTGTTTTAGACGCAATCCTGACATTCTCTATGGTGAGTAGTTTTCGAACCTGCGTTAAGGATAATCTGAAATGCGAAATATATAACATGACATATCTTAGGTAAGTAGTTTATTTCCTAAAAATAGTCAACCTAGATTTCTTGGTGCCGTAAATTTCCTCAAACTAAATTCCCGACGAAGTGTTGTTTTCCAAAGCAAACATAAGTATAAAGTGTTTATCTTTTCACACCAATCTATGCTATACCCAACGCCCTAGATCGAGTTATGACAAATGTCACAAAGGTGCAACGAGAGCGAAGATTTTATTAGCAACCCAGTTTAACTGCAGATAACTAGTTCTTTGTAGCAATGACAGAGAAAAGCATTCTCCAACAGAGTGACTACACGAACGATAATAATGGCTAATTTGATAAGATTAGATACATCACACATGCGCATATGTCTGTTCTCATGAATATCATCAGTACGTTCTAAATAAATTTAACTATAACATTTATTTGAAGCAACATTGCTTCAAGAAGAACTTATTTATGGATGATCTACTGACTGCGATTGGCCTTACACGGTGGAATGACTATGAGATAAATCGCAATTATTATGTAGGTATGTGCGTATATATATATATATAGAGATATATATATATATATATATATATATATATATATATATATATATATATATATATATATATATATATATATATATATATATATATCTATATATATATATATATATATATATATATATATATATATATATATATATATATATATGTATTTTCATATATTAATATATATATGCATATGTAATTATGCATATACGTTTACATTTATATGGAAATAGATATGTCTTTACATATATAAATATTAAAATGCACATGTAAATATGTTTATATATTAATATAGCTAATTGTTTTTTTTTAAACATACGTAAATGTGAATGAATTTTTGACATATACATATGCTGATAAATAAACAAATACATATATATATATACATGTATTATATACATGCATATATATCTATGTATAGCTATATATATACATACATATATTTGTACATATCAAAAGATAATTCTCTTCTCTATATATATCAATATAACTAATTGTGCATATTAATTTTATAAATATATATTTATATAAAGATATATAGACATATATATATGTATATGTATATATATATAATATATATATATAAATATATATATATATATATATATATATATATATAAATTAACTATATATATATATATATATATGTATTTATATATATATTTGTATGCATATATGTATATAGGTATATATATAAATATATATATGTATATATATATATATATATATATATATAATATATATATATATTTATATATAAATTAATATATATATATATATTTATGATGTATATATACTTATATATTATCTATGTACTATTATAATTATGAGAGCGCATATTGTGTTTCTACATGGTAGACTCTTGATAGTGTAGTTCAGCCAGAGAACATCAATGAATCAGCTGGGACCTGTATTGGATTAATATGCAAATAGTACCGAGTTATGTGTATGCGAATGGTGTCTTCAATTCACAAGAGTAACGAGGTTTAAATGTCTTTCAAGCGATATTATATAAATAGTATTGATCATAACTCTGAAAAAGGCAATATTGTCTCTAAATTGATTATGCCCCTGTTTTTTTCTGATGTTGGGGATGGGGTGCATTACGAGTCAGAAAAGTATCAGTTGATTGTTAGAAGTTGGTCACCGTAAGGCTGGGAAACACAAGCCGAAGCATGTTGCGTTTTAGAACATAAAATAAATTAACAGGTAAGAGCGATTGTGCCCTGGTACTAACCCCCGGTGATACAAGAAGGTATTGCAAAGACTAACCATCGGTAATTATTATTAACCAGAAAACGCAATTCCACTGTGGCTATATTTGACTGATTCCGGAGAAATTGGCGTTGCCAGATACTTAACATGCCCGATTACACGTTTGTACTACCACACCAACTGTAATTATTTTCTTTTGAACTTAAAGTGGGTTGTTTCATACAATAAGCAGCGTTTTGACATGCACAATTATCTGGTCGTTGTCTAAGGAGTGATAATTTAGTGGTTTTAATAGCTGGAAGTTGCTGAGACTCATTAGGATGAACACAGCTGTGTATAATTATCCTAATTAAGAGCATGCTCGTGTATTGCCCAGGTTGTTGCAAAGACTTAGTGAAGCCGAATGGACCATTCAGCTCGGACAAATCTAGCTCACCACTTTGTCACCTTAAGGGAAACGTTGCTTCAGTTGATGATAACTTACAGAACATTGTATTGTTTCTGTTGTCGCTTATTCGTAAAGGTATAATAAGACATATCGGTAATGGTGGAAGATTTTGCGAAAAAATACTGAACGGAAATTTTGCCTACTTAGGCTAGAATGAGATTGTAAGAAGCAGTGGCATATTTCTAATAAGTATTATTCCAAATATTTAACACACCAAGCAATAGTATATATAGCTGAAATGAAACTGAAGATGCCTCACAAGTATTCGTTTTCAACGCAGTCCCGGTAGCCCGGTTTTCCATAGAAATGTAAACAAGCAATATACACTGCACTAGCGTTGTCTTGCCTTAAATATATGCGCGACAGTACCTGAAACTTGACCTAATAAAAGCATCTCATCGGAGATAACGAGATCGGTGAGGCGTCTGAATGAAGACGTCGAGCACCATAATCAAATGTGCAACGCCGGTCAGGTCATGTTCAAGAACATTATTAACTGCTGTCCTACTTCCGGGAATTGTCCGTCCCTGCAAGAAACGCTATAGCTGTATTGTGCATAAAAGCTAACAATTGACCAGTAATTGACAGCCATTTCCTATTGGCCGTCGCACTTCCGCACAGGTTTAGCTTACTGGCACCACAGTAAACCAAAAAAAAAATCCTTAGTCAATAAAAGGATCAGAATCCAGTTTCCAGCAGAAGGTTTTCCGTGTGACAACTAACCTACGATTTTGTTGATTCGACAACTTGAGGTTTTTTCAAGTCCACAGAAATAATTATAAGTTAACAAACGTCGCAATATGCGGCACGGTGACATATCTTGGCATATATTCCAAAGATGTCTCTTTTCTCTGGTGAGAACGACATTCTTGCTGTCCCGTGGAAGCACTCCAGTGGCTAGCTTGAGATATGGGAAGCACCCTCGTTTTGGCTGCAATGCTAACCATGCTTCAATCTTCCGTATGTATTTAAGTATTACATGAAACAGGAATGTGTACCTGTTACTTGGTACAATTATCAAATCTCAACATATATCGAATAATGGAAGTGACTTCACGAGTTGGATTTGATTGATAGTAAAATTATTGCGCATATGTAACACGCAACCTAATAGCAGGTCGCAAAAAATATTAAATATATACGTGTTATATGTGTAATGTACACTGTTAGCTGTCCGTGACAGGTAAAGACAAAACCGAAATGCTTCTGCCAAATATTGCACCATTTGTATGACATAACTAGTTGTGCATATGATGCCGAAATCACCTGCCTACAATAAAGAAACGAAGCGAAATTGGCTCCGTGCATTCAAATGTCGTGTCCTTCTCTACATTACGCCTGCAAACAAACTAGTGAGAGTAACGCCGTAATATAAATCAGCAGCAAGGCGATCATTACCCGCTGCCTTTCAATTATTAGCCTTTGAACGTGGATACATACCCATTATCTTGAGCAGAGTTATATGCACAGGTTGCAAACTTTCAGCATATTTGAAGTCGTTGAAGTGATTGTATCACCTCTACCGGCCATTATCCTACGATCAACAAGCGCCCAGTAGATAAGTACAAATGCAATATCATTTAGCTATAAAATTAGTTATAGGCAATCGGATGGAGTTTTGTTCCATTGTAATGGGTATAAACGCCTAATACAGGAATCTTCTTGCATGAGAACGTCATCCCGTATTCCGAGCATAAGACTCCCGAAACGGCAAGCGGCACATGAATTACGCGCATACCTTCATAGTGATTGTGCCAATCCACCGTTTAATGTCCCATTCCGTCGAAATATCATACATAAATATGTTTTTATTCGAACGACTTTGCTTCAAATGATTTGTTTCCAGGCTGTGCCAATCATATTCATATGCAGACCAATCTCTCCATCTATAAGCGTGTGGGTCACATCTAATGTAAGCGTTCGTGTAGTCACTCTATTGGGGACAGTTCAACTCTACCCTAGCTACATAGAGCTAGTTACGTGGAGTACAAATGTGTTGCTAATAACAGTTCATATCGTGCGAGATGTTTTGCTTTTCGTGCTCGTTGCACCTTTGTGACATTTGCCATAACTCGATCTAGCGTGTTGGGTACTACATAGATTGTTGTAATAAGATGTAAACTTAATACCTTGGTTTGGAAAACATCATTTCGTCAAGAATTTGTTCGGAGGAAATTTACGGCAAGCTTTTGGTTTACTGTATTTAGGGAATAATTGGAAGTGACTTCTTGGAAGCATTTATGCCAGATATCGGTCACTCAGGTAAAGAAGCTACTCACAATGGACGATGTCAGGATTGCGTCTTAAACAACTTGCAATCTGTAGTGACATGGTGAACGCCAAAAGCGGCGAAAATGTAATTTTACCATTTATGGGAGAAATTCAATGAATAATTTATGCTGCACAAATCAAAAAATCATCGCAGACGAACTAACTTATTTATGATATTTGCTCTGTGTTTAGATAATCCGAATAATCCAATAAAGCTGCAATGCTTCAGTTCTTGTACGATGTCAAGCCTTCGTATCGGACCGATGCTTCGTTGAATTCGGTCAGCGCTGATGGTTGACAGTGCATAATGCATTCCTTACGAAAGATTTAAACATTTTCCTGGTGAGGAAAAAACTCTCTCGCTACCGCAATGGTAGCAGCATAGATATGTGATGATAGACCATGAAAAACGCCAGGTGATGGTCCAGTACAACATATCAACAATCTTGGAAATATAGAACGTATGAAACAAGACATGTCGCTTTAAATAATAAAATGATATAATGAAAATTAATCATGGGAGCTGGAAAATTGATGATCAAACAAACTATGTGTTATTCGGCTGTAAATTTGAAATTCAGTTAATAGACGAGTCTTCTTATAACTATCTTCTCAAGCTGTAATGATATCTCCATCTATGTTGTACGATTATTTCTTCATTGACGAAATCAAAACCAAGTTGTCTATCACATGACAGATTGCTTTATGTTAGTTGATATGCATCTGCGGCACGTATTAATTGCCTATATATATGACTGAGTGCAAAAACTGTAATGTTTCACAATTCAACAAACACATACTCATATACAGCAGACCGCTACACCAATTTAAGCTGTAGATTAAGGCATTATTCATAAATCGAGAAAGAGTAGGGTGGCACCCATGGATTGAATAAAAACAATTTAACTCAATCAAGGCGATATATCTTGGTGCAGTAGTAATACAACTCGCTGGTCAATCATACAAACCTTGTCGAAAACTCCTTAACATGATACTTGCGCGCCAACAGCAGATCTTCGGCGAAGCTACGAAAAGCATGGTCTCCTAAATTTGCCTGACATAAATGTTGCAGCGATAAATCATGTAACATAGTAGCCATTGCAAGACAAAATGTGATATGACAGTAATCAATGGAGAATTTCTGCAGTAGTTGGAGAAAGTATCGAGCGGCTGGAAAAAGTCTTTGTCGTTCAATATGCAACACACGACACGATCCCAATATTATTTGAAGTTGAGTCACGAATGTAATTTCCGTCCGTTTTTATGGCCAGTTTAGTGAGAGAGATGTATTATTGATTTCTATTTGCAGACTGCATTTATGTTAGCTATGGCGATTTCTTAGCGATTCCTTTTGTGGTTATTCTGTTTAGACTTATTTATATAGCAGTATCTTCCTCTAATCAACCAAGTTCAGGAATTAAATTGTTGGTTATTTTTATAAACGTAGATGCCCCGGGATCAACTTTGTTTTTCCGACGTACTTATTCCAGTGGATTATTGTGCAAATGAGGAGGAAAGCCCTGGGTTTCTACCAATTAAGTACACTAATTATTTCGGGCAACTTAATGGTGTGTTTAAAGTGGCATGTAGAATAGAGGCAGGTCTGCAATTTAGAGAGACTTATATACAGACTGCGAACTTTGGCTGATGCGTTTCGGTGGCACAGGCAATGAATCCAAAACCAACAATCCCATTCTGACATTTGATTACTATCGCTCAAAATGCAACTTCTTATTACCAAGTATAACAGCTACCCCAAATATCGCTCGTGGTCTTCGAGGCATTTTGCCGGTTTAAGTTTGCACACCCTCGCCTAGCATCTTTATCACTCAAAGTTATGAGCAGCGGATGCAATGATTTTGCCGATTGTACTAATTCCTCATTAGACATAATATTCAGCACCCGAACTGGTATTGATGTGTCTGCCTTGATACTCACATGTCGTTTATTGAGCATGTGATATCATATCGCTAAACCCCAATCCTATATAATTACGTGATGCAAAGTATACTGTAAATTAGCTTAAGTCAATTGGTGTGATCATCAAGTTCTTATTGTTTTTGGACTGTAGTCAAAGGAAATGTTTCTGAATTGGATACTAACTCATATACTTCATTATTATAATACGTCCCACCAACGTTCTTAATGATCACTTTGCTTCACTGAACTATTATATCCAATGAATATTTCCGACCTCGATTATATACGAATTACCAAATAAAACTGGAGTTTTATCATTATTAAATCACATTGTTGACAGCGAATGAAAAATCGACTAGAAGATCGTGGATGGACAGCGCAGCATACAACGGGGCGAACTCTTATTCGACAGATTTCTATTAGCAAGTGGAATGGAATAAAAGTTTTGCTCAACATCTCCGAAATATCCCGCTGTTGCCGGTCAGGTTACTTGATGAGCACAATCGATCCGTCGGTAATGCCTAAGAGAGCATTTACATTTAAGGAGCACCCCAAGTAACTATTAT
Organism: Urechis unicinctus; assembly: GCA_034190875.2. Lineage (NCBI taxonomy): Eukaryota > Metazoa > Annelida > Polychaeta > Xenopneusta > Urechidae > Urechis > Urechis unicinctus. Next base: position 20,605,349 of record CM067357.1, read on the forward strand.
GTTTTGACTTTTTGAATTTCTGAGGCATATATGAGAAAACCGCCATTATCGACGAGTGCGATTATGCAATGCGTCTATCGGAAGCTGTTAGACAACAAAGATATACGCGCAAAATGCACCATACGAAGCAAAATTAGCATGTAAGAAGTGTATCCACTAGAGGTACGACGGCCACACCATTTACAAATATCAGACAAATTCAGGCTATTGACAGCTACTCGATAGTCAACTGGTCAGCGATGTTTGATATACTGTGGTAGCCTATTGCTTCACTATAAAAAGCTAAATTTACGCCGTATTTTGAACAATAATGACGCATAATATTACATGGATAAATTAGGCCTACTTACCAATTGTATAATAATTTCTTAACTCGAAAAGCAAAAGCCTGGGATTTATTAACAATAAAGCAAAAAACTTCGTAATCGAACCATATAAAATACTCCATGTAACTGTATGACCTCAACTATTCCAAAAGATATAATTCAAAGAGAGTCGCTAGCAAATGCACAAGTGACATTGATATATACTTTATTTTGATTAAATTGTTTAAATATCATTATATATGTTTATATATTAATGGATTTGACAGCGAAATGGTTTGCATGATTCGAAGCATCGTTATATTGCAACAGTTTTGCTTCATTAGGTTGAATTCTGCACAACTTGTTCATAATCTCACGTTTTTTAATGCTGATACCTGGCGTACGAAATACACATGTAAAAATAAGTGCTTCTTTTCCAAACTTTAAACGCACTTGTTGTTCACCCTACAACAAAAGTTTGATAATAAATGGTGCCGCAATCAAAGTTGTGTCTAGCAATGATGCATATGTAAACTATACCAGAACTTTGAATGGCAATCAGATGTCATTTGCACTAGGTTAGACAGAAAAACAGGTTCTTTTATGCCAATTTAGCCAATCAAATCGTGAGCATGTATATGTTACGCTTGGTTTGATATAGATCATTGTATTGTAGGATTCGTTCGTGGTCATGATAATATCTAACATACGCATGAGCTGTAGTAACTGAACACTTATCGCGTTAATTTGAATTGGATTACCGCCATCGTTAGTATTGTACCCTCCAAATCCAGCTTTTTGCCCATATGCCACGACATATTTGTCAATATGCGCCTTTTGAAATGTTACAATTCTGTAAACTCCCTTTTTCTTCTATTTCATGTTGCATTGTGGTATTTCCCCAACATTTGTTGAGTGAATGGCGAGGTAACTGTGACAATATATGCAATGATCCGCTAACTTGATAATTACCCTACAATCCCGACACACTATTTCCTATCGCCGAAGGAGTGAGAGCTCTATCGGAAACGTTTGCCGGCAGCTCAAGTAGGTCGCCAGTAGTAGCACGAAACCGCCTCATATAATTTCTGACAGTAGTGTCTGCAATTTTGTTCCGTCGAATGCGGTGAGAAAAGTGCATCTAAGCCTTACTTGAATAGTCATGCCATATGACAATCAACATTGCTACGGCTATGCTACGTAAATGGGGTTTATGATTCAGTGATGACTGCCCCGTACGCTGAGCTTTGTCAGTTAGATGTCGGTTTAATTGAACGTGATACTTTACACATTCATCTAACGACAGAGATCGTATTTTCGTGGTATTACCGGACTTGAGTTAGCATTTGTGTGGAGCCAATCGGATATAATATTATATTGATAGATGCATGCATGTACAACGAATCATCTCTGAGAGAATCGATGATTTTAGAATCGTGCCTTCAAGCATTCGAACCATTTGATAAAACCTCTTTATATTGATATAGTTCGCATTTTACGTCATTATTTGGTCTACGATACGATTGTTGCACAAATTTCTATGCCTCATAAGATGAAGCCCTGTGTTTAAGTAGAATAAAGCCGGTTAGTCAGCTAATTTTGCAGCGATACATCTTATTCAGCTTGATCATATCCCATGGAATGCAGGCAATATAGCGCACCTAATAGCTACGGCCGACAGCTGCCTCAAACGGCATAGCGCCTAGATCAGGACGTTCATTTTCGCAGACTGAAACACAAAGACATTGCGTCAGCAGCTAGCATTATGGACACGGTTACAAAATCCGAAATGTTACGTGGTTCAGCAATGGATAATTTCAATAGAACATACCCGGTGGCTGCACTGGGCTCACCAAGCAATTATTCTGAAACTGTCCTAACATTGTCAATCATCGCTTGTCAATTCGACATCCACCACAATAACGTATATATTGCCAAGCACAGCTGTTTATCCTGATGTGCGTTGGTCATCGTCACGGTTGCTTTGCTGTGATTGATGTTAATTTATATTTTTCATGTGTTCAGAAGATAAGGCGCATTTAACGAATGTATGCTGGATGCATTACCAATAAAATAGTGTATTATAAGCTAACCCAACAATGCCCATATGCATCACGGCTCATAGGCTGTCATAGCTCGTCATTGATTTAAAATTGAATAATGCATACTGTCTATCCCAGGAAGACAGCGCAACCACCTGTCAAATACCATTGCATACTCATTTATACTGTTATACTTATTTAAGCAGTTCACCTGTCTAAATATTTATAATATCTTATGTATGCACGTATAAGCAGAATCGACGTTGAACTCTGGGCGATTCATCAATGTGCGATATGCGTATGGTTGCAAGAAGATACATCCTGGTTCGAATGTACACCATATACATCTAAACACAGCATAAGCACGATGTTGTAGAGCACGCATGTGTTGTGCTTATCTGGCAATTTGGGCAGATAGCATAAAAATAGAAGTGGCCAAAATATTGTGTTGAGACATCAGTTTCTCACAGGTCTTTTAACTCAGTTTGTAAAAAGCAAATGCAATGAAAACGGCTGAAAGAATCCATCAAAATCGATATTACTTCCAAGCAGTTACGAGTGCTACGGTGCGATTCTTTTCAATAGTTATACTGTCAAAGTGTGATGAGGGATGGATATGTTTTTCTTCATTTTGAATATATGTGGGTACGCCTAAAGACACAGAAACTACTATGGACGCTTTCCCGATCAAGAGGCACGCTACGCCTCCTACAATACAACGTAGAAACAACACTAGCTCGTCATTTTATCTAAGTGATATATACATCAATATTACTTGCCCGGGTTTTTCAAGATCATAAATATTTGACAGGTGGAATAGTCAAGCCAATCATTCGAATGTAGATCATAACCACAAATTATCCCTGTACAGATGCATTCATGCTTCAGTTCAAGTCATTAATTTTCATCAGCCATGGTAGTTTGTCATATGAACAATGTACAGTCATATGAGGGCTTTAATAAACATGCTTGCAGCTTTTCACCTCAATAGGGCAAAATAACTAATGCGGCGCTTGATGCGCTGGTTGACCTAGTCAGTAACAAAACACAATCATGCATACAAAGAAGACTAGACATTACATATGAAGTTCATTGAGAAACCTAAACAAGACGTCTAATTGAAATACCGGTTCATTCAATTGAGCTATTCAAGGTTGTTATGCAACGCGAAATATACAGCTCCGACTCGACGTCATGCAAATAATCCCGCCATGTGGATTAATGTAAAGTGGTAGCTAAGACCACATTAAAAGAACGCCACTATAGCTTTAGTGTGAGGCTTTATCTTAAATAGCATCGCATATCATATATACTCGATTGAATTAATGAGGCGAGCTTTCATCTGCGGAGTTACAGGTGTTTTACCACCGTTTTGCGTTACATAACCTCATTATAATGGTGGCTGATTATAATATTCAGCACAGGTATGTGTTTAAATTGCATGTTGCCTCTCAAAGATATGTTGTGGAGCAAAGTAGAGCTGCATTTCCAATGCTTATTTCGGGCCGATGGCATATTGGTGCAAAATGCCTAAAATATTATTGAATGTGCCGACTGAGTTTAACGCCTATCCCCGATACTAGTTCAATTTTATTGTTGAACTATATTGAACTAAGAAGATCACTGACGTCATAGTCATTGCAGCAGGTACTTAGTTGCAAAATGTTCGCTTTTCTGTAGCTCGTTTTGCTACATAGGTATCTTGAGTCAACATAAACTATGCATATGACAGATGTATCGTGCCCTCGAGAGGACAAAGTTCACTGTTCAATGGCAGAATGATTTTGAGGTGTATTCCGTGAGCATAATTAGACGCGAAAATATATTGTCTACCGATACTTAGATATTTATTCGGAAATGATATCCGTACAATTTTGTCATATCAGTAATAGCGGCTTTTGGTGCTGACCTGCAAAAAAGTTAATCATGAACAAGATATGGCAATGAAAGAAAGTTCAGGGAACATACAAAGATAAGAACAGTGGGAGGGTTGAACTATAATCAAAGATAATTATGTAATTGCATATACGTATCTACTTATCCCAATTATAATCGGTTGCATATATTAGTCAAAGTCGGCGGTTGTTTACAAATCGTCTCTATCAATACGCTGTCAAAGCACTGTCATCCACAACAACAAAAATGGGTTGCATTTGAGTCATTTAGCGACAGAAAATACATGGAAAACATCGAGGTTAACCGAGACGCTCTAAAGTGCATTAGTAATGAACTTGCAGCTGACCTGTCTAATCAGACCAGTTTCGTGACCAACCAACACCTGACATGCCTGTTGGAGTAGGTGAAGCAAGTAAAGGTATTGCTGCCTTATTTACGAAAGTCCAGAAGCCTCAGCTTACAGCCACAAGATTTGGTTTATAGATTATTATGCATTAAAACACAATATATATATATATATATATATATATATATATATATATATATATATATATATATATAGATATATATATATATATCTATACATATATATATATACATATATATATATATATATATATATGTATATATATGTATGTATAGTGCAATGATGAATTATATATATATATGTATATATATATATATATATATTTATATATATGTATATATGGTATATATATATATTATATATATATATATATATATATATATATATATACTCTATATATATATATATATATATATATATATATATATATATATATATATATATAAATATATACATATATATATATATATATATATGAAAATATGTATATATGTTTATATATAGTATCGTAGCGGTTTAATAAAACCTGCGGTGATGTTTTATACTATAAAGTTACTTCAACAATATGACAGCCAATTTGACCAAATTATAGAACATAGAACTCTTTCGTTGATATGGGGTTTATCAAAATGCCTATTTGAGTATGTGAGCTCGATTTTTATGAAAACTGTAAAACCGCTCACATTTTATCAATAAGCCAAGCAAATATGCGCCCAAATGAAGAAAGACTGCCGTTTGGCGGTATCATAATCTCGTTGCAAGCTGTTGCATATTACATATTGCCTCACATTTCATTGTAACTGCTCCGAAGAGAAGCAGGTATAATCCTATCAACCAAAGTCACGCAATGTTTTATAAGAAGTTGATATTACCGACCTTCTAATCGAATAGAAATTATAGGCTACGATACGTATATTATGTGATGTAGACGGCCCCGAGCGGTAAAATGTCCCAAGATACAAGTTTTGTGTGTGATGGTTGCCTTTGACATTACAATTTATTTTGCAACGGTTATTTCACATGCTCGCAACGTATTCACATTCACTAACGGCTGCTGTTGGAATCTTCGGTAAATAATTCATTTGGTAATGAGGTACTTGAATCTGATTGAGAGGAATGCTTAGTTATTTGCTCTTGGGGTGATTTCCGCTATGTATTTGTGTATGTTATGCTGAATGTCTGCATGATTGCAATATAACTGTTTTATGGTGGGACAACCCATCAGCAATATTTTGCAGCGCCCAGCTCATTGTGGAGGCATGATACCCGCCAGGATATGGCAAATGGTCTTTTGTAACCACGTAAAGCGCCTATAAACCTACTCTAAAGAAGAGAGTCCTTTACAGACACTTTTTATGGTTACTATCGCTCTGTATATTGAGTGTCACAGAGTTAAAAGAACCATATAATAGAATAAGTTTTAATCCGAATTTTATTAGTTAAACTGAGATCATAAACCGCGAGTTCTTGTAATCTATAATTCAATGTATAATTTTTGCGACGCTCTCAAGAATACTGATGGTAGTGATTAAAAGGACTGTCCTCACAATAAAAACGCTGCTTGCAATATCTGTCATCATTTTGATCAGGTAGCTTTATTTCCATGTAAAATAATTGATTGTAACTGAGTACAGCCGCCGCGTTGTAGCACAAAACTGTAGCACCAGACTTGTATCGTATACAGTCATTTACGCAGCATTTACATTGCTTTTCGTAACGCATAATTACGATGAAGATGTTTAAGATAACTGAGTACAAGCGGGCCGTATCATTCACTTACTGTAGTTGGGAAACTGACTAAATATCAGCACACAATCCGTTAATTATGTTTAAGTAATCAGAGCACACTATATGGCTGGCAGTCAAACAGTATGGGTAATTCAGAACGACTATTAGCGAAAACAACTGCAAGGGCTCAGCCTATGAGGATCTGATGGCCTCTATAGGCATAAATCACAATATACGGATGCAGCATACATCAACTAGCTAATGGGTTTCAATATGGGATACCGTGCTCGATAGTGAGAACTGCATGCACACAATAATCTTGGGAATAATCTGTTATATTAAGAAAACTTGCATGCACATCGAACAAGCGTGTTGTGATGCCGAAACTAACTCACGTGAAGGGGTCAGCAACCACTATTGTAATGCTAAGTACAAGCATGAGGATTATTGGCATGGTCAATTGCATTCATATTCATAATGTATAATATATTGTTTATTTTCATATGAGTAAAAAAGCTAAAACATTCAGCGTCAGACACAGCTATGGGACATTTAAAAAAGAAAGGGTTTTTAGACGACTGTCTTGGAAGGCATATATACAATTAAACTAACTTATGCGGAAACGGAATATACAAACCATGGTTAATACGTCATCATGGGACACTTGAGTAAACAAGGCTATAGCCAAGATAGCTATTGAAAATGTTCTTTTTGTTTGAAAAGTCAAAAAGGTTGTAATATAAGGCCGTGGGCTCAGGCAGTCTTCGTGCAGCAGTAGTATTATATAGTGAACTAAATGTGAACCCAGCCACTATTTTCTATCAAACCAATGTTCGCAAAATCGGTTGTCTCCGTTCTAAGGCATATATCACTTTCAACGATTAACGGGATGTGCGTTTATTCATCTGATAGAGTGTGTGGCACAACATATTAGCGAGTGAAATTGGAACGAATTTCGTTGTATCCTCTCGCATATGCTCGCTGGTCGATGCCTTCTGTCTAAATTTGAAGGTCAGATAAATTGAGGGTCCCACAATACATATTTATATATGCCCATACATTTTTATATACATACATATATACATATGGATATATATGTATATATAAACGTATATATAGAGATACATATATAGATATATATATATTAACAGTTACATAGATATATAGAGACATATATAGATAGAGAGAGGGATGTAGATATATCTCTTTAGAAAGAGATAGATAGAGGAAGAGAGAGAGATCTTTCTTTATCTAGAGAGAGGGAGAGAGAGAGATAGGGAGAGAGAGACAGGGGGATCCATTTTTTAGAGATAGAGATAGAGAGGAAGAGAGAGAGGGAGAGAGAGAGAGAGGAGAGAGAGAGAGTGGTGGGAGAGATCTTTCTCTATAGACAGTTATACAGGAGAGAGAGAGAGAGATCTCTCTCTCTCTCTATATATCTCCTCTCTGTAGATCTTTATCTCTATCTCTCTCTCTCTCTCTGTTTCTCTAGATCTCTCTCTATCTCTCTCTCTCTCTCTCTCTCTATCTCTATCTATGTCTCTCTCTCTCTCTCTCTCTCTCTCTATCTATATCTCTCTATCTCTCTATCTATATATATATCTATATATATATATCTCTATATCTAATCTTTACTAGAGTTTATGAATTGGCAAAATGGTAATGATAATATGGAGTTTAACGTCAAAAAACGAGTTAATATCGCGATGTTGATTGATGAGGATGAATTCGATGCTTTGACAGCTCCCTTTTAGTGTCTGCGCTCACTTTGCACAAGCTGGGAAAACCACGCCACTAGGACAAAGGTCTTGCACGGTACTATTGAGCTATTTGGGTCGGGCGCAGTCCTTTTCAGAGATGGGACCGCCATTAAACGTGATCATCTGAGTAACGGGGAGCCAGTCAAGTTTTCACGCCTTGGTATCGAATCCACAACCTGTGGCTCGAAAGGAGTAGCAGTTTACCACTACGCCATGGAAACCGGGTCTTTTGCGACGGCACTGCCTAGTCTATTGCACCTATAACAATGTGATGGCACATCACGCACTGTTAAGTTATGCATGCAACATTACCTGTCGACTATCAACAGACGGATTGCAACAATGTGTCTGCTGCGATACAAAATCAGATGATCTAATGCTGCGGTTCCTTCGTATCTGCACAACCACTAGAGATCGCTTTTATAACTTACAGTGATTCGGCGTTCGTCCATATCAACTAATTTGTTGGGGCCGGGTTCTTAACGAATCAGTATTTGCGCCACTATTACTATGATCCTCGTACTTAACGGATTTCGAAATTTCTGACCACATTCGTAGTAGAATAACTTAAAGGTTAAAGGTTATAATCCCACTATTTTACCATGTGATCACAATTGGTTTTTCAAGGAGAACATGAAGACATATGATTCCGTGTTCATTCTATAAAAAAATGAAATAGAATGGAGAAGAATAACCGATTGAGACAAGAGAATCGAGATAATTGACTAGACTGCGACTAACAGTAATCCGACGTCGTTATCGTTTGTCAAAATGAACAGAAATAGCTTTTATCACACATGATTATGAATTTATAACTCAACTTGACTAAAAAAGCCAGAATAATATTAAATGATATAGTGTGTGACATATGGTCCAAACAACGGTATTGCTTGATATCCCTTGAGATGATCACAACAGTAAGATGAACCGTCTTTGTTCATTTGGTTTTCCGGTAATATAATAACCACATCATATCTACACGGGTGAGCAATAGTTCCACCCACCAAGCTTGCGCAAGTGACATTATAATTCCGCAATGAATATCAACACTTTTGTCCACTCCTTGCCGAGTTTTGTTGGTTGACAGTCAGCTGGAATCGCGCGTAATTCATATACTGCACGTCATAAGTATGTGAAGTGTATTGGTCTTTGATGCATTATAAAGATTGTTTATCGCCAAAACAAACCTTGTCGTTGATATGCCGCGTATTAACAAATTCCACCCTCTGATCATCCCACAAATCATTATAATATGGATCTAGACTGCTGCAAGCTGCATACTTACTCAGAAACAATAGCCTGTCCAAAGCGGCCGATTGCTGGTAATATTAGCCCCTTCTGTATTAAAGAAAACAATTAGTGGAGTAAATAATGTAAATTGCTCGATAAAACACGGTGTGAGCCCTAATGTACGAGCAAATGTTTGGCTTCATTTTAAATACAAGCATGTTTATGTTCTTATCTGTGCAGGCGATATCCTTGAAATATGATTGGGCATATGAACATAAATCAGCGACCTAGGTGATCCCGATTTGAGCGACCCGACTCGAACAGCAAACTCAAGGAAAGGTGATCTTTGGATTTTCTATATGAATGCGACCCCTTATCATTTAGCGTCACATAGTACTATACATGAATAGTTTAGGGTCGGTTGTCATATGTTAATATACATTTGCAATGTTCTTTGATTCACAAAAATGAATATTGATTGTGATCCTCCTGACCGATGGCATTATATTTAGCTGCATGATTGGAATTACTTTTGCTAATGGACTGGGGGCAAACCATCCCGAACCCAAATGATAACTAGATAATAAAGCAGGCGCTAAGAACTACCTGACATGGCAGTTGATCCACTGCATAAAGGTATGGCCCATTATATGGGGCAATTATACGGCTACCAGACCGCTAGACGACAGCAAGGTCTATCTAAAAATTGATTGTTTTGGGAATACGTGGTCTGCTTGTGGAATCCATGGACGTGGCTAACTTGTGTTGTGTACCCTCGTTATAAAAACATACTGGAAACTAATTGTTTACGCAAGTTATTTACACTTAACGAAGGCAATCCTAGAATAACATCGGTATATGCACTGGCAAAATTATTGTATTTACCGCTCAAATAATAATATGATACGGAGTGGTTGCAAGGAGACTAAGGGCAGAACAAATATGTGTTTGAAATAGGTGGCTCTGTTTTACAAAATTGATTACTGGAAGCGTTCAAGATTGTTTTGCTAAATAGCTATTTTGAGGTTAAATGATAATGATTTATCCAACAGCCGTAGATGTATATTGCTATTGGACACTCCCAGTATGAATTTAATGTCAGGTGTTAATTCCTTCTTTTAAGGCATTGATGGTTATAACTTTCTGTAATCATATATTTATATATATATATATATATATATATATATATATATATATATATATATATATATATATATATATATATATATATATATATATATATATTTATACATATATATATATATATATATATATATATATATATACATATATATATATATTTATATATATATATATATATATATACATATATACACATATATATATATATTTATATATATATATATATAGAAACATAAGTATATACATATATTAATGATGTTACCTCTGCATTGTCGCCATCGTGATATCTTAGCATAGAGACAACGCCTTGCCGATAGCAGAGCTCGTCTAGATAAGAGGCCAGTAATCGACGTCATTCAATTTCTCTGATGCCGAATTAATCCTTTAATAATTGTGCTGAAATATATCAAAGGGTAACTATTTCGCTTCCGAAAAGCATGATCACACCTTGAGATCAAAATCACACCCTCTTTAGGGTTATTTAATATGTCTGCAATAGGATATATATTTCAGCTCCATTCTAGCTCGCTCGCGAAACTATTGTCTACATCACTGTGGGGCTATTACCAAGCACCAGCTGTTGAGGAATAAAAGAAAAAAAATGCGCTGGACATATGATATTTTTCTTTGTCATCGACTGACTGTGTCATATTTATTTGCGGTTAATTGATGTCGCAGCGTGTTGTTACAAATCGAGGAGGACGTTGCTGTTGTGCTATGTAAGCTTTTCCAGCAATATGTTGCTAATATACAGTCGCCATTCGAAGTGGGCCATAGTAGTGTATGCTGATTCAACAACCCTAAATCAATTATTCTATGTGCCCGTTTCTCCCTGAGTAACCCACAAATTACAGCTAATGCCCTTTTTAAACAAATGGATCAACACTTGACGACTCATAAGAGGCCAATAAAGCCGAGCTGGTAAAAACTGTGCTAAAGTGGACAAAAGCATTCAAGCACAGGATGGGTCAGTATAGTCAAGTACGCAGATATTGTTTTTCTTAAATATATTTTAACGAATACAAATTCATTGAACGCATCAGAAGGAATGGTTGAAATGAGAAGAGACGACATTTCGAGATTAGATTAGAGAAATGGATGTTAGTATCAGGCCAGGATAATAATGTGTGATCACGATGCATAGTGGCGACAGTATATCAATTTAACTTCAAAACGAAATGCTCATTAGATGCGACCCAATAATGCTATATAATGTCAGAATATAGATTTCGAATCAACAATGTTGTAAAGATACAAATATTTATCGATGTGGATAGAAATATAAAATGAGGTGGGAAAATTAGCAGGAGGTCAAGATGCAACGGTTATGTATGATCTCTAATCAATACTAGAGTGTTGTATCATGACGGCAAATTTCTCAGGATTCGTGCTTTGCTACGGTATAATAAACCATTGGTTTAATCCAGTGCCTTTATTTCTGGAACCCCAAACCGATATGATAATCGTGGCCATATAGCGCTTTCTAGAGACAAATATCGTATCTGGATAGAGAGGGGGCAATGGTATATAAGAAGTGTGTAGCATGTAAGGTAAGGTGCTAAATATCTAATGTGGATGCTCCTATATTTTGCTTGGATAAATTCCGTTTGTCGATGAGTTAAAATTAGTTTTATCTACGGCTATTCTCGTGTTAGTCCACGGTACATTGCCATGGTATTTGCTCACATGTTAAAGTATTTTACGTCCCGAGGTCATTTGGCTACCTGCTGCATTTTTGGACTGCACCGATAGCCTTGATAAGATACACGTCCCAAGTTAAAATCTGCGTACATCGCGCTAATCTAAACACTCATGTATCAAGGCTGCGACAGACTTTTATATGCAGCTAGTCATTGAGTTAGGCAATATTGCTTGCCTGTGAATGCATTAACATCTTCTCACTTTGGGCGTACATAGCACTCACTTTGACTTATCTGGTATTTGACAGCCGTTTAAAATCTAAGATCAGCGAAATAATTAGTAATGTGTGATTGTACTGTACGTTGATTTATGACACACAATAAACGTGATGCACCTGAGACGCATCAAATATGGTTTTTAGGGCCCGCAAGTACTCCTGTGACATAAATTTATGGCGAAGTAGATGACTCAATCGACAATAACATTTTAATTCGGACAACTAAAAGGAGAAAAAGAAGCCCCATACAAGCATTAATTGTGATGCTATATTTTGAACCGCATTAGCTTATGGCATTGGTCACACGTAGGTGTTACTTCAGAAGAATTTTATATCTTTACAATGCCAATCATGTAATCCAAGCTAGCGACAAATGAAACAAAGATTTTTGAAAAGCTCATAAACTTACATGTTTCCCCTATAACATAGCAAATACAAAGACTGATAATATTTTTTCATAAGCGTAATGCTAAGGTTAGTCATTCTTGTGCGGTAAGAGTTTAACACTATCTAAAGGGTGAGATAATCTTATTATTATATTAATATATATATACATTCATCACAATATAACTTCTGTTGGTTTGTTTTTCCGCTGCAATTTGAAACATTTCTACATATGCGGGGTTTGTGTTTGAATGTAAGCACCAATATATAAATGTTTTAATCGCATGTGCCTTACTAATGCCTCATAGCTTAGAGAGTATGTACTAGCAAAGATGGAAAAACGCATGAGCAAATTAACAAATTAACATATTCCAATATAGATAACTTTATATGCAAGAAGTTATGTAGTCGCCAATATTAGCCTCGACGTCCGGCAATATATGCTGTTATATAAATATTCGGCTACCTCGATGGAAAAGTATATTTGCTAGCATTTAAAGATAATAACAGCCTCAGAACGTTCTCGTTTGTGAATGGAGTTATATTTTAATCAATATTTTTAGCATGAAATTGATCTTCAGTCAGTCGCAGAAGTGAACAATATATTGTATCTGATCTGATGATGCTTAAGCGTACAAATAGGGTGAATTGTATCATAAACGTGTCTTCCGTGGCGTTGCATAAGTCAACGCCATTCTGCTTGCTACAGCATATATATGCAAAGTTAAAGTATAAGAGCTGAACTGGGCGGAATTTAGCAGCCGAAAATTCCATATTTTGATCGGAAGAAAACCAGTCGTTTAATCCGAGTGACTCGTCGAGTATTTAATGTTAACTTAATCGTTCCTACACCTGGCTACTCAATAATCATAATTCACATTTCTACTAAGACAAAACTATTATGCATCAATATCTTAATAATCAGTTTCATATGCACGGCCTCCAATGTCTAAACGAATTCCAATGAACGCGCTTCGTCATTAAGAACGTGTGGGAGCAAATATGTTCTGATGCGTAGAAATTCGTGCAGTTATCTAAATATAGTTCCAACAATAAACGTGTTCCATCCTCTTGGTTATATTTGACTTTCAAAATATTATTTAACGTACGAATACGGACATGTATTTACAACACTTCTTATATTTGTTGCCCATGCACAAGCTATGACGCCACTAAACTATGGAAGATCCAAAAATGTGTCGCTCGACTTGTCATGCAGAATGAGACACATTACATTGAAAGGCCTCCTTGAATTCAAGCACACATTAACAAGGAAAAACCAAAAATTACACACAAAACGTAAACAACCGGTGGCAAATTCTCATTCGCTCTAAGGACTATTCCAGAAAAAAAACTCTTTCACAACATAACTCATTCAGTTCCAAGAATCACTCTCGGCGCACCAAGAGTCTCATAAGTCGAGTTCTAAAGTTACTTTTCTGGAAATTTTGTCGTGGTAGAACGCTTCTGACTTTTTGAAAATATTCATATATTGTAATTCTTCCCATCTCATTATAATTAATAGCCGATTCGTTTAAGAATCCCATCTAGCTAAAATATTTGCCCACCGACCTAAGTGTCTACTCAACGTATCTGAAAGCTCTCAAACAAGTTGGTTACTGAACAGCTAAATTATTAATCCTTGACACGTCATATAAATCAGTTGTGAATGAGACCTAATGGCCTGAAAGATATAGGATTGTATACCTAGTTGATGAATAAATAATAAAGCAGCTACACCAAACTTCTGTTAAGTAAATAACCACATGCCTGCACGGAAAACGGTTTGTAGTGGGTATAGAATTGCATACCAAGACTTCGCTTTTACATAAAAAAAGCCTCAGCTAACCGCCTGGAATCATTAAGATGTTTCATGCATAATTCCTGCATAATTGACTGTAAGGGCTACCCAGCTATGCATTATCCTATGGAATGCATGTGACTACCGACACTGGGTATTTTATTTAATCCATTTGCTTAACCCTATTGCATTTTGATATCTAATCAGAATACTGACTTGCAGGATTAAATCAAAATGAGTTTCTCTAAATGCCGAGTACCATTAAAGCATTTGATCCCTCTGCAACTAAATGCACTTTTTAATGCTCTATATGACGATTTAGACACATTCCTTAATAATAGAGTGACCACTGTTGTACTATATACACGTCGGCGTTGACCATACCGAGCAATGCGATGTTGCCGGTCTTATTTGACAAGAGTAGAGCTCATATGTTATGTCTTTCAGCAGTACAAACATATCAAACCAATAATGCTTGCACCTGAGATGTAGTTGAATGATATATTACTGAAACTTTATGACAATGCAAAATGCTTATAAACAGGGAAGTCTGTGGTGCGAACGCATATTAATGGCTTGATTTATTGATTCAAACATTATTTTGGCGATTTTGAATGCCTAATGCATCACAACCTATTGTCTGTATTTCAATATTACAAAATGAAATAACAGTTGTGTTCCTATCATTATAGATCGAGTGTCTACTCAGTATTAGGTTCAATATCCATTGACTAAATATGAATTGGGCCTTAATTAATTTAATGCACAATGGCTACACCGACCCAAACAATGCAGGTTCAACTGTTCGCCTTTGCCACTTATGCAAGATATAATACAACAGAGACTCAGCTGATGCTGACGACAAGTCAATGATATATACACATTGTAGGGTTAACGGTGTGGAATGCAAATTTTTCAGATAATGAGCTACAAATCGGTGATATGATAGGCTACAAACCATCCATTAAATTGCTTTGTGTGTGTTCAAAAACATCCCAGGACGGAAATACCACCATAATCTATCACGATCTGGAAAAAATATACGTGCTGATAAACACGTTTTTTCAAGCTTGCCAATATATTTAAAACAATAGTATTGAAGGAGGTTAATGTATATATGGCAAGGACATCCATTAGTACCTAGAGTATTTGCTAATGTATGTGCAGTATTTGACTCGGCAATCATCGCTCTTCAGAACTGTGTGGTTACCTTTTCATGACCCCTGTATCATGGAAATGGTTCCACCAACGCAAATTACGCTGCTCATATGTCGCAAGTTATGGCCATTTTGTATCGCTTTGGGACTCTAAGCAAATTTCTGTTGACTAATCGCAATGGCAAAGCAAATGTTAGATTAAACATACCCATTCGTGTTTACATTGTATTTGGCGTGAGTGGGCCTTTTTGATATATCAACGTTCGTTGTGCTATGTATTACTGCTTCATTGTGAATAGCATGTGGAATAACGCTATTGGGTAGGATTGGAACGTAGCCTCTTGTCTTTTCAACTATATGACGCTATATCCCGACTACACAAAATGATACTGCGAAGCAAACACAAAACTGTATTTTGTAATAAGCTCATGTTTTTTCAAGAGAACTTTCAACGTGATAATATTTGTCACCTTCTATGGATCGACGAGCCATGCATGCCATTCAGTGTCCGTTTGTTGGTCAATATAACGCATCACACATACACCCAAACACATGCATACGTAGAGCCCAAGATCAGTAATGCAACAGTCATTAGCAATAGCTTTCTCGTAGCGACATAATGACTCGATTGAAGAACTTAATTCAAATGCTCCTATCATTGTTTAGAAAGTTCTGAGACACACCCTGAAAATGATGTTAGCGCAATGATATAATTTGATTTGCTAACAGTATTTACTACCAAGCTAATTTTAAGTGCGATTGCCACCTTTGTTGTCTCATCCACGTTGCACTAAGCCAATTGCCTCAAAACCTATATTTACTTAGCAATAATAAAGTCTCATGTTATGACCGAGCAGAACGGTTCATATAGTTAATTATCCAAGTGCAATTATTCTCTTTATATTTCTATGTAATGTTCCTTGGCGGCTCTGTATTAAGAAGTAGATATGAGAGTAAATAACGCAAATCATGAACGTACCAATAACAATTCGCTTTTTTCCAAATCGCTAACGTTGTTCCGGTTTTAGGCAACGAGCCTTAGCCTTAATACTACGAGGGCATAAACTATGCATGCATTACATGATTTGCATGTAATGGTTTTAACATGACCACAGAAACAGTTTTCTGTAACGTATTACGTTACACCTAATATGAATACCTGCGCTGTGTTAAATGATATAACATTGGCTACTGACGTCAGCAGCAACACTGGGCGTTTTTATGGTGACGGTATATCAGTTGCATTAGCAATTTGTCATTTTAGACTGCGGTTTTGTGGTATATATTCCGTAAGGGCAATGGGGCTGAAAACATATTCCTTATTAGAGACTGACTTACGACTGTCCCACCCTACCAGCTAATACATTTTGTGATACCAAGAAGAAATGGGCTTTTATATGTGTATCCAAAATAGCCATACTTTTAGATATACGAACCAATAACCTCATTGCCGTTTTGCTGATGTTGCTTATTGTAAAGTCGAGCGTCGAAACATAATGAATTTCTACACAAATTATCCGGAATATCCAACATTTGCTTGGCTCGGTCTGATTGCATCGTACTCGTATAAAAGCTGTATGCGATCAACCAATCAAAATCGAATTATAATAATTTTTACAAAGGCTCCACAAGCCGCTATTCATGTTTCTAACAGTAACCAAACAGTGGAATTTCACAATATAGCAACCCAGGATATCGTACGCAATAGGTGAAGAGATCGCATATTGTATTGGCCGGATAATGTAATCCAAATAAAAGAGTTTGATTATAATCAGTGATGTATTTGTTTTTAATGGATGGCAACGGTTACGGTCTATCTGTGACCAATTCCTTTCCGCCAGTCTATGAGGCCCACATTTGTCTTCTGCGACAATTATTAAGTGTATGGAACAAGCGGAGATTAATATTTGTTATCAGGCAGCATCTGAAAGATGCAAATCAACGTACTAAAAGCGCCAGGATTTGTCATTGCAAGGCCTCCTTGAATTCAAGCACACATTAACAAGGAAAAACCAAAAATTACACACAAAACGTAAACAACCGGTGGCAAATTCTCATTCGCTCTAAGGACTATTCCCCTGTATGATGCCTTTATCACAATAAAATCAAAGAGTCATTTTCCAGCAATTGTTCTTACAAACAAAATTGGCTATTGGCCTTGGGCTGCTATATTTGTGCCAGGTCATTCAACAATCGTATTTTGGGTAATGGACTTGAAAATAGCGAATATTAACCAATGTTTCATTTAGCTGTAGACTACTTGCGATCAAAGCATGTAAGCATTATTGTGACAATGAATAGTTCGTCTGAAATATCGGCCTTCTGGTGCTTGGTATGAGCATCCACGAATGATATCTCATACACAGAAGTTCATCCCCTGCTGGTTTCAGCCAGAGTAGATATATCAACGCGATTTCACACAGTCAGTCGGATAGTTATCCATAGTGTTTCACGTCTGCAATGCACCCCTTGTGTGCTGCATGATGAAAAAATTGTCCCAAGTAAACACTATTGTACTACGTACACGTCGGTGTTGACGTTGTCTTTAAATCCATTGCGATAAGGGCTGCCACTCTCTCTAACGATTGGTTGACATCGATTAGGCACAAGCTATGTACCACATGGCATTACTCAAAAAGGTCGGGTTTCTTTTACGGATGACTACTTTTGATAGATAATTAGAAACTCTTTGCTGGCAATTATATACGTCCGACCTCAATAAACAATAATAGCCTGGTGCTGATCGAGCCGCAAAACAAAGCCACACATACCGATCATTTTTCCTTATGCTTCGGTTGGAAAGTATGCGTGGTGTCAAATGATAAAATGTGAAATAGAGCCTTAATTAGGTTAATGCACAGTGACCCAGGGCGACGCAAAACACGTTCTATCCCCCTCCCATGTCAATGAAGAGAGATGTGATATAGCAGAGGTTCGGCAAATACTAATATAAATAATATGAGTAATGCCGTGGCTACAGCTTTCGCAGATATGATGAGCTGCAACCATAAGGAAATATATGCAACCTTTGCAGCAAACCTAAAGAGCGCACCATTCCGCCATCCATCACAATGTCTGTTGTGACAACCTTGACAAATTCACCTTATCTAAAGGACACATTGCGCATCATTGATCCAAGACATCCTAGGACAGAAATAATGCACATACGGAATACCTGATCGCCACAAAATTCACAATCAATCATATTAAGGGACGGATTATGTAATTCTGGCAAGGAAAACCATTAGATCAGAGCGTATCTGTGGGGCATCGCCATGTACAATGTTAGACCTGGAAATAGTTGCTATGCAAAACTGTGTAGTAACCTCTCATGACCTCTGTTTCATTGCAATGGGCCACAGAAGCAATCTGCACCGCTCATAATACGTCGCTGTAAATGGCGCTGTGATTCGCTCAGGGACTGCAAGCAATTTTCCTGTTATGGAGAAGGATGATATCGACCATTTTGATGGTTGAGATTTCAATTTAGTAGATACATCGCAATGGCAGAACGAATGCAAGATTAAACATGCCAATGCTTGTCAGCTGAGCCGCCTGTGATGCTATTGATTATTCCGATTGCTGATTTGCATGATATATTCTTTTCTGCTTACAATAAAGCAAAGATTGATAAAGTGGCCTATTTTCAGAATTCAGCAGATATGACAGGCAAAGTGAAACTCACTGTAGATTGAGTTTTAATCCGACGTCTCGCTACAATGTATATTCAGTGGCATATTGTGTCTAATATTTGATAGCCGATTCTCACAAAGCCTTGATCCGTAGATCTGGCCCCTCAGGCCTGCAGAAGTTGTCACGATGCGCGGTTGATATTGTGCAGGTGCACCTCTGGTTTTTGGAAGTTAGTCACTGCAATTATTGTTGACCACCTGACTTACCACATTATACATAGCAGAAGCTGAATTAGGAAATATTTAGCTATTTGTTGATGGCCTTACATTGTCCTTTAAGTGGCTTTGAATTAACAAGGGTTCAGTTTGGTAATGTATGGAGTCGTATAAGGCAGCTATTAAGTATAAGTGAAGGGTCTTATTAGATATTTTAACTTCCCGTGACACAGCATGAGTATGATCAGATGGGCGTTATTCAACCATGCAAGGACAGTTCAAAAATAAGAGCTCAACGGAGTATGTTTATAGCACTAGTTTACTTTAATGGTGAAACGCAGCATGGTTGATTATTTATATAACATCAATACGAATAAGTCGAGGTGATATCGTGAAAATGTTCAATTGTGTATTGTCGCCGTCATGATTGCTGTAACGAACCAATCATAGCGTTATGTATTTATCCAGGTTTCAATCTTTGACCTAGAATTAACAGATTAAGTCAAACTGCAATCTTTATAATGGATATGTTTGTAAGCATTCTCGTGAGACACCACTTACCATCGCGTGCCAGAACTACGCTTTTATATGATTGTGATCTTCCGTCCCAATGAATGGGGGTTGCAACGGACAATGAGCGGCTCCCATATATCCGCTGTTGAAGCACCGACAATAAACCTACATTTTTTTATTGAACTTGCAAAGGTGCTTTGATATGTTGTTAACAAGTTTCTTATATCAGAATCAAGCTCAGGGTTTCACTGTGATCATTACAGGTGTTGACCGAAAGGGCTAATACTATGCTAAATACAAATATACCATACGTATAACTAGACTCCAACTTTCATTTATGCAAAAAAGATGTCTAAGACGACCAGAAAGCCAGAGCACTAATCAGTTTTTGCGACGTTCATGATTATTACCATCGGGAAACTTTTACTTCAGGCTCTGCTGAGGCAACCTTCCGTAGTGTACGTAACTCACGATGCACCTTGCACATACTTAGCATCTATTTATACGAATGTAATACGCATCTTATAAGTTATCAATATCATGAATATCAGCCATATGTACAATAATTCTACGTTTTTTATTTCATTGACTTATATGTTCGAGCACTTTATGCAACGAGTCATGATGACATCAACATCCATGCACCAACTTTCACTATTTTCTCCCTATGCACTCGTTCGATCAAGAACAGCTGGAATTTGATTTTCTAACTGTCATTTACCTCACAACATGTAAAGAAAATTGGAACAAAAACTGCACTTGCCGTAACGAGATACGTATAAATCCCGCCAGTCCCAAATGTCTACTTAATTTAGTCATATAACTTAGTAATGATGAAATACCAACAGTGCATCAACAAACCATCTGAACCATATCTCATCTTATGCTATATATATATATATATATATATATATATATATATATATATATATATATATATATATATATATATATATATATATATATATAGATATATATATATATATATGCATATATATATATATATATATATATATATATATATATATATATATATATATATATATAATAGTGGAAAGACTTCGAATATTGAGTAATGCCGCTTTTGCTATGCATTGACATATTGACATTAATAACATTAACAACACGAGAGCTGAAATTAGCTACACGGCCAAGCAGATATTTAAGTTCCTTCAGACCATGTATAAACTTCGCGATCTCTCGTGCTTACCAAGAGTCAAACTTTCCATTGCATTAATATCGCATGTTCATACTCAATCAAGCCATCTTTAGATGTGAGTATTCAATCATTCATCCAATCTCGTCCAATACGAATCGTGATAGACGTTGCAAGTTTTATAACATTTACTGCTGTCTCTCTCTTTCTGCCTCTGCCTCTCTTTCTTCCTGTCTCTCTTTATCACTTTCTCACTGTCTCTCTTTCTCTTTCTTCCTACTTTTCTCTCTCTTTTTATCTCTCTTTATCTCGCTCTCTCACGCTCTCTCTCCCTCGTTCTTTCTCGCTGCCCTTCTACTACAAATCGGCGTCCACCTTGAAAGATCAAAAACCCGAATTGCCATGCGTCATTTACTTACACCAGGCACAGCGAATGGAAACAATACCTTGACTCTGATGAAACTAATAGTTTAAGGCCTGTAAGTCGCCGCACTCGATTGTACTTCATTGATGACATACCAGTTCTCTCTGTAATAATGATAAATGGAGCATAAGCGACATCTTTACACATAGCGTCGGTACAGCAAAATGTGACACGCTGGTAGGTTAACAATGATGAATTTGGTATACCCCTGATGGTTCCATTTTGGACAGAATAAGTCAACGCTAAATTGCCCTCATGTTCGGCCATAAATGACTAGCGTCTACAGACGGACGTTTTTTATATTATTTTGATCTTCCGTCCCAACGAATGGGGGTTGCACCTGGCAATGGGTTGCTTCCATATATCCGCTGGTGAAGCACCAACATTAAACCCACATCTTTATTTAACTAGGTAAAGGAGCCTTGATATATTATTACCAAGGCTGTTTTATCAGAATAAGCCTGTTGCATAAAAAAACTATTACCTTTAGAATTGATTATGCTGAACGAAGATTGTGTTTACGGGACTAGCTACGGTATACGCATATATGTCAAATGCTAATTGTTCCTGTGATGGTATTTCATGTATGAATAATTGCATTTATGCTCATGTGACTGTTTGGTAATCACTATTATTTAGGTTTCGGTTGCCGAAAATGCATATCGATGCAAGTGGTTCTTCTCCGCAAATATAAAATCTTCAATTAGTGCAGCAGATATATTTCGTCAAGATACAAGGTTAATATGCAGCATGATGTCGGATAGACGGTGAAGCATATGCCTCACTGAAAGGGTCACTGAACGATATAGCTCATTCAAGCGCCAATTGAGTTACTTGTTATTTCATTAGCTACAGCATATTTTCATATTATTAAGATATTTTTATGTAGCATTAATTCATCAGGGGCCCACAATAGTGTTCTCTCGTTTACCGTAGAACATAATTACTTGCGGCGTCGGTATAAATGCCAATGCCCTAGTAAAATAATATGCCATGACCCGCAATCATAACCCACTGCTAATTCAAATGTATTGTCTCTTTTCAACATCGACAGGCAGATTTCAAGTGACGACACGGCTTATTGCTCCAACTTTCATGTTAAACACGCCTATATGTGCAATAATTTGTAAAAAAAGCAGGGAATGGTTTGGTTGACATAAAAACGACGAAGCAACCCAGTTCCGATCATGACGTTATCAACAGCTCGGCTATCACCTTCAACAATCATTGTTTACAACTAGACAATGCGAGTGTTGAGCAGCGAAACTTTCAAGTGATTTTGTTATCCCTTATATTAGCTTGTCACGTCTGGCTTCACGATTCAAATGAACAACAAGACGTCCGCCTGATGCTTTGATGCTGGAAGACATATATTCAAACTGATTGGCAATTTATGCTGCGTCCCCCATAGCCGCCAGAACAAAGTCAATTTCGATGGTGAAATGTGTGCCAATTTCTGGTTTGGGTTGGCGGCGACATTCGGACGGCGATACATCCCATTATAAGATGAATCACGGTCAAATTGCTGGCTACAATGTTTGATCTGGGACTCGTTGCCTGCAATGGGTCGCAAACTATCGTAATCTGAAGTTGATACGATCTGTTGCGGCGTCGAGTTGGCGCATTTCAACATTTTTTGTGCTCTCATTCGGGGTTCGAACGTTTAGTCTATGCTACTGAAACGTGACTGCTGAGAACCAGTGGCACGATGGTAATACTTTCGTACCTTTAGAGGAGCCGTCAACGATCAAGCTCTTCTATCATGTCAGAGATATTGCTTCGTTGTCGAATGTGATTAAAACCCCCTGTGTAGTACTTTCTTCTCTTGTAAAACCGATTATACCGTCTTATAATTAACAAATCTAGTTGAGTGTGAAATTGCCTTGCAAGTTGACTAGCAATCACGTGGTAGTGGAACGTATGAGGCGTGCTACTTTGCATGTGCAAATGAACCTGATCAAATAACAAGTATCTGGTGTGGCTTCACAATGGCTCGAAAAGTGTTTTATTAGCATATACACCGGCAACAGTAATGAAACTGATTCACATACGGTCATGCTCAGTAGATCACAAAGGTGTCGAAAACTGCAAGTATAGCCACGCGTGGTGATCCTTGTGCGGATATTGCACTGAATAGAAGGGCACATCACCTCGCGTGGTTCTATGATGTTTTCCTCGATGCCAAAAAGGGCTAAACCGCACGAAAAGAATATAACCAGACATGTGCTTAATGATAAGCTTGTATACAAGAAGTGACGAAATAAACGTTCGAAGTTCACGAGGGTGTAACATGGAAACAACAATCAATTTCACGTACAGAGGCTCTCAATATTCGACTCCCATGATAACTAATGATATATCCCACATAGTCACGCATTTGTCCTGCTGTTGTTTTTCCTAATACATTATGATCTTGTACTGTGTAGTGCATATTCAGTTTCCATTATTTGATAAACAATGCAGTGCAATATGTATTCTTTATATTTGCATGGAATCATAACGCATTTGTTGGATGCTCAAGTGATTGACTTGGACGATATTACTTCATGCGCTAGAGCACGTTAAACAATCAAGATTATCCACATTAGAAAACATTTATTTTCCGCTCAGGAACTTCCAAGATTATACCTACCACATGTCAATTACTTTCCACTGCGAACAGCAACTGGGTAATGTACGCTTCCCCTAATATAACCTCTTATTAAGTCCTGCAAATTGAAGATGTCAGCATATTTTCATTGCAGAGATTTAGTCATGATAAACGATTGTGTGAACTCATAACAAACGGCTATGCGCATTTGCGAATTTTACGATCTTAAAGGTTGTGTCCCCGCTAATAATACGGCCGTGTCCTAAGGCCTAGTTCTACGATCCGTGATGTATATTTATTTCTGCAATAGGTTTCATCGTGCACATTTCAATCAGACACTGACCAGTATTATTTCGTACAGTTTATTTTCATGCAGAAGTATTGGTAATGGTATATTAAGTTACATCACATATGCATCAAAGAAAAATAAGTAATAATGACCTCAATTAACGATGTATTCAAAGGACACTGAGACAAACGTCGTCAGGATTACTTCAGACCCATATATGATGAGTATTTATGTGCAGCTTCCCAACTTAATTTATCTTTATAAACAGCACCCCGCGTATTTGCTATTTTTGTCTTGAAAGACATAAAACACACTATCACATGCAATAGATGTGCCGTAGAAAATGAAAAGACGGGATTATCCCTGAGTGACACTTAAATCGACAATCTCTGGCATACGAAACGTACATGGAGTGATTAAGTGAAATTTTAAGCCCACATGAACATCAGGAGTGTATTCAAGCATCCAGTTATGCCCATCCATTATTGTCGCGATAACATCTCACAAACGAAAGCGACGGTTATCCATTATATTTTATATCATTTCATGCAGAAGACTGATTTTATTAATTATCTGAAACCATGCATTGTAATTGTTAAGTCAGTCATGGACAATAGTCGTGTTTTGAAATGAGCTGATTCTCTAGGAATCCATGTGCAGCAAAGACATGATTGATTGCAGGCGATATGAGACGTATGTGTTACATAATCTTTCAAGCAGCCCTTACAGTATCCTGTTAATAATCACGCTTACCAGTCAAGAGTGTTTCTATGAAGTGGTGGTGTAATAGCATGCATAATGTCATATAAATAAATTTCCAGCCTACGCCAGTCTCGCTTTGGGAATAAATATGATACAATGCAAAGTTTCGCATCATGTGCTGTTTTCGGATTAAGTAGAATTATTAACATTTTGAAGGTTTCTATTTCATTTGTAACGATGATCATTCGCATGTTAGAAATGTTAGTTCAGCGTTAGCATCTCGTCATCAGTAAGTATAAGTGCCACCATTCCCATTGAATAAGACTTTAAAAAACGGTACAGTTTGTTCATAATGTACATAGACATATCATATTAAAACCCTCACACGCATCACTGATAAATAAGGTACTTAAACTTAACGACGTATTCACAAGGCAGCGAGACACACGTCGTCATTTTTTTAATACCAATAAATGATAATGATGATGATTTTTATTACATGCCTAGGCAGCATCCCAATTGCGCAAATTAATTATAAACAGCGAAATATATTTTCAAAAAGCACAGCGCGTATTTACTATTTATGCCTTGAAAGCCGAAGCAGTTTGACATAAGACGCACCATTACATGTTGTTGATGTGCTCAAAAAAATGGCAAGACAGGATAATCCCAGTGAATATGATTGTTAAATACGTGAAAACATTATGTAGCCTGGGCAGCTTGGTTCTTATCTCCTTCTGTTATAACAGATTTGTTCGACGTACCCAGTTTTTTGGGCGAGTCTGCATTATGAACCTAGTCGTGTATCAATAACTTAAAGCAAGTGTTGACATGCTGTTACGTTGTTGTATAGGGCGACTTTCACCTCTCAACTCACTCCTTCCGTTTCGACGATCCTGCCTGATCAACCACAGTACACTACTCTCACCATTAAGGTAATCGGGCTTTCAACTTCCAGACCTGCATCACAGCATATAAGACTACACATCGTTAAGTTATATAAAAATATGCTAATCTTTCAGAGGCTGTTCCCCAGGACGCCTATTGACTGGTCACAAATGTTCTTCAACCTTAGACCCTTGGCTGCGCTCTCATTTACATTCATGAAAAAACACGAGAATACCCTGTCTTATGGCTCAATGGTATTACGGTTGACATTCGTATTTGGGGCTTAAGTGACCAGCGCAAGTTGCAATAACTGGCTCTTAACTGTCATCAATTGCACTCAAGAAGAACATTCCATGCATCACATAATAATTTGCAATGTTTCCTAAACAACTTTAATGACTAGTGCATTGGTAAGTACCATGACACTCTTATCTTGCTGGACATTGTTAACGTGCATATTTAAGTGTTAGTCACTCCAGTAATTCTTATATTGGGCTTGCTTGATTAACATCGTGGATGCCATGCGTTAGGTACTCTATAATACACTGGTTTCTTCATGTCAATGTAATGCTTAATATATCACAGAACTGTAATGAGGCTCAATCTGTGCTACAGTTGGTGCTACTTTCATGCTACACCATACACCCAACTCTGTGTTATTATAAAAATGTTGGGACGCTAGCAATTGTACCCAATATTGGATGCGTACAATCAACAATTGATAAGTGACCACATATATTAGGTATTTTTACTAATAAGTGTCTGGACGTCAAGTGTGTGGCATTCTCAGGCTATTTGACAAAACTCGAGAGACTTGTGATAAATATGTCAAACGATTTCTTATCCAATATTCCGCAAATGTCACACCGTTCATGAAAAGGTGCATACCAGTTGTATTGAATACCAAACAATTACAATATCTAATACAGATGGCAAATGCAGTCACAGCCTTATAAGGGGGTAGAGGTGGGAACAAATGGATGGATGTGGGTTTATCGTGTTCAATGAACGAATTTACAGACCAGAGGAGGTTTCATCTACTAACAAGGTAGATATAACGTAGGCGGTTTGCCTGCGCTTTGAGTCATGGATCATTCATAAACAATCGCAGACACTTTGATATAAATCAATCAACAGAGTGAACATGATTTTGATAAAGTTACGGTTTTTACTATTTACAAGGTTAAATCTTCTCATAAAGAACTTTCAATCACCCTTCTGTTTCGAACATTATGTCAATGTTGAGGCCAATCTACCTATCTCGTGCAGTCTACAAAATTATAATGCCCGGGCCAACGGCATCTTTCGTTATTTGAATGAATGGTAGAACTAGAATGAAAATTGACGGGACAACAATGTACATCTATTACGTAGATGTGGTTCATTTAAATTATCGGTTTGGATAGCATATACTGAATTATAGAATATAAAGAAAGCACAGTTTACGATATTATAACACCAGGTATAGGAACCATAAATGTGTCACCCATGGATCGCTTTTATTTTTTGAATCGACCACAATTTGTTGAATGAACTGTATAACTAGGTTCGTATATATCAAAGTTATCTAATAACACAATGAGCGGGGAAAGAATGTATTGCCTGGATATAGTTTAGTAAAATAATAATAGGATAGTATATATAGAGAATTACAGTATACATATAAAATTACAATAAAATAATAATTGGATAGTATACATACATACATACAGAATTACAGTATATATATAGAATTGCAGGTGATAAAGAACTCACATTTTACGACATTGGCACACCCAGGTTTTAGGAACAATTTGTTAATTAAAATAATAATTGGATAGTATACAATTACATATAGAATTACAGGTTTTGGAACATAAGTAATCCATTGGATAGTATACATTGAAATACAGTTTCGCCCCAGAAGTTTCGTAAAAGGTAAAAGGTGACCAGTAGCCTATGCCAAAGTGCGATAATCGGATTGATTCTACCTTTAAGAGATTTCACACAATGGTGGT
Source organism: Urechis unicinctus (assembly GCA_034190875.2). NCBI lineage: Eukaryota > Metazoa > Annelida > Polychaeta > Xenopneusta > Urechidae > Urechis > Urechis unicinctus. The sequence continues at coordinate 20,633,487 of CM067357.1, forward strand.
CATATCTGCGCACGGCTCGTTTACAGGTATGATCATTCCATTGAAATGCAAAACGCTAAATGCCTTATGATATTCTGCTATACTCTACGCCAATAATACCAAGTGTTATCCGGTATGTGCCAAGTGCTGCCACTAATGGGGAGCTCTCCCAGCATCACAATTATCCTCATTAATTGTCGTCGCGATATCACCTGTTCGTTGAATCGACGTTAGACCCCAATATAGCTATTTTTTAGTGAAAAATGCCAGACGGCAGAGCACTTTGATATGATGTAGCATTTCCAACCGCAGGATCAATTTAATGTAGCTATTACATTCATTGACTAGAATACCGTGTCAAAACACAACGCTATTGATGCATTTGCTGCAAACGTGTACATGGGTAACGGCGAAGGATATTTAAGCATTTATTGAGTACGAAATGTTTCCACTCGTACCATATCTATTTATTGCGTTGTAAATCATCACTTTGCCAATAACAGCTTGCTCACTCAAAGGATGTTAGCAAGAGACTTCAACATTGAACTTATCTGATAGAACTGTGGATAACGTTGGTCCTATAGTAGCGCATGCAGCAAACATAACCCACGTAGCGACTCTTTCTGTTGTAATATTTGGATTCTTGTTCTCTGAAAGAGAACCTGATTACACTTAAGTAAAAGGTAACGTCTCACGAATACGCTGCATACGGACATATGTGACAGGCGTCAGGTCGTTTCCATTTTACATTCGATTCAAAAATAATCCTTATCAGCTCTAGCCCAAAGACCCAGGTTAAAAATGAACTGACAATGTATTAATCAAAAGTGTATTGACGTTGTGGTGTACTTTCATGGCATTAGTTTGCTTTGGAGCGTGCTCAAAAGAAAAACAATTTTCGATATGTTTGAAATAATTTGGTGTATCGCACGATCGTGTAAATGCTGGCGAATTTGAGTCTCCGTCTAAATGGATCGTAGCACTGCTTAACAGTTTGTGCATGCGTCATGGTGATGCTTCCACATAGGAAAAGTCTGAAAATAAGCATCAACCTGACGTTCCACTTTCAAAACTTATTGCAATGTTATAAGACGTTGGACAAAAAAGCAGATGATCTCAGCAAAACACTCGGAAGTCTTGATAACCAAGAAACGGCTACAGCTGATTCGTTTGTATATCTAACCAGCACTGCAATTCAATGAAATTTAAAGTAATTAATCATTGCTTCTGTGAGCCTTGATTACACGTTTACGGAGATATAGAATCTAATGAATGGCGACTTTTCTGAGGCTCTCCCAAACGACCATATGTGAAATTCGAGTCACTTTTAAACGACTCAATGCTAGCTAAGGCGCGCACAATAATCACGATTGACCATTTCGTTCTGTATAACCATGAATTTCCTAGCAAACTGTCTTGAAATCGACATTGCATAATCTTTGCAGACTAAAGTGGTTACCTAGGCTTACTTATAAGTCAAGTTCTATAGTTCTCATATTATATCGAATATACGCTTATCCTGTAGACATCCTGATATATGACAAACATCGTTTCCATTAAAAGAAGGATAATTGTATCTCATCAGTTATTCATTTCTGTATAGAGTAAACATTGCATCTAGCAACCATGGGTATGTATTTGAAATTGGGATGCTGCATATAACTTATTTTGCATTCAAGGTAGCTAAGGGAGGCTTTGTATGAGCCGTTGCTGCGTAGCAGCACTATCGAACCGTACAGTTGGCAATCCTTCAATCTATTCAGCTAAACGACCCTAATCCTACTTATTATTGTAGCTTGATATTGATTAATATTATGTCACGTCTAGGTGTATTGGTTTAGCAATCATCGATATAACCTGCAGAAGACATTAACAAAAAGTGATTTAATGCAGAGCATGGTTTATCACGCATTGGCACGGGGTAAAACTCGCATCAGTGATGCCCTGGCGGCATACGGTGTACTGTCGATTATATTATCAGCAACAACCTGCGTCTAGTAAATCTGTACCTTTTAGCGTTGAGATATCAATTTGATTTTGTTCATCGCAACCACAACTAAGTTATTAATGGCGCCTCATTTAAAGTTGTAAATCAGGTCGATATTGCCGCCGAATTCACATCAACGAATCATGGTTGCGCTAAAAATTATATAGTTGCATTCATAGATTGTGTCCGCGTAGCAACAATGAATTCCGTCGTAAAGACTTCTTATAGCTTTAATGAATGTCAATTGCGCCTACCACATGTCGATTTAAAGTGACCGTTTCATGGTATGTTGCACAATGAGCCCGAGGACAAATCTGACAAGAAAGCTAAGGTAGTTATGAATTGAGGTGCGGGATGCGGCTCAAGATGTGCCATTTCTTTTTTTTCCATACCAAGCGGCTCTCTTACGTTGTTGGAGATGCTGCCAGTCTTAATGTGTTGCTGTTGTGGTTATATCGTAGCTGAAACTGCTGTCGATCTAATGTTGTGGGAGATGACCGCACTCTAATGCCCCTTGCGCATATTAAGCTAACGATAAACAGACTGCTTTTCGTAATTTATATTTACACAAATAAATTAATTTTCGAGTAACGAATATATGAATCATGGTACTGCTATCAATTACGTGGTAACGGCAACAAAATGTAAGGTGCTGTTAAGGAAGAAAATTATACTCAGGTGAAAGTACTTACGATTGTTATCCGCTTAAGTGGTCAGGTAATACAAACGTTATCTTAATGTGTATTGATATTGCTACTCGATGTAGCCAATAATGCACAGTATATATTAGAATTATCCCATTTTTCTGCAACATGTTGCTTCAGTTTACTCAACTTTCGAATAAATGATCCCTAGGTGGTACCTCGTTGGAATATTCACATACAACAACAGGTATTTGTTACTCCTGCAGCACACATCTATATAAGCAAGTGGTTATAGTCAAGTTATCCTCATTCTTAGCCTTGCAGTTTTAGGATATTGACTCTAATACAAGCCATTTAAGCCCGTCATTGTTGGCCCAACAAGAATTAGGCCTGACGACTTAACACGCGTATCGTCGAATCTGTATTTTTCAAACGCTTTCGTCTTTGCAGTCAACGCAATTGTCATTTAATATTTCTTAGCTTGGTTTGAGAAGCTTATTCTTTACTTTATGTTGCGTGGATCATTTACCCGCTGCGCTTGACTACAGACACCATTGGTGTGAATTAGGTAAATAAGATGTCAAATACGTCAGCGAAATATTACATTAGTAGGGTTTAGCATATCAACGAGTATACGGCGTCAGTTTGTACTACACTTTGATGAATTATTGTACAGATGAATTCGATCTTTGACCAATGACATACGGTACATAAATTTTTCCTTCACCATTGGTATATGAAACTCAAAGGCGTCCTAACATCTCAGTACGTCTTGGGTTTTCGCCATGTACGTGGTTTTCGCCGTCGCAATTACCAATACCGCGTCATATCACAAACAAATTCTTTACGTTTTTTATCATCAGCATCTTGATATGTATGTCCTTTGTTATAAATCTGATTGCTGTTTATCAGTCGTGTATCTACTTTCTAATGAATATCTACATGGTTAGTGTGATAATGGTCGTTATTCTTGACCGTGGATAGATATGGTCGGCCTTTTTGCGATCAATGAGCCAGTTTGTTATATTATCCTAAAGTGGGGTGTAACTGGCGTTTGAGAGTGCAATTTCTAGCTACAGCTCACCAGAAAGTGAACAAAAGGGACGCAAAACAAGCTACATCCTCTGCTACCAAATGGTATATGATTTCACATAAGTAGATCTATATTTCTGTATTCGCCTGCGGCGCTTTGGAATGTTATCATCTATTCGTAATGGTTAATTCAAATTATTGACTCTAGTAAGTTATACCATACTTTGTTTCGATACATATAGAGCCCTAATATTACCTACACCTGAGCCTTAGTTATCTTTTCTTTGCAATTATGATTTATCTTATCGTTGATGCTAAGGGTTCATTGTGGGCAATACCAATTCCCTATTTCTGTAATTGTCATTACAATATCTCAAATCCCCTCCCAGTGTGCAGCGCAACTGGTGGACCTTTCGCAGTCAATAAAATGCTGCGGAATTGTGGTTTATAACACATAGAATAATCACATAAAAACCATCATCCAATATATGACATATAATGGTACACCAACCTATTACGCTTGCTGCGCTTTACAATATGTAATACAAAATCATTAATAGAAGAGGCAGCAATCTATTTTGTTCAGTTGTTATGCGATCAGCAAGTGAGTTTGGAAGATTGGAAGAGAAGCGAATATATATTCATGTGTATTTCTAACATAAAAAGAAACGTGAAATAATGAACAAGTTTTGCAACATTCAACATAATGAAGCTTTTGCTTTTGCGATATCATAATGATGTGAATGATGCAAATCATGTCGCTGTCAAATCCTTCCATATTTTGTAAATATTTATAATACCTAAAACTATTCAATGCAATTTATATCCATGCCATTTGTGGATTTGTTAGCATTTGATATTAAACGTCATCGAATTTGTTTTGTCAATGTTGTGTGTATAAATAGTTATGTTTCATGTCCCAGTGGTGATTAATACAAGAATATTCTGTGATGGAGCGTTGCACTGCATTTTCAATTGTTTTACGTTGTTGTGGGCAACGAAATGCTAATGTTCGACCCCAATATCGAAGTATGCACACAGAACGGGAGTTACTTCCAAACAGTCTGATTCTTTGGAATCCAGGTTTTGTTAAATCAATCATAATCAATTGTCCATAACTGGAAGACACAAACACAGCAACAAGAGGATGAAGCATGAGGTGCTAAATTTCATTGAACAGTTAGATACCTGGTCATTTTGATATCAATATTGTTCCCTAAATGGTTAATACCATTTACTAAATACCTGAACCGTACCATACCAATTGATCAAATTCATTTACTGCCACACCATATTGAATACATTTCTTTCTACGGATTACAAATTACATGGTATATTCATGGCAAATCGTTCCCACCATCTCATTGCAATGAAAACAGGACTAAAAATGGTAGTATCATCGGCATAACCACGAAGACCTATAAAATCTTGTCCCATGCTGTAGGAGCTGGTTAATCAATTGTCCATCATGCATCCTGTCGAACGCTCTGTGGGCATCCAATCAGCAGCCAATAACATTGCTGTTGTATAAGTACCCTTTTTAATCCCAACTGAAGATCAGATACACAGAATTAATCACAATATAGCTTGAATATGATCATATCATTAACAATTGCACTACATAATACAATTCTCTGTAATTGTCACAGCAACTCATATCTTTTGGAAAAGGAGCAATAGTTGAGTTCATAAAGTCATATGGAGTATGGCCATGAACATTCATTGCATTAAATACTTCACGCGGTGTGCTCTTGAATTTGGTCGTTTAGTTAATCAAGTGGTCAGTAAAGAGCACACGCTTTTGTTTCCCTTCAGAGGGCAAACAACATGATTAGTCATTATAATACCCGTAAATCTCATGCGCCAGTTCGAACATTGCGTTATTATTTGCAGGAGCAGATATATATAGCACTGTGTAATATATTTCAGCTGGTACACTCTTAAAATGATGATTTATCTTCTTCAAATCACGCCATAAGCCATGAGGTATATGTAGCGGGCTTTCCGGCAAAGGTGTTTTTAGCAACATTCGCCATATGTTTTATGTAGCGTTTTCGTACAATCTACCGATTAATTATGCGCATACGCTTTGCCGAACAAAAATCGTATGCGCTGATTGATGAGGATGTCAGTTGAAAAAGATCGACATATTCTCTAAAGAAAGACATTCGTCTAGCTAGCAAGCATGGGACACATATCCTGTGTGGCGTAAATATGATTGTTCTAGATATTTCACCTTGGTGCGTCGTTATCAAACAAACGAGCACCCGACAAACCCTACCGACAAACCTACGATGGAACTGCGCTGGGGTGGGTTCCAAGTAACTAATCGACAATGCCCTATTTCCTGCGTCATATTACGTACACCTATATTGAGAACAATGGATGACCGTGAATACAACAAAGAAGTTGCTGAGGTAACATTTCACAACCCTTTACCGGTTAATTTAGGCCAAGCCCCTGAAAGCCGGCGAGAATATTGCCTTTTAGTTGTCAATGAGAAAGTCTGGTCGCTAATTCGGATGCATTGGCGGTGTTAACACTATTGATAGTTAATCAAGATCACTGAATAGGACGTACATCATGGACACAGAAGAGAGATTCAATAAAACGTCAGCAAAATGTTACATGGTTATTTGCTAAGACATAATGACACGAACTATTGCGGATATCATCTTGATGTAAATATGTTCATGTAGCCACAAAGAAAATACGCAAGCTCATGGATGTTGGTCGCGGAACAGGAAACCACGAGCGGATACTTTCATGTGTTACGAGTACGAAGTTTAATACTATATTGTTAATAAATCCCCGGCTTTTGTTATTAAAGATAAGCAATTATTATGCATATACATTTGCGTCGCAACCAATGATTTAGTGTCTATCAGATGATTACGTTCGGTAATTTGAATGAGTTATTGATTACCAAGTAGATTTTGGAGATTTTTACCCTAGCTATTTACCTTAGGTTTTTATCTGTAGGCAGCGGTCAGGACGGCAGTATGTAGGATATTTAACTGTTGATGTGCATTTCAGGTTTTAAATGAGTGAATACACTATGCCATGTACCATGTTGTATAAGCAATGCAATGCCAAATAAGAAATGGAATACTTCTTTTTTGAGAACAACTCTGAGGGATCGCTAACACAAAATGGTATTGAGTCAATATGAGTTAAACATAACAAATACCGCATTCAATGCAAAAGTAATACGAGACTGTAACATCGGTAGGGTACACAAATATGTTATAGCACATGTCATTTTGTAGATAAATCCAGAGTTGAACTCAATTTAATTCCATCGATGGGTGCAATTGCTCAAAATGCCCATCGGTGTATTATTATACGTCATTATTGTTTAAAAAAATGGCTCAAATTTAGCTTTTAATAATGAAGCAATAGGCTTTCACTGCATATCAAACATCGCTGACCAGCTGACTAGCGAGTAGCTGTCACTTGTCTGTATTTGTCAGATATTTGTAAATGGTCTGGCCGTCGTATATTGGATTCACTACTTGCATGCTAAACTTACATCGTTTGTCGTCCTTTGCGCGTAAAGGGATGTAGTGGAATGGTTTCTGATAGACACATTACATAATCCCGCTCCTCGAAAGGGGTGGTTTTTTCAGATATGTATAAGAAATTCAACAAGTCAGACCCAATGGTTCACTGGCGTGCTCCTCAAATGTATAATGCTCTCTTAGGTTACCCTGACGGATCGATTCTGTTCTTCAAGTTGCCAGACAAACGACAGTGGGATATTTCTGAGATGTCGAGCAAACATTCAATTCCATTCCATTTGCGAATAGTAATCTGTCGAACTAGAGTTCGACCCTTTGTATGCTGCAATGTATATCTGCGATATTCTGGTCGATTTACCATTCGTTGTCTACACGGTGGTTGCATTATAAAAAAACATGTGTGTTATATAGAATTCGTATATAATAAAGATCGAAAATAGTCCTAAATTATAATAGTTATGAAACAGCAAAGTGATCATTAAGAATGGCGTTTTGACGTAATAATAATGAGGTGAGTAAGTATCCAATTTAGAGACATTTTCTTTGGCTACAGTCTACAAAAATATGGATTTGATGATCAAACCTACTGACTTAAGCTGATTTACTGTCAACTTTACAGCACGTAAATGTATAGCGTAGGGGTTTTGCGACAGGATATCACAAGCTCAAGTAAAGACATGTGAGTATCAAGTATCTATATTATGTTGTCTAAGGAGGAATCAGTATAATAGTTGAAACGCCTTGCATCCGCTCTTTATAACTTTGAGCTATAACGTTATGTGATAAAGATGCCAGGAGAGGGAGTGCAGACTTAGACCGGCACATATCCTCGAAAAGCACAAGGAATATTCGGGGTAGCTGTTATACTTAGGGAGTAAAATGAAATGGCATTTTACACGATAACAAAGAAACGGCAGAGTGGGATTGTTGGTTCTCGATCTAGTGCCTTTACCTCAAAACACATCAACATAAGGTCGCTCTCTGACTCTACGTCTCTCTAAATTGTAGACCTGCTTCTATTCTACATGACACTTTTAATCCTTAAAACCTTAAATTTGACCAAGACAGTTGGCGGTAAGAATTGGTAGAAACTCAGGACTTTCCACACCATTTGAAATGTAATCCACTGGAATAAGTATGTCGGCAAACAAAGTTTGTTCCGGGACATCAACGTTTATAGAAATAACCACACATTTAATTCCAGAACTTGAGGGATATTTCCATAGTGACCAAATTCACATTGTGGCAATCAATATTACAACGTGGGCTTACTGAACATGTTAGGAGTCAGTGAGTGAATATAGCGTTTAACGGCACACCAACACGTATGTGATATATGACGCCCATGAACATGTTAGGAACACCCCTGATACCTAGCATTGACCTATAAGATTTATTCCCCGCGCGTCCATATTGATAATCAGGACAAAACTTAGATAATTTGATCTCGATTGAAACACTTCCACAACTAATGCTTGTTATCGAACTGAGCCCAAGGTAAAAGTTGTTTCCGAATTGAAGGTTAATGTCTGGACCTGTTGACAGAGGATATGACATTAAATTATTTAGATCCGATATTTGTATTATTGGAGAATCTTGAGGCGACCAAATCTGCATATAACAGCGTATTAGGGGCTTACGCACCGCATCTTTTAAACCATGCACTGCATAACTTTGTAACTGGTTGATGATATATGAATGAGTAATCCACACACCTGCATACACTGTGGGATTCGGATTAATCGACTACCACCAAAACGAGACGCCCATCGTTGATTTATTTACTATTTTAGACGATTGCCATTACCAGATTTACCATGTAGTTTACAACCGATATGACCAATAAATGAACATACTAAAATATAAATGATAACAAAACAGAATTATTACAAAGGAATCGCTAGGAAATCGGTGAAGCTAACATAAATGCTGTCTGCAAATACAAACCAATAATACATTTCTCTTACTATGCTGGCGATAAGAACAAAAAAATAATTACACTAGTAACTCAACCTCTAATAAAATTTGTATCTCGTCGTGGGTTGCATATTGAACGATAGAAGACTATTTCCAGCCGCGCTATACATTCGTCAACTAGGACGCAAATTCACCATCGATTACTCTTATATTACCATTTCCCCTGGCAATGGCTACAATATAACATGACTTATCGCTACAGTGTTTATGTCAGGCTTATTTGGGAGACCATGCTTATATTAGCTTGCCCTTACAACTACTGTTTGCGCGCTAGTAGGAAAGTTTTCGACAAGATTTTTATGATTGGCCAGGGAATTGTGTTCCTGCATCCAGATATATTGCCTTAATGAGCTTAATCATTTTTATTCGCTCCCTTGGTGCCCCCTGACTTTTACTCGATTTATGATAAAATGCTTTAATCTAGAGCTTAAATTGTCGTAGTAATCTACTTCGTATGAGTCTGTTTTATGTTGAGTTATGGTACACGGCATTTTGTCGGACTCAGCCATATATATATATATATATACAATAATTAGGTAACTCAGGTGCGGCTCAACTAATCAAGCAACCTGTTATGTGATAGATAATCCCGGTTTGTTGGTCTTTAATAAAGACACAATCGTACAACATAAATGGCGTCTAGACAGTGCATCATTTACCGCTGAAGAAGACAAGTTACTGCTCTATCAATTAAATTTCAAATTTGCAGCCGAATACCTGTTAATGCATGGTTTAATTGGTCATCAATTTTTGATCTTCCATTAAAAATTTACATTTTATAATTTTATTATTCAAAACGACATGTCATTTCTCTAACGGTCTATATTAACAGGCATATTTGACCCCGCTTTACCGATTGCAACATGATTAATTTGCTGGCAAATACTCTGATATCTAGTAAGCTTTGTCCGCACCAGGAAAATGTTTTAATTTAAGGACTCAACGTATATTACCATGATTGATCAAAAGCATTACAGCTAATGCAAATTTGCGTTGAACCATTTGGTATCTATTCTTTTGTGCTGAAATTTGATAAATCATCCCATTGAAACAGTTTCAAAAAATATTGGACGTTAGCAGCTACTGTCCAGCTACAATGTTCAGTGTACACGTACGTCAAGTCAGTGAAGATATTTGACAATTCATACTATGAAATACCCACACTCTCCCATTTTTCGAAGACCAGGTATCATAACTTGGCTGAACAACCTTAATGTTGCAATCCACCAATCACATTGTGATTAAGGATAATCTTTCCAGCTAAAGCTTGTTAGTATTACTCGCAAAGAAGTAGAAGCGGCATTTAATTGTCTAATTTAACGACAAGAAAAATGTATTCGTGCCAAATATTACGAATATTAGTAATAGTAAAGGAGAAGAGCTTAAAAAAAATATTAGTACAATAAGACGTAGTCCCGCAGGTATTATTATTAAAAAAATAACAGTACAATTAGACGTGAACTCCGCACCATGCAAAACAACCGTCTCAAAGCTAATAAGCTCTAGACAAATAAAATTCGGTTATTTTGTTCAAACGACACTTCGTACAGCTTAGAAAGAATTATCGTTGATAATTAGAGATTATTTGTAATACCTTAACGCAGCGCAAATATCATAACCAAATTAATTCGTCTGCGGTGATTGTTTTATTCGTGCTTAAATCTGATAAGCTGACCGCGCAGCCCGGGAAGTATTCATAGGATTTCTACTGTAATTGGTAATACTACATTTACGCCTATGTTGGCGTTCACCTAGCGACTAAAGATTGCAAATTGTTTTAGATGCACTCCTGACATCCTCCATGGTGAGTAGTTTCCAAACCTGAGTAACCGATACCTGGCATTAGTTCGAATCATATTACATGACAAATCTTACAGATGTAGTTTTTTCCCTAAAAAATAGTCAGCCTAAATTTGTAAAATTGTCGACGATGTGTTTTTTTTCTAAAGCAAATATAAGTATTACGTGTATATCTAATTATACCAATCTTTGCCATGCCCAACACGTTAGATCGAGTTATGACAAATGTCGCTAAAGTGCAACGAGCACGACAAGCAATACATCTCGTAAGGTATGAACTATTGTTAGAAACCCAGTTGTACTGCAGAAACCTAGTTCTACGTAGCTATGATAGAATAAAACTTTCTCCAACAGAGTGACTACCAAACGATAAGAATGGCTAATTGGAGAAGATAAGATACGGCACACATGCGCATAGGTAGAGAGATTGCTCTGTTCTTAAGAATATGATTAGTACGGTCTAGATATATTTAACTCCAACATTTATTTGAAGCAACATTGTTTTCAGAAAAAACTATTTGATGGATGATTCACGGACGGCGATACACGGTGGATTGGCTATGGGATAAATCACAATTATTATGTAGGATTGTGCGTAATTCCCGCGACGCATGCCGTTCCGGGATGCTTATTCTCGGAATCCGGGATGAAGTTCTCATGCAAGAAGATTCCTGTATTAGGCGTTTGCGTTACTGCTACTTAACAATATAACAATGCTCCATCTAAATCCTCATAATTACTCTAATCGCCAAATACTCGAATAATATTTTATTAGTACTTTAGTCAAGCTACTTCAAATCACATACTGGGTGCTAGTTGATCGCTAGGATAATGCCCTGTACAGGTGATACGATCACTTCAACGACTCTAAATCGGCTGATAGTTCGCAACCTGGGCATGTATCTCTGGTAAGGACTATGGGTATGCCTCCAACTACAAAGGCCAATAATTGAAAGGCAGCGGATAGTGATCGCCTTGCGGTTGATTTGAATTACAGCGCAGTTCTCAATAGTGGGTCTGCAGGTATATCTTAGAGAAGAGCACGGCATTTGAATGCATAGAGCCGTTTCGCCTCATCGCTTTATTGCACGCAGGGGATCGCGGCATTACATGCACAGCTCGTTATGTCATTGAATAGGAGACTAGTACAAATGGTGCAGTACTCGGCAGAGGCAATGTGGCATTTATTTCTCCTGTCACGGAAGGCAAACTGTATACATTACATGTATAACACGTATATATTTAATAGTTTGCGGTCTCCCTTTAGGCTGCATGAAACATATGCGCAAGTAACTTCCATAATTTGATCTAGGTTGAATATCGATGATTAACAAGTAAGTAACAAGTACACAGGCCTGTTGAATGTAATACGTTAATACGTACAATTGGCGGATGATGGAAACATGTTAAGCATTGCCGCAAAAACCGGGGTTCTTCCTAAATCTCAAGCTAGCCACCGGAGTGCTTTTATGTGTTAACAGGAATGTCATTCCCACGCGAGAAAGAAGGCAACCTACATATTTGGAATATATGCCGCATTTTGTGACCTTTTTTAAGTTGGAGCCTTTCTAGTGGTCTTTAAAAAGGTTCAAACTGGCAAATCTTTAAAATCGAAGGTTAGATGTCACACGGAAAATCTTGTGCTGGAAACTGGATCATGATTCATCTATTAACTAAGGATTGGTTTTTAATGTGGCGCCAGGAAGCTACACCTTGGCGGCGATGTGACAGTCATAGAGAAATGGCTGTCAATTACTCTTCAGTGGTTAGCTTTCATACACAATGAAGCTATGACGTTTCTTGCGAAGACAGCAGATAATATTGTACTTAAACATGACCTGACGGGCGTGGTACATTTGATTATAGTGCTCGACGTCTACATTAGGACACCTCACTGATTTATAAACATATGTATATATATATATGCATATATGATTACACATACACTTTTAAATTTACATCGAAATAGACATGTCTTTACATATACAAATATTAATATGCACATGTATTTTTGTTTATATATTGTATATATATATAGATTTAAACACACATTCTAATGATATGAATTTATGAATATATGTATATATATATTGATTTTAAAAACACATCGAAATAGATATATCTTTACATATATATAATATATATATGCACATGTATTTTTGTTTATATATACATAGATATATATTTATGTACAGCACATATGAGTATAAATGAACATATGTATATATATATTGATCAATAAACAAATTCATTTATGTATAACTACATGTATATATTATACATATATATATATGTATAGCATATGTATATATAATATATATATATATATATATTGTATATATATTTTATATACTACATGTGCATATATAATATCAATTTATATATATATATAAATGTATATGCAGATATATGTATGAAGACATATTTACATATATGTATGTATATATATATGTGTATATATATATATGTATATATATATATATAAATGTATATATAGTTGTATATACATATATTTATATATTTATATATATATAGATATGTAAATATATATATTTATTTATATATAGAGAGAGAGATATCTATTATAGATATATATAGAATATCTCTATAAATATATATATATATATATAAATATAGAGATATATATATATATATATATATTATATATCTATATATAGATATATATATATATATATATATATATATATAATATATATATATATATATATATATATATATATTATATATATATATATTCTATATATATCTCTCTATTGTATATATATATATATATATATATATATATATGTACTGTTATAATTATTATAGCTCATATTGTGCTTCCACATGGAGGACTCGTTAGGCGTGTCTTTAATATGCGCGACTGTACCTAAACGTTGACCTAATAAAAGCATGTCATCGGAGATAGCGAGATCCGTGAGGTGTCGTAATGAGGACGTCGAGCACCATAATCAAATGTGCAACGCCGGTCAGTTCATCTTGAAGAACATTATTAACTGCTGTCGTACTTCCGGGAATTGTCCGTCCCTGCAAGAAACGCTATAGCCATATTGTGCATAAAAGCTAACTATTGACCAGTAATTGCCAGCCATTTCCTTTTGGCTGTTATACTTCCGCCAAGGATGAGCTTAGAAATCCAAAAAAAAATCCTTAGTTAATAAAATATCAGTATCTATTTCCAACACAAGCTTTTCCGTGTGACAACTAACTCACGCTTTAGATGATACGACAGCTTGAGCTTTTTACAAGTCCGCAAGAATAAATATAACTTAAAAAAACGTCGCAATATGCGGCAAGATGAAATATCTTGGCATATATTCGAAAGATGTAGGTTTACTCTCTTCTTTTGTGGGAACGACATTCTTGTTATCACATGAAAGCACTCCAGTGGCTAGCTTGAGATATGGGAAGCACCCTCATTTTGGCTGCAATGCTAACCATGCTTCAATCATCCGTATGTATTTAAGTATTACATGAAACAGGAATGTGTACTTGTTACTTGGTACAATTATCAAATCTCAACATATATCGAATAATGGAAGTGACTTCACGAATTTGGTTTGTTTGAAAGTGCAATCATTGCGCGCAACCTACTAGCAGTCCGCAAAATATTAAATATATACATGTTATAATTGTCATGTACATTGTTGGCTGTCCGTGGCAGGAAAAGACAAAACCGTAATGCTTCTGCCAAATATTGCACCATTTGTACTAGTTTCCAATTCAATGATTAACTAGCTGTGCATATGATGCCGAAATCCCCTGCCTACAATCAAAACGACGAGGCGAAATTGGCTCCGTGCATTCAAATGCCGTGTCCTTCTCTAACTTACGCCTGCAGACCAACTAGTGAGATCTATGCCGTAATATAAATCAGCAGCAAGGCGATCACTATCCGCTGCCTTTCAATTATTGGCCTTTGTAAGTGGATACATAGCCATTTTCTTGAGCAGAGTTATATGCCCAGGTTGCAAACTATCAACCGATTTTAGTCGTTGAAGTGATTGTAACACCTGTGCAGGCTATTATCCTATCGATCAACCAGCGCCCAGTAGGTAAGTACAAATACACAATCATTTAGCGATAACAGTAATTATTGGCAATTAGATGAGTTTTGTTATATTGTAATGTAGCTAAGGTACAAACGCCTAATACAGGAATATTCTTGTATGAGAATTGTACCCCGAATTCCGAGCATAAGCTTCCCGGAACGGCAAGCGGCACATGAATTACGCACACACTTTCATTGTGATTGTGCCAATCTACCGTTTAATGTCCAATCCCGTCCAAGAATATTCCATTATTATGTTTTTATTCGAAAAACGTTGCTTCAAATGATTTGTTTCTGTTTAAACAGCTTGCAATCTGCAGTCGCATTGTGAAATGTGATTTTATCATTTATGGGAGATATTCAATGAATACTTCATGCTGCAACCAGCTCATCACACATGAGCACAAATCAAAAAATCATCGCAGACGAACCATCCAGTTATGAAATTTGCTCTGTTTAGGTTTTCCGAATAATTCAATAACGCTGCAATGCTCCACTTGGTGTATGATGTCAGGCCTTCACACCCGACCAGTGCTTCGTTGAATTCGGTCAGCGCTGATAGTTGACATCACATAATGCATTCCTTACGAAAGATTAAAACATTTTTCCTGGCGTGGAACAACTCTCTTTCTGCCAAAGTATAAGCTTGCAAATTATTCATGTTGCAATCGTTACAGATTTCGTTATCGCAATGGTAGTAACATAGATCTGTGATGATAAAATATGAAAAAAGCCAAGTGATGGTCCAGTATAGCGGATCAACAAACTTGGAAATATAGAACGTACGAAACAAGTCATGTTATTTTAAATAATAAAATAATATAATGAAAATTCATCATGGGAGCTGAAAATTGATGATCAAAAAAATATGGGTTATTCGGTTGCAAATTTGAAATTCAAATAAAAGAGCAATCTTCTTATAACCTTTCTTCTCAAGCTGTAAATGATGCACTATCTAGTCGCCATCTATGTTGTACGATTGTTTTTTCATTGACGAACACGAAACCCTGACTGTCTATCACATAACAGATTGCCTGATGTTAGTTGATCCGCACATGAGGCACGTATTAATTGCCTATATATATGACTGAGAGCAAAAACTGTCATGTATCATGATTCAACAATCATAGACTTATATGAAGCAGGTTGCTAGGCCAATCTAGGCTCTAGATTAAGGCATTTTTCATAAATCGAGAAAGAGTATGGGGCACCCATAGAGTGAATAAAAACAATTCAACTCAATTTAGGCGATATATCGTGGTGCAGTAATCAATCATGAAAAACCATGTCGAAAACTCCTTAACATGAGACTTGCGCGCCATCAGCAGATGTCCGTGGAAGCTACGAAAATCGTGGTCTCCCAAAATGCCTGACATAAATGCTGCAGTGATAAATCATGTTATATTGTAGCCATTGCCAGACAGAAGGTAACATAAGAGTAATCGATGGTGAATTTGCGTCTTAGTTGAAGAAAGTATAGAGCTGATGAGATAGTCTTCTATCGTTCAATATGCAACCCACGACGAGATCCAAACTTTATTAGAAGTTGAGTCACGAATGTAATTTCCTTCCGTTCTGGTCGCCAGTTAAGTGAGAGAGATGTGTTATTGATTTCTATTTGCAGACCGCATTTATGTAAGCTACGGCGATTTCCTAGCAATGCCTTTGTGGTTATTCTGTTTCATCTTAATTTATATAGTAGTGTTTTCATCTATTTGTCATATTGGTTGTTAACTGCATGGTAATTGCGCTAATGGCGAACGTACAAAATAGTAAATAAACCAGCGATCTTTCAGTGGTTGCTTTTGGTTTCATGTTTACTGTCCATTAATCCGAATCCCACAGCGTAAAAAAGTGTGAGGATCCCTCATACATATGTCATCATCAACAAGTGGCAAAGTTATGCAATACATGGTTAAAACGAGGTGCATGTGCCCCGACTACACTTTAACATGCAGAGTTGGTCGCCTTAAGAATCTACATTAGTCAGCTTTCGTTACTACGTATATATCATATATTGTCATACCAATCAATTTTTTCTATCTACAATATTACAAATATCGGATTCAAAGTATTTAATGTCATATCCTATGTCAAATGCACAGACCAATAGCTTCAATTAAGGAGCGACTTTTACATTGGGCTCAGCTCAATAACAAGTATCACTTGTGAAAATGTTTCTATCAAGATCAAATCATGTTAGATTTGTCCCGATCATTAATATGGACGCGCGGGGAATACATCTAACAAGTCAGTGCTCGGTATCAGGGGCCATATGATACATACGTGTTAGTGTGCCGTTAAACCCTATACGCATTCATTCACGCAATCCTTACATTTTCATTAAAGGCACATTGTCATATTGGTAGCCACAATGTGAGTTTGGTTATTCCGGCAAATCAACCAATTTCAGGAATTTAATTTTGGGTTATTTTTATTAAAGTAGATGTCCCGGGACAGACTTTGTTATGCGACATACTTATTCCAGTGGATTATATTGCAAATGAGGAGGAAAGCCCTGAGTTTCTGCCAATTTAGTACACTAACTATTTCGGGCAAATTTAAGGTGTGTTAAAGTGGCATGTAGAATAGATGCTGGTCTACAATTTAGGGAGACGTAGAGACAGACTGCGAACTTATGCTGATGTGTTTTGTGGAACAGGCAATGAATCCTAAACCAAAATTCCCATTCTGACATTTGATTGTTATCGTCAAAAATGCAATTTCTTATTGCTCCCTAAGTAAAACAGCAACCCCAAAATCGATCGTGGTATTCGAGGAGTTGCACCGGTTTAAAGTTAGCACGCCCTCTCCTCGCATCTTTATCACATGTCGTTATAACTCAAAGTAATAAGCAAATAAGCAGCGGATGCGAGGTTTTTGCCGATTATACTAATTCCTCATTAGATAGCATACTATTCAGCGCCCGAACTGGTATTGATGTGTCTTCCTTGATATTCACATGTCGTTTATTGAGCATGTGATATCCGATCGACAAACCCCACCCCTGTATAATTACGTGATGTAAAATTTAAAGTAAATCAGCTTAAGTCAGTGGGTGTGATCACCAACTTCTTATTGTTTCTTATTGATCATCAAGTATCTTATTATTTGACTGTATCCAAAGGAAATGTATCTGAATGGCATACTAAATCATATACTTCATAATTATTACCTCCCACCAGCGTTCTTAATGATCACTTTGCTGTTACATAACTATTATATCCAATAAATATTTTCGACCCCGATTATGTACGATTTTTAATATCAAACAGGGTGTTTTATCATTATTAAATCGCAGTGTTGACAGCGAAACAAAAATCGACTAGAAGATCGTGGATGGACAGCGCAGCATACAAAGGGGCAAACTCTAATATGACAGATTGGTAGTCGCAAATGGAATGGAATCGAATTTTTGCTCGACATCTCAGAAATATCCCGCTGCCGTCTGTCAGGATACTTGAAAAACACAATCCATTGGTGATAACTAATAGAGCATTATACATTTAAGGAGCACCCCAAGTAACTTTTAGGTCTGACTTGTTGAGGTTCTGAGGCATATCTGAGTGAACCGCCCTTATCGAGGAGCACGATTATGTAATACGTCCATCCGAAGCTACTTAATCACAATCATATACGCGCAAATGGCGCCGCACGAAGCAAGATTAGTATGTAAGTAGTGTATCTAATGAAGGTGCGACGGCCAGACCATTTACAAATATCAGACAAATTCAGGCTATTGACAGCTACTCGATAGTCATTTGGTCAGCAATGTTTGATATTCTGTGGAAGCCTATTACCTCATTATTAAAAGCTATATTTACGCCGTATTTTTAACAAGAATGACGCATAATATTACACCGATGAATTGAGCCTATTTACCAATTGTACCCATCGGCAGGAGTTTGACTTATTTGACATTGCATTACCAATATAACACTACCAGGTACAGGGCAAAGTGTATTCACTCATTAAAAACCTGAAATGCACATTAACAGTTACATATCATATATACTGTCGCCCTGGTCGCTGCCAACAGATAAAATCTTAAGGCAAATAGCTAGGGTAATAAGCTCCAAAATCTACTACGTAATCAATTACTAGTGGACTTGCTCCTTTATGGTAGTTTGAAAACAAATCAGCCAAATTATTAAGACCAACACAATATACTTAACTAAGCAGAAGTTACTGGCAGAGCATTGGCAAGGTCAATTGTGCATTATTGCTAGATCTAGCCAAACTTCACAGGTTACGATATGCTACCGAATGACATTATGCAGTGAACTTAATCATCGTGACCCCTATCGTTGTCACCTTGCTCTGTCACTTACTTACGTCACAACTGGTATAGCTCGGGACGTCTTGATTTAAATATTAAATGCAACGAGCAATTAAGAAACATCCCCAATCATCGATACACGAACATACAAGATGGAACTACCTGTCACGCGATTTGTAATAACTATAACAAGTCATAACGTATCTACCTTATGGCCGACTTTGTTCGCCACAACTGCACCTTAAAGCTGAGGGCATGGAGGCTTGATAGCTTTCAGCAGACACTCGCTGGTCAAATGGCTATAGCAAAATGCTGCCAGGAAACAACAAACAAAGTGTTTTTCGGATATACAATATATCTATGCTACATGCGTTAAACATGCGATTGCTGCATCACACGAAGGCCTGGGCAAACTAAAGAGCTATCAGCACGTATTTCCAATTGCAGAGCTTAACAATCACCGTGTGGGGCCGCTACAGTTTCTAGCAATTTATAGTCATCTCAAAATGAATTGTAACTAAGCGTTTACAAAATTGTATCTCGCCACTGTCAGAGATTGCGCGAACAACTGATGGTTAGCTAAGTGTCGTGTACGAAGTGCATTGCAAGATTAAATACGCGCCATGTAACCATGTTGAAATCAATAATAGTTATGCGTAGGCAGTGACAAATGCATTGGAAACGCGCAAGTAATAGTTGCTCAAGTTGTTTTAATTTTGTACCTTATTGCTAGAAGCCACCTCAAAGGCACCGAGTTATTATTCGCGCAGTCACAGTACTTCCGTATATTGGCAAACGAAAACCGTCAAGCAAGCTGCGCGATTAATTATCAATCGGATCCTCAAAGTAGCACGCGATGTAAATGTGAGGGGAGATGTCCCTGCTTGGCCTAAATATGCGACGTTCCGGGTCTTCGCCGAGTGTCCCTGCCTCTCAGCTCATGGGGTATTGAGCCATTGAATGATTGGTTTTATAAGGCAATAATGGATCGCGGCACGGATCCTTTAATAGATGACATTTCAAAACAGCTTGAATCATTTACAGTATTGAGAGCGTTTATGGTACCGGTCATCTGCAAAATAGTACTCGTTGATACAAAGAGCGTTTTGATATATATGTGCATCCAAGCGATCGTATTATTTACATCTACACCGCAACTGCACCAACAGCACCAATTGTAAAACAGGCTAATAACCTCTACAACGTCTGTTGTTATAGCATACAATAAGATGAACATTCGCTGATATCGGCTTGGCCTTGGCAAAGTTCATATTGTCGGAAGAGATAAACACATTGTAGCCAGACGTCTCTTTATGATGTAACTAGCTATCGTTATTGAGATGAATGCATAATTAGTTTGATTATAATTATATTTGACTTGAATGCTTTCATATACTTTTCACAATACGTAGTGATGCGATATCTTTATCAACATAGTCTAAATGACGCTTAATTAATTATATACGACATTAAACATAATCCGATCGTCTGTATTCAGTATCTTGATCAACCGATGCAGACGGCACTCATTGAGTTTGATTCGCTCTCAACTGTCTTTTTTCCAGTGAGACCCATTAAGCTGTATCATGGGTCGTTCGGTATTTGCCGATAGAGGCGCTCTCCTTGTTTTATTAAATAACTCATTACTTTTTGTAAAATTGTACATAAATTCCTATTTGCGTGCAATAACGACACTGCTATTGCCTAATAAGCGATTTGCATCTGAATCAGGAATTATGGATAGTTCTAACCGTACGTAATGCCTGCATTGGCGGGAGCCAGCAGTCTCGTTAGTTTGCTGCAAACGACATACAAAGCCCGTCCTAGCTAACTAATGACAAAACGGGACTATGGTGCTTGTTTTTTGTAAACGACACGGTTTGTTCTTATGTTGTTGTCATTGTCGAGCTTCTCAAACCGATCAATAGTATTAAGTGTATGTTGTATCTGCATTTTAGGCTCGCTAAATTGAACCTAAAGGCACGAAATGTTTGGGCCAGCCATTTATTGGCTTTAAGTCCCATATAAATGACCTGATTCAATATATCTTACTGACTTCAAGCATCAAAATCCGTAGAAGCTTACGCCGTTTCGGGGAACGGATTGATAAAACCCAAAGCAGGATTAGCCATAGAATATTGAAAGTGGCTCATATAATATGTCATGAAGCTGTTTATGTTCCATCTTATTTTTTACCTGCAGACCGTAACGCAGCTAAAGGACTAGCCTATTTATAACGATTTCGACATAAACGATCAGTTTCAATGGAGCCATTAAGTCTTACAATCGCAATGAGAAATATATTGAGCGTGTGACCACTAATCCAAGATCGTGCAGCTTGGCCAAAAGGGTTCATTTACGACAAAACATGTGAGACCGCAACCTATGCGCTTGCACGTTGTTTGTCATATTGGCCAATAAGATGACCCAAGTACTTGAACATAAACGATGGTCCGATGTGCTTTAGTTGATTTGCTGTTTGTGCAGGCGCGCTGGATATGCTAAAAATAATCAACGGTAAGCGAAGCAATGAGCTTTTTGGTCTTATTTATGAAATACGCAGAGGTGACATATTTGAATTTAAAACTTAATAAATATGTTGCTGCGGCTAAAGGCTAGGTAGATTAAAACTACCAGGAACGTACTACGGTTGTGAAAACTATCGAACAGTTAGGATTTTACAGCCTTGATTCGACCATTACATTCCAGCGCGCGAATAATTTTAACCTTAGGTGCTACCACCGACGTCTTCCTATACAGCCATATAGATCCAGGTTATAAAAAGATTTTAACTTGTAATTTGAATGGGCAAATGGTAGAATTGTAATAAGCGAAACGAACGATCTACCTGATCAGGGTTATCATCATTTACTATTATATCTTCACATATGCTAGCTTAATAAAATAAACACACACAGACACACAGACACAAACACATAAACAAGCACACACACATGAACACACACACACACATATGTATGTACATATATATATATATATATATATATATATATATATATATATATATATATATATATATATATATATATACATATACATATATATATATATATTCATATATATATATATGTATATATATAAATATATATATATATATATATATATTTAAATACATATATATATATCTATATATATATATATATCTATATATATATATATATATATATATATATATATATATATACATATCTATATTTGTGAGACATAAAAGTGATTCATATATATACAAAATAAAAATGTATAGCAACAAACATCTTGAAAGCGCCATCTTTCATGTTGCTCGGTATTGATTAACTCAGGATTATGATGAGATAAGGATTAATTCTTATGTCTATAGTTGCAATTATTCACCAAGAAAGCAGGGAACGTTTGCATTGTTTGGGCAACATAATGTGGGTTTACAAGCCCAATCTTGTCGCATGCTCCAACCGAAACAATGATAAGGGTAACAAATCGCGCAGTAGGCAGAGAAAATACTATTGTTAGTAGATTAGATACGGCCGTATGTAGCATTGGCGAAAGTAATTGGATGGAGGTTGTAAACGCCTTAAAATATGTTGACTTAGCAATTGCTTACGATGCTAATAACCCCCAACTCTTGAAAATCGTTGCCAAGATCATATGCTTATCACATATGGAATAATATAAATCGCAATTCATAATGAATTGCACAAGAAAGCTGTTAAGATGAAGATCAAAATGAACCCTATTCTACGATGTAGCAAGCAAGAAACAAACCATATTAATCCTGCATTTTCAGGCTTTTCCGACGTTGAAGCATACCGACGAACCAAATTTTATCAAACATATCGAAAAAATTTCCGTTTAGCACGCTCCAATACTAACCAATGCCACGGAAGTACAACGCAACGTCAATACAATTCTGATTAATACATTGTCAGTTCACTTTTAACCTTGGTCTTTGGGCTAAACGTATTGCTAGAGCCGATAAAAATAATTTTTGAATCGAATGTGATATGGAAGCTGACAAATATATCCGTATTAGGCGTATACGTGTGGCGTTTCGTTTTACTCCAGTGCAATTCTCTTTTGGGGAACACGAATCCAGGTTTTAAAGCAACAAGAACGGCTCAGCGTTTTTTTTTTTGCTTTGTGCGCTAATATAGGACCAACGTTATCCACCGTTTCATCAGATAAGTTCGATATGGCAGTCTCTTGCTAACATCGTTTGAGTGAGCAAGCTGTTATTGGCAAAGTGATGATTTACAAACGCAAAAAATAGATACGGTACGAGTGGAAATATTTCGCACTCAATAAATGCTTAAGTATCCTTCGCCGTTATACATGCACATGTGTGCAGCAAATGCACGAACAGCGGTGTGTTTTGACACGGGGTTCAAGTCAACGAATGACGTTGAGACAGCTACATTCACTTGATCATGCGGTTTGAAATACTCTGCAGGCTGGCATTTTGTAACTATAAAATGGTAATATTGGGATTAAACGGCGCTTCAACAACGAGGTGACATCGCGACGGCAACTATTGAGGATAATTGTGAGGCTGGGAGAGCTCCCCGTTAGTGGCAGCGCTTACTTGGCACATACCCGTTGCCCATACTGGGCTGATTAACCCTCGCCGCTAGGACGAATGTTCTACTGCGCTACAGGGTCGGGTGCATTCCCATCCCGAACCAACATTCACCGTGATCATCTAAGCTACGTGGAACTAGTCACACCTTGGTATCAAATCCACAACCTGCGGGTCGGAAGGGGACGCAGTTTAACTGTTATCCGAATAAAAGATCATTCTGGGATGGTTTTCACACCATATCGTTGGATATATCAATCACTATGTTTAGCTAATTACACATGCTCTGTTGTCAAAGGAACGCTGATATACCTGAGACAAGCACAAGGTATATATTCCTCGTACATTAAATGTAAGTATGTGAGTAATACACATCGTAGCTTTATATCATACTCGCACCTCTTGTGATGATGTACACCGAATACTACTACTACTACGCAGATATACTTTATATTGGCCTGAGCAAAATCAACAAAATCATCAGAAGTTAGTTATATTGGATACATTATCAAGGTTGCAGTTATTAAACTAGGCCCTGCGTGAGATGATAGGGCTCTTTTAAAATGATCAATTGCATTGTCCAACTATGCGGTTATCTCTTTAATAACCTAAATTTATAGCAGGTGCGTCTTTAAACACATATCAATCCTTAAATTTTAGTGCACAATATAAAACATATGGTTACGACGTTACGATATCGATACGTAATATAAATCCAGCATATTTAGAATGGCAGGTAAGGCTATCTACAAGAACAAAACATAGATATGCTAGCTTAAATACATCAATTGTGGAAATTGCGTGGGTAAATTATCTGATACACAAAACATATTCCCTTTGCCTCAACTTTGTTTTCAGTGTATGATGCCTGCATGATATTTGCATCTGTAAACTCACCTTTCCAATTGCTATTGCAACACTATAAGACATCAAAACATATCGATCTCAGGAGGGATACCACGTAAAAACTAGTCCACTCGTCATTATCGCTGGCAACCTATTGTGCATTATGCCAGGTAAGAATACATAATGGCATACCTGTCATTCTCAGATTGTCTGCTTGTCCTAGGCAAAGGTTACACTGTGTGTGACTCCGTGCCCACATCCGCTAGTTTTGACTGATGATTGATTTAACCAAAGAATAATATCGCGTAATTAATGTCTAAATTTTATGCTTGGTTAACTTAGAATTCAGCTAGCAGCTAGGGTTTGATTTTAAAAGATAGGTTGTTTACGAGAATAGAAAGGTCACAAAGGGTAGTAACAGCAAGGCTACAGGGAGAGCCACGATTCCGAAAACGGTATCCAAACATGACAGGTGATTTGATAGGTAATTCTTAGCTGTTACATGCCCCGGTGATTGAAGTAAGCGTTTCATAGTTAAGCACAGACCATCAAGGCAAATGTGATAATTCTAACAGCACAAATGGAAGATGTGAAGAATGCTTGTGGTCAACAAGACACACTGAAGTTATGCACAAATGCACACGTGCACTCGCAAGAAACATCTTCAAGCATGTTTTTGCTAAACTAATAATCGTATGATGCAAGTGCCGTAAATTCTTTGTGTAACGACTGATTTTAAATATGCGAACCCAATATATTCAACTCCAAGTTGTAAACTTTGTCCGAAACACCCCCATAAAAACTATGCAAGTTGAAATTGGAACCAGTAAATGTTTTAACTGCACATCATAGTATATGCATTGCATTATGCCGGTGGATGATAGTGTCAACTAAAACGGACGTGTTCTGTGACCTGCCTTGAATAAACCGTCCAGGATAATAAACGCACGAATAGGTTTACCAACGCCTGATACTAATTGACCACAAAAATTACGAAGATGTTCTGTCATTCTATATATATATATGTATATATACATATATTTATATATAGTTATGTTTGTGTTTGCGTGTGTGTGCGTGTGAATAATATGTGTCTGCATATTGTTACATACGTGGGTGTTCGTGTGCGTATGTGTGCGCGTGCGTATGTGCGTGTGTTTGCGTTGTGTGTGTGTGCGTATTAGTTTGCAATTAAAATAATGGTACGGTAAAAGCATGCTGATCGACCCCAATGATAACGATATGTATTCTTCACCATGTAACTGAACCTGTTTTTAACGTAATCAACTCACTATGACCAAATTGGAATATTCACGTGACCTCATTCAATGTACAGCTCGCTATCAAAAAGAAGGGTGCGCAAATTAGCTCTAAAGATGCATTGTTGCCGAGAACAATAATATCCTGGGGTATTGCATAAGCATCTGTTTGCTTGTGTTTGATTTTTTCGATGAATCACTTATTTTTGAGGATAGAGTATTATTGCAACCCGTTCTTCAACATGCACTTAATCATAATTAAGCCAGATACCATCAAAGCAAATGCTCGTAATGCAAGCAAGCAAGCACGGGAACGACAATTAGCAGCCTTTTGTATCTTTGTAGAAGTCCTCAACCTTTGTAAATGAGTTCATTGTGCATATTTTGTGTCCTACTTATACGACAGAAATAGATAATTCCCTACAAAGCTAATATAGAATTTTTTTAACCGACCATACCGCAATGAAAGGCTTAATTCCGACGCATTGAAATAGTATGGGCCAGGGTCATCCTTACATTCTATACAACCACCTTGCATCATTTCTATTTGTAACAAAAACACCGCATTAACTGATTAAAAGAAATATTCCTTAGCGTATATAATTTTCATCTAGCACGCCATGTCTTGTTTGATACGAAAACCTAGTGAGAATTTACTGCTATGCTTGCTTTATTCAACTGTAACATCTTTTAGGCGAAGCTTTATCTCAAGTTCTAAAGTCATAGTAATCAATAAAGTTTAAGTTTTGCTTCAAACTCTAGGCCTGAAGTTTGTGTTCCTTCATCAACATCCTCAAGCGCGTTTCGCACATCACCACAACACAGATTTCTGTACGACATAAGCATCATAGAGTTAGGTGGCAATCACTGACAGCGTACAAACACATGTTATGCGTTCGTCGATATTTCCAAATATTCACGTATAAAATCTATTATTATATTTCAAAGGCGAACCAGTTAGCCTTTTAAGTGTTAGTCCGTTGGGCAGTTAAGATTATTAGTGATTTAACACGAATCAAAACGACAATAGCTGAGAATGGGCATCATGATCAAAATAGCTGGAATGACTCTCTTGTTGCTTATGATTCCTGCAAGGGCCGCGTGGCGTGACACAGTAATCAGTTTTTGTCCGTTGTAGACCAGAACACATCACCACATAATACCAGCCTGTGGAGGATGAATCCTGCCGTGATAAGGAAAGCATCTCTGAGCAGCATATGGGACAAACAGAAGGACCATTAAAGCGATCAGTGCAAAGCAGATATAAGAATATAGTGCCTTCACAGGTACCAAGGGTGCGATTAATCACGTACGTACCTTTCTGGGTCATCATGATTGAGAAGGTTATTTTGGGGTACTATCGCACTGCATTAACCAATGTCTGAACGCAGCAAATCAAAATATTCTGCTGCACGCCTTAATGAAAAATGTGACTGTCTTGATTTCTTAATTATCCCTTTAGCATCGCGATGAACAGCAATGATTCTATGGTTATTTACGACGCTATCTGGGAAGCACCTTCAATACTATTACCATCAGCTAAGCGCACTAAAAAGAAGCCCGCTGAACTATTCAGCCAGAATTATGCACCCATCACTAATGAGAGAGTGAGAAGCTTTTCCTGGAACTGAAGCTGATTTTATGTTAACAAGCTTATAACACTGGCTGGCTATAGCGTACATTTGACCCTGTGGCAAGAATGCATTTATGTGGCTTTTATCTGGACGTAATGTGGTTGATAAGAGCAGGAACAATCTAAAACGACCGAGGATAACTGATTGCTGATCTAATCTGTTGGTTTGTCTGATGCATGTCGTAGATTGGGCTTGATTAGTAATGCGATTTCGGATTACCTTGTACGTACGTATACTTTGGCATTTAATCCAATAGCTGTATGGTCGACTTGTCGTGTTGTACCTTTCTATCTCCATTCAATTGGTTGTTTGTGGACAGCTTATGTTTCCTCTGTTTGACATGTCCATCGCATTTTGCATTGTCGAAAGGTTTCGGATTCACATATAAATGTAACATTTATCATGATGTACAACAAACGAGACTTTATAATTGTAGATCCGTGTTATACAACGGCTATATGTGGTTGTATGTAATCACCAAATAGCGATTGATCCAAACATAATGTAACTATTCACTTATATTCCATGATTTGGCATAGCTTTCTTACACCTGCGGCTTTATGTCCAGACAGGTTGACGGAATAAATGACACAGCAATAGGGACGATGATTACCAGGGCTGGCTGCTCGATAGTAAGCCGCATTCAAACGAAGTTTCGATATTATTTTGTGTTTTTCCTGCTTGCGGTTACATCCCTCGAAGAATGGATTTGAATCTATGCGTTGTTCTTTTGAAGGATATATATCGTATTATACAGTGTTAGCCCTCAAGACGCAATGTGCATGCTTTTACCACTGTAGCTCAGCTACTCAGGTCCCAGGATATAATAAGACTACATGTTGAGAATTCGCATTATTTCAAGCGTTTCACGCTCAAAAAGCACCTTTATGGTAATAGTTTCTAGAGAGCCAAAATGCCCGCTTTATTGCCATCAAATGCTGCATTTCTGTTGCACTAAAACATATAACTTTACCATATTAATCTATCAAATTGACATAAACAAGCAATATTGAGCATTGTATTCAGTCGCTGGGTTAGATGTAAGTACTATTTACACACATATTCATGCAATAATGTCAGGGTGATACAATTTGTAACATGGAAAACAAGATTGAGAACGGAGGGCTAGATATGTTTATTTGATGCAAGTGATGCAGCGGTTTCCGCTTGCTAATTAATAGCTTTAGCATATTTCACTCAGTAACTTGAGCGTACAATACTCGGCCAACCTAGTTCTATCAAACAGTCACCGCTGATTATGTATATAGCTCCATCGATGCAAATATTTTCACACGCGACTTGTTGGTACGTATAACCCAATCCTATCATTTAACCATCAGGTTTTTCTACAGCGGCATTAATTTGAGGTTAGCAACATATTATTTTAGTAAAGTTTTGTTTCAAACCGATATCCAACGATATTTTGATGCTTTCATTTTTACCGACGCTATTTGGTATACAGAGCCATTAATTGAAGATGTCATGTACTGCTACAAAATCCATGGCAACACGAATCTTAGTTAAAATGAAATCAACAGCTACCAAGGAAAGCAAGAAGCGCCCGACTAGCTTTAGAACCTACCATTACTTCTGTCCTGTAATGGCAGATATGCAAAATATAATGCTGTATAACAATGGTATATTTCTGTTGTACAACAATTGCATAATCGACCACCTAATCCAAATAATATTGGCACTGTGCGAATCACGGCAAAGTTGCTTCCATTATTTTACACGACTTGAAAAAAGTAGCAGATCCCACGCTAACTAACGCTCGATTTGTCCGCCTCGTGATGAACGCTGAGTTTACGAAGAATTGTTCCATCTTGAGCGGCTCCTACTGGATATAATCAGGTATTTTTTTAAAACTTTATATCATCAAGGACTGCAAACGCGAAGATCATCAACAGTGGTGCAAGTACGTCCAAGCACTGCGATCAAGGCAAAGGTTATATAAAATTTCAATGCAAAATAGTGTTTCCAATTTCAATTTCATGTATATAATGTTGGTCGTCCACGAATTGTTAGTAACCGATTTCACTCACGCTCATCCAGCCTTTTTGCGCCATTGTATATTTGTAGAATAATTGTATTATGAAATCATTTTTACACACCATGTACTTGGACAGCAATGTTATGGATTGATTCAATAAATTTGATGAATAAAAGATATGATACATATCAAATCATCTTATACTTTGAATAGCAATGCTCAACACTCATTGCTCAACATTATTTCAACGACTTGAACCAACGTATTATTGTAACGGCAGGTAACAGATAACGGCAGGTCTGTTGATAAAAGTTGATTTCGCCATATTTACTCATATTCCAAAGACATCCTCCGTGAAAGCATACTTTAGAACATCATTACTACTTGACCATCGCATATTGTAAAAGTAACAATAATTGATGTGGTACCTTGAAATAATGAGATTAATTCAGAACCCCTCACACAGTTGGTGCAAGCAAAGAGTGTGGTACATGCCGGAATTATTTATAGAAGGATGCAGCGGAATCTTTCAATGCCGTTTTTGGAGACTTTACAGGCAATACAATATGATTGCCGGAAATACGTCCATATTAGGCAAACGCCATGCTAGAGATACACTTATACATCCATTGTGCCTAATGAAGATCACAGCTGGAAGCATTGAATTGAGCAAGGTCCTTGTGAAACCTTGGCTAATACCCCCCGACAAAACATGCTAAGCAGCCGATGAACTCGAAAACATTTGCAATGAAAAGGCTTAACTAGCAATGTCAAGTATATACAAATATACATAAATAAATATACACACATTTATTTATATATCTATATATATATAAATATATATATAAAGATATATATTTCAGCATATATGTATATACAGGTATATATATATACATATATATATATATATATATATATATATATATATATATATATATATATATATATATATACATACTCATCTTTGTATATGCATTATGTGCATATGTATATATATGCATATATGCATACGAATATATATATATACATATATATATATATATATATATATATACATATATTTATATATATATATATAGAATAAGAATTAATAAAGATGCATGTACATATTTATATATATAAATATTTATATATAATAGATATACATATATATATATATATATATATGTATATATATATATATATATCTATATATTTGAATATATATATATAAATATATATATATATATAAATATATTAATATATATAACATATAAATATATATATATACCAAACAATATATGCATGATAATATGTATATATATATATACCACATATATATATATATATATATATAAATTGGTATTTGCATACATATATAAACAAGCATATTTATATGAACATATGTATATATATATATATAAATATATATATACATATAAATATATATATATATATATTATTTATATATGTATATACATATATATATATATTCATATATAAACATATATATATTTATATATATATGAATATATAAATACATATATACATATATACATATATTTATATTTATACATATATGTACACTTATATGCACACATATATATTTATATATATATATATATATATATATATATATATATATATTTATACAAGTCCGACCATTTTGGTACAAATCACCAACCATCTTGGCCCATACTTACATTTTGGACGATGATCATGGGGCCAAAATAGTCAGCGTCATCTCATAGGCTTACACAACTGCGCTTCCCCACCAAATTGTAACTTTGTTTGCTACTACTCCGCATAAGGTTGGAAACTTATCATTCGGTGTAACTATCCACTTTCTTTGGCTTTAACTGCCTTTCCCTGAATTTACATTTTGGCCTTAACGACCATTTTGGCCATGTTGAGTAATCGGTCATTATTTGGCTTTGTTCGATGTATATTTGCTTCAAACTTAGATTCATGATTTGTGCGACTTTTAACTTCAATGAGCAATTCTTTGTTTCAAATTATCGCTTGAAATGAAGAACATACAAATTTTGAATGAATATA
Organism: Urechis unicinctus; assembly: GCA_034190875.2. Classification (NCBI taxonomy): domain Eukaryota; kingdom Metazoa; phylum Annelida; class Polychaeta; order Xenopneusta; family Urechidae; genus Urechis; species Urechis unicinctus. The sequence goes on from CM067357.1 coordinate 20,665,117, forward strand.
TAAATCAGCAGTTTAACGAAAAACTGGCGGCACACGCTCAAATATCTTTACGGACGGATATAAAAAAAATGGCGATTTTACTTGGAAATCCGGAGTTGTAAGTCTTTGTCAACTCATTTTTGGTGTTTTGTTCTCAATATATATCAGTTTGATAGTTTTTATTTAGATAAATAAGAACAAATGAAGCACTTAAGCTGGGAATTCGAGACGCAGATCAGCATTCAAAACGTTTGGAGAATCTCGCTGAATCTCACTGGTTTTCTCGATCTATGATGTGCAATGTTTCAAGTAATAAATGAAATCATACCGTATCAACGTACTGTTTTTGACAAGGGAATGATTAGCCAGATCGTTATATGTTATCAGTTTGCTCATGTCTTAAAATCAAATTGTCCCCACGAACGCATCCGCGGGCTTAAGCTGAAGGTATATTTTGGGATTGTAACAATTCAAGCTTTCCATACCGCATGGAATTTCCGGTACAGGAGCGAGTAGAGCTCTATAAACAAAGTATATCGGTCAGCCATGACCATTTTACACGCTCTCTTTACATTTGATTCTAATCTGGTCAGTATGATTCCAACGTTTAAATATTGAATATCATTAATGTGACAATGAACGTTATTGCTTCGGAAAGAAATTTCATGTACGACAAATTATGAAATACCCGTAGTTTACAGTGGTTAGCGAGCTTCACCGGGCTGTTCCGCACGTGGGCTCTACCGTTCACACTGGTTCAGACTCACTCTTACCGATCACTTACACTTTTCCAACAATACCCAGATACCACGTTAATAGGACTAGATGCCTGCAGCTTGGTTGGACAGATCTACCGATTACCATTGATTTGTTTTTAAATGTATTTCCTAACGTTCATTTAACCGTATTGACTATTGGCCATTTTAGCGAACGGCTTTTGCCTCATCTATCAGATGTAAACATTGCCTGATCGTGACAGCGGACATGCGCTGGTGGCTCTATGTTAGTGGGGTGGGGTTACTCTTTCAAATGTGATTAATTTTTCAAAGGTTGAAGATTGATATTTTGCTTTCCACATCCTTGAATTATATACTTGCATCAGTAATGTTACCCTCAACATGGAAATAGCATGATCTGTTAATATGATGTATCATTGTAATACACTAAAACATGAGTTCTTTATTACATTCCTATAAGTTTGATTATGTGTTCTGGGTATCTGCCACATCAATATTGGTAATAAAATTGTTGTCAAATGTTCAATGTGTGTAATCCAAACAATTGTTCAATGGTTAGTCTTAAGCACTGTGCATCTAGTCTAATGTTGAAGGGTTATTAAGCATATCTGAAGCCCCAACTCACACACGAGGCCTTTTTAGAACAGTGCAGTTCCCAAGATGTAACAAACTGCCTGGTTAGGCATGGCTTGGGAGGTCACTTTTGTTGTTGCCCATCCTAGACCTGTTGCTTGCCACTTGCCACAGTTTTGCCCTGTCCATCAGTCTGCTTGTAAACTTTTGGTGTAACATTTTTTTGATAATGCAAGGCACTCTTATATTGATTGTCACTTACAAACCAACTATCAGCCCTTTGTGACCTTATTATTGTAAAATAATCTCATTAGCTATGTTAACCAAATAGGGAATACCTGTTTCAAATTAAACTTGAATCACTCTTATATTGATGATCACTTACAAAGTAAATATCAGCACTGCAATACCTGAGTGATTATCTCAATGGGGAATAATTCTTGATGGCACTTTTCTTATAATGCAAGCTAGAAACTTTACATTGACCAAATCTTGCAAACTTTAACTCATAGCTTAATGGGTTTGACCCCTGACTTGCTAGATAAAAGCAAATTAAATTTGCCTGTTCAAGGAAAGTTACTATTAGCTTATGGTTGTTTGGGTGAATCATTTCTTAAAAACTTAAATTATTAGGCTCAAATGCTTAAACTTTTTGCATAACTACTTGGCAATGGACTGTTGTTGCTTGACAAGTGGGTTTGGGGGATATTGTTCAGCCCTGGTGTGTCATTGAATACAATGTTATACTATAAACGCTATGATTAAATGCTGTCATAACTTGTAAGTGTCAAAAGCAGCAGAGTTTACTAGCCATCAGCATTCTGTCTTTATTGTTAGGCTGTGAGATTGTCTAGGTGTTTGTGATGACATTTTGCTCAGCAGCATTTACGATCTGGTAGTGGTTAACTGCTTTACCTCCTGTTCTGGGTTTAATATTATGGACCCAGTATCTCAATTTAATCATATTGGAGATACATATCCTCTGTGTTGGTTAATCTGCCCTATTTAGGAAATTTATTTGTTCAAGATGGGCAACAGTATCAGCTGTCCAAAAATCACAATTATGCTCATCTATCTCTGCATGATACCTCCTCATATCAAAGGGAGCAGTGTTTTGCTTTAGGACCACTAGGCTCTTACTTAGTGAAAAGACATTTGGTGATTTGAGATAAATGTAAAGTTTAACATAAGAATAGTGATGAGGTCATGTGGCTTCAACTACATTACTGACAGCAATGTAGATGAAGCCACATGACCTCCTCACTATTCTACATGATGAGATACATTTGCAACATTAAGGTCCATGTGCTAAACCACCACAATAATTCTTCTGCATGCATGTTAATAGTAAATTCACAACTTCATCAATATTGTGGCTTCACCAGTTTTGTGGCTCCACCATATTGTGGCTTCACCAATACTGTGGCTTCAATAATATTGTGGCTTCATCAATATTGTGGTTTCACCAATATTGTGGCTTCACCAATACAGTGGCTTCACCAATGTTGTGGGTTCACCAATACTGTGGCTGCACAAGTGTTGTGGTTTCACCAATACTGTGGCTTCACCAATACTGTGGCTATACCAATATTTTGGCTTCACCAAATGTTGTGACTTCCCCAGTGTTGTGGCTTCATCAATGTTATGGCTTCACGAATGTTGTGGTTTCACCAATACTGTGGCTTCACCAATATTTTGGCATCACCAAATGTTGTGACTTCCCCAGTGTTGTGGCTTCATCAATGTAATGGCTTCACCAATGTTGTGGTTTCACCAATACTGTGGCTTCACCAATACTGTGGCTACACCAATATTTTGGCTTCACCAAATGTTGTGACTTCCCCAGTGTTGTGGCTTCATCAATGTTATGGCTTCATCAATATTTTGGCTTCACCAATGTTGCAGCTTCACCAGTGTTGTGGCTTTACCATTTTTTTGGCTTCTCCAATACTGTGGTATCAACAATGAAGTGGCTTCACCAGTGTTGTGTTTTCACCAATGTTGTAGCTTCACCAATACTGTGGTTTCATCAATATTTTGGCTTCACCATTGTTGTGGCTTCACCAGTGTTCCGGCTTTAACAATATTTTGGCATCACAAGGATTGTGGCTTCACCAAGTTTGTGGCTTCACCAGTGTTGTGCTTTCACCAATGTTGTAGCTTCACTAATACTGTGGCTTCATCAATATTGTGGCTTCATCAATATTTTGGCTTCTACATTGTGGGGGTTTCACCAGTTTTGTGGCTTCACCAGTACTATGGCTTCATTAATATTGTGGCTTCTCCAATACTGTGGCTTCTCCAATACTGTGGCTTCGCCAATGTTGTGGCTTCACCAGTGTTGTGGCTTCATCAGTGTAATGGCTTCAGCAATATTTTAGCTCCACCAATGTTGTGGCTTCTCCAATACTGTGGCTTCATCAATATTGTGGCTTCATCAATATTTTGGCTTCAACATTGTTGTGGTTCATCAGTGTTGTGGCTTCAACATTGTTGCGGCTTCACCAAAGTTGTGTATTGAATTATACTGTGGTTTTATTAATATTATGACTTCACCAATATTGCGGCTTCACCAATACTGTGGCCTCACCAATGTTGTGGCTTCTCCAATACTGTGGCTTCATCAATATTGTGGCTTCATCAATATTTTGGCTCCAACATTGTTGAAGCTTCACCAGTGTTGTGGCTTCAACATTGTTGCGGCTTCACCAGTGTTGTGGATTCAATGATATTGTGGCTTCATCAATATTATGAATTCACCAACATTGCGGCTTCACCAATACTGTGGCTTCACCAATGTTGTGGCTTCACCAATACTCTGGCTTCACCAATTTTGTGGCTTCACCAGTGTTGTGGCTTCATCAGTGTAATGGCTTCAGCAATATTTTGGCTTCACCAGTGTTGTGGCTTCTCCAATACTGTGGCTTCATCAATATTGTGGCTTCATCAATATTTTGGCTTCAACATTGTTGTGGTTCACCAGTGTTGTGGCTTCAACATTGTTGCAGCTTCACCAGTGGTTTGGATTGAATTAAATTGTGGCTTCATCAATATTATGACTTCACCAATATTGCGGCTTCACCAATACTGTGGCTTCACCAATACTGTGGCTTCACCAGTGTTGTGGCTACACCAGTGTTGTGGCTTCAACATTGTTGCGGCTTCACCAAAGTTGTGGATTGAATTATACTGTGGCTTTATTATTAATATTATGACTTCACCAATATTGTGGCTTCACCAATACTGTGGCTTCACCAATGTTGTGGCTTCTCCAATACTGTGGCTTCATCAATATTGTGGCTTCACCAATACTTTGGCTTCACCAATGTTGTGGTTACACCAATACTGTGGATTCACCAATACTGTTGCTATACCAATATTTTGGCTTCACCAAATGTTGTGACTTCCCCAGTGTTATGGCTTCATCAATGTTATGGCTTCACCAATGTTGTGGTTTCGCCAATACTGTGGCTACACCAATATTTTGGCTTCACCAAATGCTGTGACTTCCCCAGTGTTGTGGCTTCATCAATGTAATGGCTTCACCAATGTTGTGGTTTCACCAATACTGTGGCTTCACCAATACTGTGGTTACACCAATACTGTGGCTTCACCAATACTGTGGCTATACCAATATTTTGGCTTCACCAAATGTTGTGACTTCCCCAGTGTTATGGCTTCATCAATGTTATGGCTTCACCAATGTTGTAGCTTCACCAATACTGTGGCTTCACCAATATTTTGGCTTCACCAAATGTTGTGACTTCCCCAGTGTTGTGGCTTCATCAATGTTATGGCTTCATCAATATTTTGGCTTCACCAATGTTGCGGCTTCACCAGTGTTGTGGCTTTACCATTTTTTTGGCTTCACCAATACTGTGGTATCAACAATGAAGTGGCTTCACCAGTGTTGTGTTTTCACCAATGTTGTAGCTTCACCAATACTGTGGCTTCACCAATATTTTGGCTTCACCAAATGCTGTGACTTCCCCAGTGTTGTGGCTTCATCAATGTAATGGCTTCACCAATGTTGTGGTTTCACCAATACTGTGGCTTCACCAATACTGTGGTTACACCAATACTGTGGCTTCACCAATACTGTGGCTATACCAATATTTTGGCTTCACCAAATGTTGTGACTTCCCCAGTGTTATGGCTTCATCAATGTTATGGCTTCACCAATGTTGTAGCTTCACCAATACTGTGGCTTCACCAATATTTTGGCTTCACCAAATGTTGTGACTTCCCCAGTGTTGTGGCTTCATCAATGTTATGGCTTCATCAATATTTTGGCTTCACCAATGTTGCGGCTTCACCAGTGTTGTGGCTTTACCATTTTTTTGGCTTCACCAATACTGTGGTATCAACAATGAAGTGGCTTCACCAGTGTTGTGTTTTCACCAATGTTGTAGCTTCACCAATACTGTGGCTTCATCAATATTTTGGCTTCATCATTGTTGTGGCTTCACCAGTGTTCCGGCTTTACCAATATTTTGGCATCACTAGGATTGTGGCTTCACCAAGTTTGTGGCTTCTCCATTGTTGTGCTTTCACCAATGTTGTAGCTTCACTAATACTGTGGCTTCATCAATATTGTGGCTTCATCAATATTTTGGCTTCTACATTGTGGGGGTTTCATCAGTTTTGTGGCTTCACCAGTAATATGGCTTCATTAATATTGTGGCTTCTCCAATACTGTGGCCTCTCCAATACTGTGGCTTCACCAATGTTGTGGCTTCATCAGTGTAATGGCTTCAGCAATATTTTGGCTTCACCAATGTTGTGGCTTCTCCAATACTGTGGCTTCATCAATATTGTGGCTTCATCAATATTTTGGCTTCAACATTGTTGTGGTTCACCAGTGTTGTGGCTTCACCAGTGTTGTGGCTACACCAGTGTTGTGGCTTCAACATTGTTGCGGCTTCACCAAAGTTGTGGATTGAATTATACTGTGGCTTTATTAATATTATGACTTCACCAATATTGCGGCTTCACCAATACTGTGGCTTCACCAATGTTGTGGCTTCTCCAATACTGTGGCTTCATCAATATTGTGGCTTCACCAATACCTTGGCTTCACCAATGTTGTGGTTACACCAATACTGTGGCTTCACCAATACTGTGGCTACACCAATGGTGTGGCTTCATCAATATTTTGGCTTTACCAATTTTTGGGCTTCACCAATACTGTGGTATCAACAATGAAGTGGCTTCACCAGTGTTGTGTTTTCACCAATGTTGTACCTTCACCAATGTTGTGACTTCCCCAGTGTTGTGGCTTCATCAATGTTATGGCTTCATCAATATTTTGGCTTCACCAATGTTGCAGCTTCACCAGTGTTGTGGCTTTAACATTTTTTTGGCTTCTCCAATACTGTGGTATCAACAATGAAGTGGCTTCACCAGTGTTGTGTTTTCACCAATGTTGTAGCTTCACCAATACTGTGGTTTCATCAATATTTTGGCTTCACCATTGTTGTGGCTTCACCAGTGTTCCGGCTTTAACAATATTTTGGCATCACAAGGATTGTGGCTTCACCAAGTTTGTGGCTTCACCAGTGTTGTGCTTTCACCAATGTTGTAGCTTCACTAATACTGTGGCTTCATCAATATTGTGGCTTCATCAATATTTTGGCTTCTACATTGTGGGGGTTTCACCAGTTTTGTGGCTTCACCAGTACTATGGCTTCATTAATATTGTGGCTTCTCCAATACTGTGGCTTCTCCAATACTGTGTGGCTTCGCCAATGTTGTGGCTTCACCAGTGTTGTGGCTTCATCAGTGTAATGGCTTCAGCAATATTTTAGCTCCACCAATGTTGTGGCTTCTCCAATACTGTGGCTTCATCAATATTGTGGCTTCATCAATATTTTGGCTTCAACATTGTTGTGGTTCATCAGTGTTGTGGCTTCAACATTGTTGCGGCTTCACCAAAGTTGTGTATTGAATTATACTGTGGTTTTATTAATATTATGACTTCACCAATATTGCGGCTTCACCAATACTGTGGCCTCACCAATGTTGTGGCTTCTCCAATACTGTGGCTTCATCAATATTGTGGCTTCATCAATATTTTGGCTCCAACATTGTTGAAGCTTCACCAGTGTTGTGGCTTCAACATTGTTGCGGCTTCACCAGTGTTGTGGATTCAATGATATTGTGGCTTCATCAATATTATGAATTCACCAATATTGCGGCTTCACCAATACTGTGGCTTCACCAATGTTGTGGCTTCACCAATACTCTGGCTTCACCAATTTTGTGGCTTCACCAGTGTTGTGGCTTCATCAGTGTAATGGCTTCAGCAATATTTTGGCTTCACCAGTGTTGTGGCTTCTCCAATACTGTGGCTTCATCAATATTGTGGCTTCATCAATATTTTGGCTTCAACATTGTTGTGGTTCACCAGTGTTGTGGCTTCAACATTGTTGCAGCTTCACCAGTGGTTTGGATTGAATTAAATTGTGGCTTCATCAATATTATGACTTCACCAATATTGTTGCTTCACCAATACTGTGGCTTCACCAATACTGTGGCTTCACCAGTGTTGTGGCTACACCAGTGTTGTGGCTTCAACATTGTTGCGGCTTCACCAAAGTTGTGGATTGAATTATACTGTGGCTTTATTATTAATATTATGACTTCACCAATATTGTGGCTTCACCAATACTGTGGCTTCACCAATGTTGTGGCTTCTCCAAAACTGTGGCTTCATCAATATTGTGGCTTCACCAATACTTTGGCTTCACCAATGTTGTGGTTACACCAATACTGTGGATTCACCAATACTGTTGCTATACCAATATTTTGGCTTCACCAAATGTTGTGACTTCCCCAGTGTTATGGCTTCATCAATGTTATGGCTTCACCAATGTTGTGGTTTCACCAATACTGTGGCTTCACCAATATTTTGGCTTCACCAAATGCTGTGACTTCCCCAGTGTTGTGGCTTCATCAATGTAATGGCTTCACCAATGTTGTGGTTTCACCAATACTGTGGCTTCACCAATACTGTGGTTACACCAATACTGTGGCTTCACCAATACTGTGGCTATACCAATATTTTGGCTTCACCAAATGTTGTGACTTCCCCAGTGTTATGGCTTCATCAATGTTATGGCTTCACCAATGTTGTAGCTTCACCAATACTGTGGCTTCACCAATATTTTGGCTTCACCAAATGTTGTGACTTCCCCAGTGTTGTGGCTTCATCAATGTTATGGCTTCATCAATATTTTGGCTTCACCAATGTTGCGGCTTCACCAGTGTTGTGGCTTTACCATTTTTTTGGCTTCACCAATACTGTGGTATCAACAATGAAGTGGCTTCACCAGTGTTGTGTTTTCACCAATGTTGTAGCTTCACCAATACTGTGGCTTCACCAATATTTTGGCTTCACCAAATGCTGTGACTTCCCCAGTGTTGTGGCTTCATCAATGTAATGGCTTCACCAATGTTGTGGTTTCACCAATACTGTGGCTTCACCAATACTGTGGTTACACCAATACTGTGGCTTCACCAATACTGTGGCTATACCAATATTTTGGCTTCACCAAATGTTGTGACTTCCCCAGTGTTATGGCTTCATCAATGTTATGGCTTCACCAATGTTGTAGCTTCACCAATACTGTGGCTTCACCAATATTTTGGCTTCACCAAATGTTGTGACTTCCCTAGTGTTGTGGCTTCATAAATGTTATGGCTTCATCAATATTTTGGCTTCACCAATGTTGCGGCTTCACCAGTGTTGTGGCTTTACCATTTTTTTGGCTTCACCAATACTGTGGTATCAACAATGAAGTGGCTTCACCAGTGTTGTGTTTTCACCAATGTTGTAGCTTCACCAATACTGTGGCTTCATCAATATTTTGGCTTCATCATTGTTGTGGCTTCACCAGTGTTCCGGCTTTACCAATATTTTGGCATCACTAGGATTGTGGCTTCACCAAGTTTGTGGCTTCTCCATTGTTGTGCTTTCACCAATGTTGTAGCTTCACTTATACTGTGGCTTCATCAATATTGTGGCTTCATCAATATTTTGGCTTCTACATTGTGGGGGTTTCATCAGTTTTGTGGCTTCACCAGTAATATGGCTTCATTAATATTGTGGCTTCTCCAATACTGTGGCCTCTCCAATACTGTGGCTTCACCAATGTTGTGGATTCACCAGTGTTGTGGCTTCATCAGTGTAATGGCTTCAGCAATATTTTGGCTTCACCAATGTTGTGGCTTCTCCAATACTGTGGCTTCATCAATATTGTGGCTTCATCAATATTTTGGCTTCAACATTGTTGTGGTTCACCAGTGTTGTGGCTTCACCAGTGTTGTGGCTACACCAGTGTTGTGGCTTCAACATTGTTAAGGCTTCACCAAAGTTGTGGATTGAATTATACTGTGGCTTTATTAATATTATGACTTCACCAATATTGCGGCTTCACCAATACTGTGGCTTCACCAATGTTGTGGCTTCTCCAATACTGTGGCTTCATCAATATTGTGGCTTCACCAATACCTTGGCTTCACCAATGTTGTGGTTACACCAATACTGTGGCTTCACCAATACTGTGGCTACACCAATGGTGTGGCTTCATCAATATTTTGGCTTTACCAATTTTTGGGCTTCACCAATACTGTGGTATCAACAATGAAGTGGCTTCACCAGTGTTGTGTTTTCACCAATGTTGTACCTTCACCAATGTTGTGACTTCCCCAGTGTTGTGGCTTCATCAATGTTATGGCTTCATCAATATTTTGGCTTCACCAATGTTGCAGCTTCACCAGTGTTGTGGCTTTACCATTTTTTTGGCTTCTCCAATACTGTGGTATCAACAATGAAGTGGCTTCACACAGTGTGTTGTGTTTTCACCAATGTTGTAGCTTCACCAATACTGTGGTTTCATCAATATTTTGGCTTCACCATTGTTGTGGCTTCACCAGTGTTCCGGCTTTAACAATATTTTGGCATCACAAGGATTGTGGCTTCACCAAGTTTGTGGCTTCACCAGTGTTGTGCTTTCACCAATGTTGTAGCTTCACTAATACTGTGGCTTCATCAATATTGTGGCTTCATCAATATTTTGGCTTCTACATTGTGGGGGTTTCACCAGTTTTGTGGCTTCACCAGTACTATGGCTTCATTAATATTGTGGCTTCTCCAATACTGTGGCTTCTCCAATACTGTGGCTTCGCCAATGTTGTGGCTTCACCAGTGTTGTGGCTTCATCAGTGTAATGGCTTCAGCAATATTTTAGCTCCACCAATGTTGTGGCTTCTCCAATACTGTGGCTTCATCAATATTGTGGCTTCATCAATATTTTGGCTTCAACATTGTTGTGGTTCATCAGTGTTGTGGCTTCAACATTGTTGCGGCTTCACCAAAGTTGTGTATTGAATTATACTGTGGTTTTATTAATATTATGACTTCACCAATATTGCGGCTTCACCAATACTGTGGCCTCACCAATGTTGTGGCTTCTCCAATACTGTGGCTTCATCAATATTGTGGCTTCATCAATATATTGGCTCCAACATTGTTGAAGCTTCACCAGTGTTGTGGCTTCAACATTGTTGCGGCTTCACCAGTGTTGTGGATTCAATGATATTGTGGCTTCATCAATATTATGAATTCACCAATATTGCGGCTTCACCAATACTGTGGCTTCACCAATGTTGTGGCTTCACCAATACTACTCTGGCTTCACCAATTTTGTGGCTTCACCAGTGTTGTGGCTTCATCAGTGTAATGGCTTCAGCAATATTTTGGCTTCACCAGTGTTGTGGCTTCTCCAATACTGTGGCTTCATCAATATTGTGGCTTCATCAATATTTTGGCTTCAACATTGTTGTGGTTCACCAGTGTTGTGGCTTCAACATTGTTGCAGCTTCACCAGTGGTTTGGATTGAATTAAATTGTGGCTTCATCAATATTATGACTTCACCAATATTGTTGCTTCACCAATACTGTGGCTTCACCAATACTGTGGCTTCACCAGTGTTGTGGCTACACCAGTGTTGTGGCTTCAACATTGTTAAGGCTTCACCAAAGTTGTGGATTGAATTATACTGTGGCTTTATTATTAATATTATGACTTCACCAATATTGTGGCTTCACCAATACTGTGGCTTCACCAATGTTGTGGCTTCTCCAATACTGTGGCTTCATCAATATTGTGGCTTCACCAATACTTTGGCTTCACCAATGTTGTGGTTACACCAATACTGTGGATTCACCAATACTGTTGCTATACCAATATTTTGGCTTCACCAAATGTTGTGACTTCCCCAGTGTTATGGCTTCATCAATGTTATGGCTTCACCAATGTTGTGGTTTCACCAATACTGTGGCTTCACCAATATTTTGGCTTCACCAAATGCTGTGACTTCCCCAGTGTTGTGGCTTCATCAATGTAATGGCTTCACCAATGTTGTGGTTTCACCAATACTGTGGCTTCACCAATACTGTGGTTACACCAATACTGTGGCTTCACCAATACTGTGGCTATACCAATATTTTGGCTTCACCAAATGTTGTGACTTCCCCAGTGTTATGGCTTCATCAATGTTATGGCTTAACCAATGTTGTAGCTTCACCAATACTGTGGCTTCACCAATATTTTGGCTTCACCAAATGTTGTGACTTCCCCAGTGTTGTGGCTTCATCAATGTTATGGCTTCATCAATATTTTGGCTTCACCAATGTTGCGGCTTCACCAGTGTTGTGGCTTTACCATTTTTTTGGCTTCACCAATACTGTGGTATCAACAATGAAGTGGCTTCACCAGTGTTGTGTTTTCACCAATGTTGTAGCTTCACCAATACTGTGGCTTCATCAATATTTTGGCTTCATCATTGTTGTGGCTTCACCAGTGTTCCGGCTTTACCAATATTTTGGCATCACTAGGATTGTGGCTTCACCAAGTTTGTGGCTTCTCCATTGTTGTGCTTTCACCAATGTTGTAGCTTCACTAATACTGTGGCTTCATCAATATTGTGGCTTCATCAATATTTTGGCTTCTACATTGTGGGGGGTTTCATCAGTTTTGTGGCTTCACCAGTAATATGGCTTCATTAATATTGTGGCTTCTCCAATACTGTGGCCTCTCCAATACTGTGGCTTCACCAATGTTGTGGATTCACCAGTGTTGTGGCTTCATCAGTGTAATGGCTTCAGCAATATTTTGGCTTCACCAATGTTGTGGCTTCTCCAATACTGTGGCTTCATCAATATTGTGGCTTCATCAATATTTTGGCTTCAACATTGTTGTGGTTCACCAGTGTTGTGGCTTCACCAGTGTTGTGGCTACACCAGTGTTGTGGCTTCAACATTGTTGCGGCTTCACCAAAGTTGTGGATTGAATTATACTGTGGCTTTATTAATATTATGACTTCTCCAATATTGCGGCTTCACCAATACTGTGGCTTCACCAATGTTGTGGCTTCTCCAATACTGTGGCTTCATCAATATTGTGGCTTCACCAATACCTTGGCTTCACCAATGTTGTGGTTACATCAATACTGTGGCTTCACCAATACTGTGGCTACACCAATGGTGTGGCTTCATCAATATTTTGGCTTTACCAATTTTTGGGCTTCACCAATACTGTGGTATCAACAATGAAGTGGCTTCACCAGTGTTGTGTTTTCACCAATGTTGTACCTTCACCAATGTTGTGGCTTCACCAGTGTTGTGGCTTCATCAGTGTAATGTCTTCAACATTGTTGCGGCTTCACCAAACTTGCGGCTTCACCAGTGTTGTGGATTCAATGATATTGTGGCTTCATCAATATTGTGACTTGACCAATATTGTGGCTTCACAAAAACACTGTGGCATCAGTAATGTTGCGGCTTTACCATTTTTGTGGCTTCCCCAATACTGTGGCTTCATCAAAACTGTGGCTTCACCAATGTTGTGGCTTCACCAATATTGTGGCTTCACCACTGTTGTGGCTTCATCAATATTTTGGCTTTACCAATGTTGTGGCTGCAACAGTGTTGTGACTTCACTAATATTGTGACTTCACCAATTTTGTGGCTTCACCAGTGTTGTGGCTCTGTCAATGCTGTGGCTTCATCAATGTTGTGGCTTCATTAATGTTTTGGCTACACTACTGTTTACAAATGTTTTGGTTTCTCTTTCTATTATATCCTGTTGAGATATATCAATCACTGGGGCTTAAACAGACATGTTTTGTCTAATTGTCATAAAACCATCAGAATGACAAAAATGACCAAAACAATGAATATTATCTGTATTGGTTGTGTGTGAGTTTGGGTCATCAGTCAGTTTAAGTAGAAGATTTTTATCAGAGGTTCTGTTTACCCAGGAAGACTGTTAAGCTCCACCTGATCCTAATTGATGGTCCTGCAGTTATGATGTATGCACCTGTGTACAGTGTCACATTGATGTACACTTAATCTGCTCTGTATTTATCTGCAATTCATATCAACTCTTCATCACCAGCCCAGCATGACACAGACCTGGGATTCTCTTTATTACCAGCCCATCATGACACTGACCTGGGGTTCTTATCACCAGCCCAGTTTCTCACTGACCTGGGGTACTTATCACCAACTCATCATGACACTGACCTGGGGTTCTTATCACCATCCCAGTATGTCACTGACCTAGGGATCTTATCAACAACTAATCGTGACACTGACTTGGGGTTCTTATCACCAGCCTAGTATGTAACCAAACTAGGGTTCGCCTAACATGGCATCTTTTTTGTTTGAACGTGTAAAATTCTTGAGGCCGGTTAACATCTAAAATGGCCACCCGTCATCGGGACAGGTCAGGACGGGTGGCCATTTTAGTTAATTTCCAGCCCTGTTGCTGATGACTGAACTGTAGACTTATTCTGAGCATCTGGTGAATGTTTTGTCACAGAATCAACATGAGAGAGTATAAGTTTTTACTTCCTGTACTTAATAACAAGAGATTGATCTATGTGACATGTGTATTGATGATCAACCTTATCAGGCCGGCAAGAATTAATGTTGTGTAATGTATTACATAGACTTCCTTTATTTCTTATGATATAAGACTGATAGACAGTTTGACAAGTTAATTTTATGTGTGTAACAGAATATGCAACTATAGCTGGGGCACAGCAGGAGAATCATCTTTTGCTGAATCACGTGGACAAGCTGTTGTATGGATTCTCTAATTGTGTCCTTATGGAAACCCACCAAGGCTGGACCTCTTGAAAGTCTATTACTGATAGTGCAACATAAGACACTGCTGTCCTCGTAGTCCCTGCTGATCATGTTCAAATTTATCTGTAGATATGATATGCTTGCTTGATAATGATATCCTGATCATTGATTTCTGTATATTGTTAACCCTTATGAGGTCAATACATTTAGTCTATTTAAGTCAATTTATTCAGCCGAATCAACTCTGAATGCCTATATTGTGGATACATTTTTGTAGAATTTAAGTGACCCTAGATAGGCAAGTGAACAGCAATCAAAGTTTAATCATAAACAAAACAAAATCATCTTCTGCCTTACGTCTACCTTAACAAATCCTTCAGAAAATTGCATACATGCCTCTTTGGGTTTTTTTTTCAATTTGTAACTACATGTTATTATGTGGCAAACTGAATAAAGGTGATATATTTAAAACTTAAAGATCGTTTAATTCATGTCGTGTCCTGAGGGGATTTATATCATTCACTCTGAAAGATGGGATTCAGTTAAATTCTCAAAATAAATCTAATGTAAGGCAAGACAATGATGTTCTGTCAAATGAACAGATGAAACCTGTAATAAAGAATCCTCAATGAATCAATTGGAGGTCAGTTTAACACTCGCTGAAGCAAATTGTGAATAGATGCATGAACATATGCAGTTAGACACATCATTATATGACATGCACATACTTTGATAAGTTGCCTAAACTTCTCTGCTGGCTTGCATGATTGCAGTTAAATATTTAACAATACGAAAATAAATCACTGAAACGTATATTATAAGAGCCAGGACTGGGTTCATAACGCTAACGGCTAAGTGATGCTGCTCAGAACTTCACCGAAGTCTGTCAACCCGACCGATTTGGGAGACACCCAAATAGCTTCAGTCTTTCATTTACTATATATAACACTTTTTTTCATTTTATTGGAACTGATTTAAGATTATCACCTTGTTTTTTTTGTTGCACCAAATTTAAGCGGATTTTGCAACTTTGGCCATGTGCAGCAAGACTGTCGCCATGTCGCACGGAGATAAATAGTGACAGCTGTTTGGACTCTCCCGATTGAAGGGACGAGGGATGTTGTCCAACATCGTTGACAGACAGATTACAGTGTTCATAGTGGTTAAATAACATTAAGCTGCCCAAAGCCATCGATATGTATAATAGTTACAGAAATAAAATCAGTGATGAAAGTTTAATTATGCATGAGTCGGAATATAAATACGTTAAAATATATGACCCACGTGCATTTTTGACTTGGAATCTTCCGTGCTGCAATATTAGAGACGACAATCTTCAGAATGTTAGGTATCACTAATTCTTGTTAAAACTCGCAGTACCTAAGTATAAAATTGTATCCAAATTAATAACGGGTACGTTGAAGAACTCCCTTTTCTTTAAAATAGGTGACTTTTATGCATATTTTCTCCGTTTCCCGGGTACATCTGCCACTCGGCAAGGTTCGGAACTTTTCGGAGCAAGACATTGCGTCAGTATTTCGTGGAATCGCGCCGAAATTTAACTTCACTATTTTCTTTATGGGTCGTTGAATATTGTGAATGTACAGTTAAAATTATATATAAACAATGAGAAATCGAAAAAAGTTTATTTCGGATCTCGAAAGACCTAAAAACGCGCAATTCAGTTTGTGTAAGTTTGTTTGTAGGAATTTAATTTATGTCGTTTATGGTTTCATGGACTTTGTAACCCAAGGTTGTATAAACGATGGTCTGTAAGTAGCTCTTATGAACCAAGTGGAGCTTGCGCTCCCTCCCAAGAAGGGAGTACCCGATCGACTCTTGGTCTGTTGGGCTATCTGTTAGTAGTAGGTTGGTTGGGATAATAATGGTTGGTAATATCGGAAGGTAAAAAGGGCTGGCCAACTCATTTGTATAATTTAATGGCCAATATGGTTGGATATATGAAATGGCCAAAATGGTTGGTTATATGAAATGGCCAATATGGTTGGTTTTTTATAAAAAGTTCCAAAATGGTTGGTTTTTTTGCATGACAAAACTATCACGACTATTTTGGTACAACCATTTTGGCCTAAAATTTTTATACTCTTCTAAAATAAGTTTTGAATGAAGATATTAACTCAGAGCTGTTCACTGCAGATGTATAAGATTTTGCATCCGCGATATCACATAATTTAAGCTCTAAAAAGCGAAATAATCGAATGACCCAAAATGGTCGGTTTTGTCGATATTGTCCAAAATGGTTGCAATTGTAAGTATATATATATATATATATATATATATATATATATATATATATATATATATACATACGTTTGTATATATCTATACATATATAGGAATATATATATATATAAATATATATATAGATTTATATATATATATATTATATGTAAATATATATATATTTATATGTAAATATATATATATATATATATATATAGATATATATATATACATATATATATATCTATCTATCTATATATATATATATCTATATATATATATATATATATATATATATCTATATATATATATATATATATCTATATATATATATATATATATATATAAATCAGTTTTTCTCGTCTTGGAAGTCAGATATTAACATCGATCAAATATTTTAATACTTAAACATACCTATTCAACACTCAATTTTAATCATGATTTCGACCATAGGGGTCAATGTATATATGGTTGCGAGGAAGATATATTTTTTTGTGTTAAGTCAACTATTGGCTAGCTGTTAAAATTTGATTTGCCCGAAATAATCATAACTCACACAAATTGTTAGTGAAAGATTATCATTTTACGTTACAAAGACCAGATAATCGTATAAAATGGTCAAATCAAAATATTTTCAAACATATTGAAACAAAAAATTGACTTTACGTGGTCACAGTGGTATATCCTTTCGTAGACCCAAGTCTACGTAGACCCAAGTCTACGAAGGGTAGGCGGCTCGTCTGCTAAAGGTCGCGTTCGTGCTGATATATATATATATATATATGATATATAGATATATATATATATATATATATATATATATATATATATATATATATATATATATATATATATATATATATATATATATATATATATATATAAATATATATATATATGTATATGTATATATATATATACATATATGTATTAATGTATATATATATATATTTGTATATATATATATATATGTGTAAATATATATATAAATCTATATATATCTGTCTCTATATATATATATTCATATGTATGTATTTATTTATGAATAAATTAATATATATGAATTCATATAAATATATATATGCATATACATATATATATAAATATATATATATTTATATTTATATATATATATAATTATATATATATTTATCTCTATATATATATATATTTATATATATATATATATATATGTATATTTATATTAATATATATAACGCAGTGTATTTTGGTTGATCCCAAGGCGTGTCATCGAGCTTACATATGTCGTTTGCCAGTCATTATAATTATGAGCCTGATGATCGTACTAAGTCATTATTCGGGACCGATTAAGCCTTTTCCATGCATGTAAGGATTGTGAAGCGATCAAAGCATAAGGATATAAGACAATGTTTTGCGACGATTTAGAGTGAGGCCTAAACTATCATGGAGCAGCATTCGTTTCCTGGTGTCAGAGCCGTTCTTCGAATATTTTGCAGCTATAAATTAAAGCAGTGTGAGACGCGCAAGGATCTAGAATCAATGTTAAAAACCTCATTTTCCGAAAAAGGCAAGGGAAAATTTTGTCTATTTGACCCTTAAGAGGATATAAATATTAAAGATTTTTTAGGTTGCAAGGCAGTGCATGCCAATAAACGCGATGGCAAATGACGCAACTGTTGATATTGTCAGAAGAATGTAGCAATTTGTAATGCAACAACACAATTCCTCCATCGAGCGAGGACATTTTCGTCCTAGATTACGATTCTTCGTTAGTGTCGGTTCATCCCTGGCGATAGCTGCCGCAAAATGTTGACGCATGATTTGTCGGTATATCAATCATGCCGATACCTTAGCGCTTTGGAGCTGCTAAGCTATTGTGGGTTATCAAGCTACTGATCCAAAATATACCAGTGATCTATTGTAATCATGTAGCTATTCGCCGTTATGGTCGGAATAGCTGATAATGCTTTCCTCGCTTGGTATGATATATAGTACGCATTGCTTATTTTTCACCAAATATTCTCAGGGTTTACGACCCTTTTACCAAAATCCTGGCAATTAGGTTGACACTGCACATAATGCAGAATGGCTTTTTAAATCATCTTCTTTGATTGGCGACTAGGTTTCCATTGGTTTATAATGGGTGCATTCGTTTAGCCTTGCCCTGTCACAAACTGAACGTTCAATCTGATTATTTTATCCGCCAATTATTAAACGCCATCTTTGCAAACATATCATGGATATCACACATATCCCTAATGAAGCACACATCAAGGACCCTCCATTCTTTGATATCTTTGCTGGTGTACGTATTGTTTGACTCGCTAGCAACGTGTTTATATTTTATCGCATTTCAGCTAAATAAAATGGGATTGTTTACACCTAGCGTCGATTAATGCTAAATTAATCGTTGAGGTGAGCACATATACACTTTTCTAACGATCTAAATGATTTTCCATGAACTTATTAAAAAACTATACTGCTATATCCTACAAGGAGCCTTGAGCAGATCTCGTGCTGC
The DNA here is from genome assembly GCA_034190875.2 of Urechis unicinctus. Classification (NCBI taxonomy): domain Eukaryota; kingdom Metazoa; phylum Annelida; class Polychaeta; order Xenopneusta; family Urechidae; genus Urechis; species Urechis unicinctus. The sequence continues at coordinate 20,684,309 of CM067357.1, forward strand.
ACATTCTGTATAATTTGGAATGCGTGCCAACTAAGGTACGTTGCATATGGCAAGTCAAATCAAAAGAGCTCGTAAGTGGACATGTTAGGAGCTCTACGACAATGAATGTGAATGCAATGTGATATACATTGTAGTTGTGCTAATCATGACCTTCGACCCAGTGGCACGAATTAGGATGTTAGCCATTGGTTTCATCATGGTCTGATTTCCGTTCGAATACGGGAAATACGTAGAGCAATGCAACAGCGGCCAGACGTGTGACTGAATGTTCACAAGATATCAGAGGAGGATCATTGGTAAGATACAACAGGATGACAACGCGTTTTAGTGCGCAATGCCAATTATTTGAACATATCAAGAAACGGATTTTTAACAAATATCATAGATGTTGGGTGTTTACAGTATTTAACATTTTTCGTCTTGCTCTTTCTAGTTACCATGTCATGTCCTAATCTCCTGGATGGCACTTTTACTTGTGTCGATGACAGTCGATAATAGATCCATGTTGCAAGGCTATGGACAAGGTGGGATGACAACGACGCTAATTTCATTACGAACATTATAGATATGCGCTTATATCAGCGGTAAATAGATCACGACCGAGTCGATTCCGTCACGGCCGTTATGGTACGAAGATAGTTAGAGATTACGGCCATTCGTTCGTTGTGCTGATAAATAACGAATCAATCATACCGTATGTAATTATAAGCAATACTAGTGCTATCGTCCCGCAAGCGCGTTGTACATTGTGTGAATGACATGCGATCTTATTTGTATTTTTAATATGGCAGGTGTTGAAAGGTGCTGTTTTTTCAGAGCCGGATAGGTGGCGCAACTGCATCTTAAAAGTCAGACATTTATACATAGGGAATAATACAAAAAGGTCAAATAAGGTTATATTTGTGTCCGGCTGATGATTTAGAGAAATCACATCATGGTGAATGACATTCGATAAAATAAATTAACTTGGAGCAAAATTAGTCCCTTAAGTATGATAGAGTTAGTGTTTGTGCAGTGATTTACTATATAAATATCAACGGGATACCATGAGTCATGTATATTGCGGAGTCTAGTAGACACAAGTATGTATTATTTTCTTCAACACATTTATATATGTTCAGGCCTTGTCAAACAAGCCTATCTAATTAATATGATTTTTAAACATTATAAGGTGCCCAGCTATTTGCTATAGCATAGCAGCCTCAGTAAATCGTCATGTGTTATTGTTTTGTACGACGTTAACTCAAACAGATGCAAACCCTATTAATCCCAATTAACGACATCATTGCTCAAGAATTACATTGTATCTGATATCTACCCAAAGAAGATGAAATATCTAAGTAACTTAATATTCGGCCAGCACGCCATGGCTACACTAGAATGCGACACGGCGATTTGTTACTGGCACAAAAATGATTAAACTGCTTACGCAACAACAAGACGCTTGAAACATTTTTGGACATTAATGGTTTAGTAATAATGTAATCCACCTTGTAAATGTCAAAAAAAAATTTGCATTGTTGATATGGCGGCACAACACATCAAGAGTTAGTGGATTGTTAGGTTTCTTATAATTGTCGAATTAAGAACACATTATCTCACATTATTTTTCGTGGCCCATATCTAATTCGCTGCCGCTCATTGTTTATGCAACTACCTATGACAATTCCCTTGTTTGGGTCTCAATATAATCTCAGTTTTGTGCAATTTTCTTCGCAGTCTACACTCAAACGCACCAACCTCGGTTAGCATCGTTCGGCCTAGAACCGTATGCATAAAGCCAGTGGGTATATATGATGAACACCCTTTTCGCTCACATAAAAAAACCGAAAGGGCGTAAAGAGAAATACTTTCAACGGCAAGATTGCTAATCAACTTCTGCAGTGTTTGATTGGTGTTTTTGTACATATTTATTATGATGTTTTCCTATGCCATGGAAAGGCACCATATAAATATAAGTTGACACAGCACCACGTACTTCCTGACCAATACGATGGTATCGGCATCCACCAGCGACCAGTTTTCGTGATTATTTAGTAAAGTCAGCATATGTTAATCTTTCCATGCAGCTTATATGCTAATAACGGGGAATGAATCGACAGCCTCTCATTCAATATATACCCGGTACAAATACCCACAGGCCGGTACGTTAAATTAAGCAACGCTTCATTTGTGCACGATTCAATAATTGGTGCTACGATTATTGCGGTGAATTGGTAGGGTCTTATATTCAATATTCTTCTTATCTCATGAGCTTCTTGTGACGAAACATGCTTTGTATGTTGGGACGAACTGAACAATCAACTCGAAATGATCCGAATTGACACAAAACTAACGATTTGAACCACTGTTCGGTTGAGCCATCATTGAAACAGGCGGATGCTTACACTGTCGACGTCAAACACCTTAAGCTTTAAGCAAACGATGGGGGAGTTAGGGCCGACAAATTTCTACTAAGAAGGTTCAAATTGTGTCTTTGCAACTGTTTTGGGACGACAGATTATTAAAAGGTGACACTCGCAATTATGGACGCATTACAAATTCAAAGGACATGCGTACATGTCGCATACAGAATGCAGTTCTAGTAGGATAAAACGACACAAGGTACTATTCACTCACTATCGGTCTATGTCCTAATTACCGAATCTGGTGCTCTGCAATATTCATATGGACACCTAAAATCAAGTAATAGGAATGCTACGTATAATCCATGAATAACGGAACAAGAAATTACATTTAAGTGGTCGATGGTTCATCAATACGTTTTGCTTTTTGCAAGTGCGTTAACAAGTTTGTTTAAGTGAACCCACATAACAGCTCTTGATAGACAGCGAAGCAATAACTAAATATCATTTATACATATGCCCATCAAAACGCTCTGTGGTTTACCGCCTTGGCAACACACCTAAGGATAGACAACGATGTCATGAGATTGTTAATATCGATAACCGTAGAGAAAGTGTAATTATACCCATCCGTATACCACAACGACACTTAATATCATATTTGCCCACATTGTGTAACGCACCAGCATTTTATTTAGGTATTGGATGAGTATTACACACAAAAATACATTACTCTGTCATATTTCTTGAAAGCTGGTTGTCAGCTGTTTTTTGGGGTAAAAAAATACCTATAGACATTGGTATATTAAAGTGTGCAATAACGTGTCCATTGACAGTCTGTAATCATCTAATGCTCAAACTCTCTGACCTCTCCATTGTATACACGACTTGTGGTATGCCGGATTAATCTACACCTACGGACTGATGCCATTATGTTATTCATGTCAAATTAAGCAAATATTGTCTTCATAATTCAGATAATGTTGTTTGCTCTTCAGACTAAACGCCAATTTATGTTGCAAGGTTATGATAAATGTGGAATTGACTTTACTGAGCTTTACATTATGTCGTTTTTGGAGCGGCCGCCCCTATACAAAATCAATTGAATGGAATATTTTCGTCATCATATGAATCAGCACAGGCTCATTTACGACAGTGCTGATGCCCCGTATTGCGAAGGTCAATGAATACGCCGATATCGCATTCCTACATCCAAGTACTGGCTCCATTTAATTGAAGTCACGTGCCAGTAACTAAGAAAAGAATTTTAGATGAAAGGATCTTACAAGGTCGGCTAGTTTGTAGCTCTTAAAGATATTATAGTCGCAAACACTAAGTAAGTTAATTAAAATGGTCAAACATTTTGGATTTATGTTTCGTTGCTATACTGGTCAGAACTGTAATGGCAGATCGGGTCTTAAACATATCTAGAAGAAAGCAAGATTTGTTGTGTTACTTGATTGAAAACAGAAAGCTGCCACATTGTACATGTAGCTTGTATGACTGGACCATGGATTATAAGCTACTTTTTACGCTAAAACGCGCTCGTGTCTCATAATCACAATATTGTATAAATGGGGGCTGTTAAAAGGCATGTCTACGATGGTATTGATTTAGTTTCCGTAAAACACCTCGTTACCAGTTTTAAGGCAGAGCAATTCAATTACCTCATCAGGTTGAACAATCATCACCCGTGATGTGATGATTGGCTGCCAAGTTGTAAGCATTGAAGTCGATAACGATGTATGCAGTACTATAAATCTTGGTGCGAGTTATATTAGACGGATTGTACGATACCCAAAAAATGTGTATGTGTATAAATGTCGCTTTTCTTATTGCTGTTTTTTTATCCTCCACGATTCGTTCGTTAGAGTAGGAATTACTTGAGCACTTAATGTGTGTAGCCTAATTGTTTCTTTCTAGAAAACGTCCATAGTTGCTTCAAATCCTCTGTTTGTCCACTGAGTCGAAGTCAAGATCTTGATGGCGAAACAACTTCATTAATCGCATCTAATTACGTTGTGAAACGAAGCGCAATGAACGCATTAAACATCCACATATTCACATGACAATAATGTTCTATAGTCATTTATTGCAATATAAAAGTGATTTTCAGCGCAGATGAAATGGTAAACATATCAAATACGCCGTTTGGCAACATCTTAAAGCCGTTCAATCAACAAAAACTGAGAGTCTATAGCGACAGTTGTAACTGATAGCCTTATTTTATCCTACCCCGTGCTTTCTATACAATGCGGGGCGTTTTGCAAAAGCATATGTGAGCAATAAAGACTTCGCATATTATGAAGCGACACGGCGCCATCCGTATTCATATATCCACATCATCTAACTTAATTTCTATGTTCTCATCGATCAGGTTTCACAACCGTAGATGAAGAGATCTCGATTATAATGACTATAACACTTGTCGCATCAGATGTTGAATTATTCGTTTTCCAAGCGTCACAAACGAGATCAAGTTATTATGCCCACATCGGCGACTAATTGAATGGGAATGATGTCATCTTTCCCCAACGTTTGAAATGCAATGGTGTAATGATTTGATTTAATAACTTCTATATGATATATTTCATATTGACAATACAAAATCACTTATCAAGCCTTTAACAAACAGAGGTCATGGGTATCTCATGATAGAGGCCAATCGGGGCTTGGGTTGTTCTTGAAAAGGATACGCGCATTTTCCATGTGGCTTTTCAAAGCTTTCGCCACCAGCCCCTTTTGCAAATGGAAGCTTTACGCTATGTCATTTGTCTGGGGCACGTGTTTCTGACGTGGCCATGCAATTAATGAAAAATATCTGACCTAAATGAACCTAAGCATCTCTTGAGTTTTGCTTGAACCGTTGGACTGCAACTAATTCCACATATCATACCACAATAATTACAAACATTTTTAGTTGGCTGGCAAACATGAAAGTACCACTCTCTACTCAAACTATAGCTACGTCCAACAAGATGCTAAAATATATACATCTGGTGCTTAACATATATACTCATATTCAGAAAACTATTTGGTTTACGCAAATATTTACATCAGAATGCCTCGGAATTATATGGGATTTATCTGGGTACAATGCATGCGTATTTTATTGATTATGGCAGTCGCAATGATTCTCCTGTCTGGACCCCCAAGTCTTACGCTGAGAACTGCCCTGTCAGTCGCCTTGTGTGAGATTATCCGTTGCTGTGTTCTGTTTAGGCAGACCAGCAAACTGACAAGTATTATCGATTCTATACTGATGAAAAATTTATAGGGCTCAATTTCGCATCACCTACCAATAGCCCCGTATCACTTGACGTACTTGATGTACGTCTGAATGGCTAATCGGTAATTTAATCGCATTCAAAGCAGTCACTCAACGGCTTTATAGATCGTTAGTAGACACATTTCAGCTACAACCGCTCTCTGTAGACACCACCCTGAAGCATGTGAACACGCTGACAACCTATGTGCATGTCACGAGTACACTTAATGAATTATTACTTTTTGCAACAGTCAAGTGATGATCGTCAATAATTACATCAGTACATCAAGTTTCTTCCATATTTTACAATAATTATCATCTAGAATTGGTAAACTGAGTTTAGACGGGCAAGGTTACGTGAAGTATTTGTATTTTTATCTGTAATAGCGCCGTGGTGATCTCAAACGGAAACTTAGAATTGCGAGTAAAATACGTGCAATGCGTAACCAAATTTGACAATCAAGCTTACAGGTAAAATATGCTTCGGTTTCCGAAAGATAACATATTGCACCCCATTAACCGACTCGCTTTTGACACGTTTGAGTCGATTGTAGCCGAACTAAACGACTTAGAGTCTAGCGGGAAAGGAATAGCAAGTGCTGGGTTGTGTATAAGTTTCGCATATTTGTGTAGTCACATATCTTACTTTTGTGGTGGATTTTTGAGTTAACGTTTTGATTTCTATATACTTGGCAATATTACTTATCAAACTTTAGTGCAGTTAGATCACTAATGTTCAGGCATGTTAATTTCCCAAACTACATCCATATCAACATACCATCTAGTTAAATGAAGCTACTTTGTTACAGCTGCAAGGCGACTTTTGGCGGAGCCAACATACCACACTGACTACTGCGTCCCAGGTTACACAGGCGGGAATGCCAGAAGTTGCTTTCCAGGCTACATTGCTATGTACGGCAGTAAAACTCGGATGGATCTAATTTTTCACGAAGAAAATTATGCCCAAAGTGAATAGAAGAGATTGTACCATTCTGATTGAATAGGCTAGAACCATTTTCAGTCATTATAACTGATATGCTGACTCAAGCAATACAGTTGCGGATCTGGTCAGTACCTATATGGTTTTGTGTCACTATGCATGTAGACAAAAAGCACATGGGGCATGGGGAGCAGTACCCGGAATGTGAGCATGCACTACTAGAGGCTAGGAAGTGGCTACCGAAGAGTCAGTAGTAGTTGCGAATAATATAAAAGTTTTTACAGAAATTTCATCTTGAAACGGTTTCATTGTATTGGCCAAATGTAGTCAGCGTGATTAAATGAGTCAAAATAGTTGAATCCGTGACTTTGTGATAGACCCGGATGTCAAGCCTGCCAAAGCACTTATTTCTTTTTGTTTATTGCATGCATAATGACATTCAAGATCGGCACATGTACGCAGGTTATGTCATGTGCTATCATATGCAATACCTCAAGAAGATCAGCAAATTCCACTGTGAAAAATTGGCAAAAACAAGTTTTAAATGCAACAATAACGGATGTTTGGAACATTTAGGCCGCAGATAAATCGCTTTTATGTTAACGTCAATTCTCACGTAGATGATTAAGGCTTAACAATACACACGAATTGTCGATAAAATCAGGCCTGATACATATATCTATATAAATGAGACAAAAACACACACACATATATATAGAGATATATATATATATATATATATATATATATATATATATATATATATATATATATATATATAG